>ML795308.1:18830-41996 GCA_009831015.1 Picea engelmannii
TCAATGTAAGGTGGACTAGGTCCACTATATTATTAAATAAATCCCACTATGGTAGTTAGATATAATAAATGGGTAGTTAGATATAATAAAAGTAAGAGGACTTCTTAGAAGGTTCTACTTCTAGAAGATTCCTCCTCTAGAATTTTCTTAGGTGATGGTAACACTATATAAAGAGATTCAAGCAATGTAATGAGACATGAAGAGAAGTATTGTATTTGGAGTGGTATCTCAATAGGAGGATGCCCCCTCGAAGAGGCAAGTGAACAGGAGAGGATCCCTTCCATAATAGGATCCATTGTACGGTGTTACCCTACCTCAAGGGTTTGGTAATAATAAAGTGTGGTTTATTATATATTGCTTGTGGATCTATTGTGATATTTTGTATTCAGGTATTTGACCTTTAACAAGTGGTATCAGAGCACTTTCCTTGGGCAGACATTGTGGGCAAATATTTTTTATTTTTGCAGATTTAAAGAGGGCTGCGACATTCTCGAATATTTTGATATATTTTTGTACAAAATTTGTATAAAATGGTTGTATATATGAGTTTCTCTCAGAAAAACACCCAATTTTAAAAAACAAATCATCCAAAACGGAGTCCGGGAAGTCAAGATATTGAAGTTTTAAAATCTGCAAATTTTCAGGATTTTTTCTGTGGACGGCGGCGATAAATTTTTTATTTCTGTAGAATATGGAGGCCAAATTTGCCCAAATAAATTACATACCTGAGTTCCTCTCACAATTTCACCCAATTTAAAAAAAAAACCAGCCAAAATGGAGTCCGAGAAGTGAAGTTATGAGCATTTTAACTTCAACGATTTTTTAGGGTTTTTCCAGAAAAAGCCGCGATTTTCTGCCGAAACTTATTGGGTCTATTTTTTGAGTTTTTTTGTGACGGCTGCAGGATCGAAGAGTTCATAGGGTGCTCAGATGGCTATTTCCTCTCAAACCCTTAAATAAATTCTTGAATCATTCAAATCCCAATTGTTTCACACATTGGATGACAGATTGGATGCATTTGTACATGGCCTCACAAACAGACTCAATAATAGTCTTCGTAGTGCATTGGATAGTATGTAGAAGAGATTTCTTATGGAAGACATTATCAGGGATGAATATAATCAAGAAATATATGCTTGGTATGATTTTGAGGCAGATTGTGATGATTGGTATATGGATAGTTGTCATTTCTGGGATGACAACCACTTTCATATTTTATTTGATGACTCTACTCCACCTTCTGTAGAGAACATCAATGTCCCATATCAGGAGCTAGTTACCAGCGTTCAGTCTACATATTCTACAGTGGTATTATTCATTCTATATTTTACTACGACCCTTTTCCACTATGTGGATGGATCTTCTTATTTGGATCCACATGATAGGTGTCAGTCTTTGGAGCATCATTTGGAGTTGGTTATTAGGTTCCAATATCTTCCGTGTGGAGTTCACATGAGAACTTGGACATGTGACCCCGGTTTACAATGGCGGTTGGACTACTTCAGTATGATGGCTTTCCTTTCTATATGGGACTTTGGTTCTTCAGTATTATTCAGCATTATGGTCCACAATTATCCATGTGACCCTGGTATATAGTTGTACATCAAGCGTTGAGGACAACGCTTTCATAAGGGGGATGGAATGTAAGGTAGATAGAGAGGTAGTGGGGGGGGGGGGCAGNGGGGGGGGGGGGGGGGGGGGGGCAGAGGGCCCATAGTGATAATAGTGGAGGTCATTCAATGTAAGGTGGACTAAGTCCACTATATTATTAAATAAGGCCCACTATGGTAGTTAGATATAATAAATGGGTAGTTAGATATAATAAAAGTAAGAGGACTTCTTAGAAGGTTCTACTTCTAGAAGATTCCTCCTCTAGAATGTTCTTAGTTGATGGTAGCACTATATAAAGGGGTTCAAGCAATGTAATGAGACATGAAAATAAGTATTGTATTTGGAGTGGTATCTCAATAGGAGGATGCCCCCTCGAAGAGGCAAGTGAACAAGAGAGGATCCCTTCCATAATAGGATCCATTGTACGGTGTTTCCCTACCTCAAGGGTTTGGTAATAATAAAGTGTGGTTTCTTCTATCTTGCTTGTGGATCTATTGTGATATTTTGTATTCAGGTATTTGACTCTTAACAAATTTTCAGCTCTTCCAGCTCTTCCCTCATCTTAGAATTGAGGAACTTGATGATATCGTTCGCCTGTGTTGGCATCTCTCCCAATTCTGATCTGATCTTCTCAATGGCCAGTTTGCTCCTCTGGACCAATTCATTCTGCTCAAACATGATCTGGATCATGGGCCATATCTCGTTCGTGGACTTAGTGATGTCTGTCCATACACTCTCTTTAACCTCAGCCAAAGTCTTTCATGCCATTGTTTGCTTCCGGAGCTACTGTAGCTCCTGCTTGAGCTGCTCTGTCACCTGCTTTTCCTTGGAGAGGTTGGTCTGGAAGGAAGATTTGATTTCCTAAAGGTTCTCAATCTCCTTTTTTAGCCTGCTGATCTCTATTTCCTGTAGGTTCATCTTTTCCATGGACTTAGCCAGGTCAGTTGTCTTCTCCTGGGATGTCAATGGAGTCGCTGATGGGACTTCTATCACTGATGCTATGCTCACTCCTGAAATTGGAATAACACTCAATGGAATTACTTCCATTGGCTTCAGATGATCTTTCTCTTTTAATAGCTTCTCCATATCATCTTCCATTTCTTTAAGCTATGCATTTTTCTCCATGAGCAGCTTGAGAATTTCATCTTTCTCTGCTATCTCCTTCGCTTGTGAATCCTCTATGGGCGGGAGCTTCAATTGTTTCCTCAAGGAGGCTATGTTAGCATTCTTTTTCTTGATCATTTCCTCAGCTGCTTTTACATTCGAAGGATCGTAACCGATCTTGAGGACCAGTTCCTCCAAAGTCTTGATTCTGTTTTCCTTGGCAAAGGACGATATATTCTCTAGCTTCAATTGTGTTTGAACATTGTTTAGGGACACTTGTAGTTTGGACGCAGTAGTGGACGCATGCTCCAGCATGTAAAAGACCATTTACCTTGTCTTCTTGTGCAGATCCATCTGATCGGTCGGATGCATGTCCTTCGTTTGGAATTCGAAGGTGGCCCTTTTATAGTCAGTGATCACCTTGGGATCTAGTACCTATGCCTGGAGGAATTCCATATTCATTCTGCCCTTCTCGGTGTCGAACGCAGATAGCAACCTATGTTGCGCAGTCAACGTCTGCTTCCAGAACTAGGCGCAAGTACTGTTGGTCAGGGCCTGGTTCCTTTTCTTGATCAGCTCATATTTCTCGAAGATACTCAGCTTTGGTCCCACCTTGCCTGGCTGTGTGGTCAATGGAGAATCTGTAGACTTTTTCAGCATTGCTGGGGTTATGACCTTATGGAGGCTCGAATCAAAGGGTGGAATACCAACTTTGTTCACTGTAGTAGATGGGGCTTCTTTTTCCCCGGTCGGGCCACGAACTGCAACAGTCTTAGGCCTCTTGGTATGCAGCTAGAATTCTTCGGAAGATACCTCAGTGACAGACGAAGATAAGTCTTGTCTGGGCCTCTTCTCTTTCGGGACATGTGGCGTGGTCGTTTGTGACACAGTGGCCAGGGGATCCTGCTATTCTACTTAGATCAATGTGTTAGGCTCCCAGGCTGTCTGATTTGTGAACTTCTCAACTTCAAGCTTGGACTCATGAACATATGGGATGTTTTTGTTCTTCACCCTCATCTCTGAGATGATCCCACATGGATCATAATGCCATGGGAAACTCATGGAGAACTTCATTTCCCTTAGCATCCTGTTTTCTTCTTCCCCAACGCCACGATTGTTGCAGATGAAGGAGCCAATCTGCCCCTTGATTCTAAGTTGTTTCTTTTTCTTCAGTGACACAAAGTGGATATCATCGGAATTTATTATCTGCCTTATATATTCCAAAGCAAAAATCTTGACAGGCAGATAC
The DNA here is from genome assembly GCA_009831015.1 of Picea engelmannii. Classification (NCBI taxonomy): domain Eukaryota; kingdom Viridiplantae; phylum Streptophyta; class Pinopsida; order Pinales; family Pinaceae; genus Picea; species Picea engelmannii. The sequence goes on from ML795308.1 coordinate 22,795, forward strand.
TTGGGCAGCTTATATGGTGCCAACTCGCACCCATATACTCTGATCTCGGTGTAATCCTGGTACAAATACCAATCACCTTAATTTGTGTTATCCGAGAGGTATCAACTGGTGACTGGGATATTATCTCTCCCTAGTGTTTTTTGTTGACAAATGATTTTTCATTCTGCAAATAATTTGAAAAAGAAAAAGGAAAAAAAAAGAAAAAAGGAAAAAGAAAAAAGAAAAAGAAAAAGAAAAGAAAAAAGAAAAGAAAAGAAAAGAAAAGAAAAAGAGGGCATAATATCCCAGTCACCAATTGATAACTCTCGGATAACAAAAAACATCTCCATTCTCATACCATTGCATATGTTCCTAATGCGGTAGTAAAAGACATTTTGACCCAGGACAATCCAGATGGAAGAAGGGGAAAATGGATTGTTGTCATTTTAGAATACGATATAGAGATTAAGCCTACAAAACTAATCAAGGGTCAAGGACTAGCAAAATTAATTAATGGCTGAATCAAATTTCCATGCTATTGAAATTAATTTTTTAGCTGCAACAAATGAACAGGGCGAGGTGGTAACTCCAAGCATGAGAGAGGTATTTCTCAACTCTCCATGGTACGCAGACAGGTGATTGGTATTTGTACCAGGATTACACTGAGATTAGAGTATACGGGTGCGAGTTGGCACCGTATAAGCTGCCCAAGTATCTGCCTGTCAGAATTTTTGCTTTCGAATATATAAGGCAGATAATAAATTCCGATGATATCCACTTTGTGTCATTGAAGAAAAAGCAACAGCTTAGAATCAAGGGGCAGATTGGCTCCTTCATCTGCAACAATCGTGGCCCTGGGGAAGAAGCAGATAGGATGCTAAGGGAAATGAAGTTCTCCATGAGTTTCCCATGGAATTATGATCCATGTGGGATCATCTCAGAGATTTGGGTGAAGAATAAAAACATCCCATATGTTCATGAGTCCAGGCCTGAAGTTGAGAAGTTCGCAAATCAGACAGCCTGGGAGCCTAAAACATTGATCGAAGTAGAATAGCAAGATCCCCCAGCCACTTTGTCACAAACGACCACGCCACAGGTATCGAAAGAGAAGAGGCCCAGGCAATAATTATCTCTGCCTGTCACTGAGGTATCTTCTGAAGAATTCCAGCCGCATACCAAGAGGCCTAAGACTGTTGCAGTTCCTAGCTCGATCGGGGAAAAAGAAGCCCCGTTTACTACAGTGACCAAAGTTGGTATTCCACCCTTCGGTTCGAGCCTCCATAAGGTCATAACCCCAGCAATTCCAAAAAAGTCTACAGATTCTCCATTGACCACCCATCCAGGCAAGGTGGGACCAAAGCTAAGTATCTTCAAGAAATATGAGTTGATCAAGAAAAGGAACCAGACCCTGACCAACGGTAGTTGCGCCCAGTTCTGGAAGCAGATGTCGACTGCGCAACATAGGTTGCTATCTTCATTCGACACCGAGAAGGGCAAAATTCATATGGCATTCCTCCAGGAACAGGTACTAGATCCCAAGGTGATCACTGACTATAAAAGGGCCACCTTCGAATTCCAGACAAAGGACATGCATCCGGCCGATCAGATGGATCTACACAAGCAGACAGGGGAAATGGTCTTTTACACGCTGGCGCATGCTTCCACTACTATGTCCAAACTGCAAGTGTCCCTGAACAATGTTCAAACACAATTGAAGCTAGAGAAGATATCATCCTTTGCCAAGGACAACATAATCAAGAATTTGGAGGAACTGGTCCTCAAGATCGGTTATGATCCTTCAAACGTAAAAGCAGTTGAGGAAATGATCAAGAAGAAGAATGTTGACATAGCTTCCTTGAGGAAACAATTGAAGCTCCCGCCCACAGAGGATTCGTAGGCGAAGGAGATAGCAGAGAAAGAAGGAGAGAAAGATGAAATGCTCAAGATGATAATGGAGCAAAATGAACAGCTTAAAGAAATGGAAGCTTAGATGGAGAAGCTATTAAAAGAGAAAGAAAAATTGAAGCCAATGGAATTCATTCCATTGAGTGTTATTCCAATTCAGGAGTGAGCACAACATCAGTGACAGAAGTCCCATCCGTGACTCCATTGACATCCCAGGAGAAGACAACCGACCTGGCTAAGTCCATGGAAAAGATGAACCTACAGGAAACATAGATCATCAAGCTAAAAAAGGAGATTGAGAACCTTCAGGAACTCAAATATTTCTTCCAGACCAGCCTCTCCAAGGAAAAGTAGGTGACAGAGCAGCTCAAGCAGGAGCTACAGCAGCTCCGGAAGCAAACAGTGGCAGGAAAGACTTTGGCTGAGGTTAAAGAGAGTGTATGGACAGACATCACTAAGTCCACGAACGAGATATGGCCCATGATCTAGATCATGTTTGAGCAGAATGAATTGGTCCAGAGGAGTAAACAGTCCATTGAGAAGATCAGATCAGAATTGGGAGAGATGCCAACATAGGTGAACGAGATCATCAAGTTCCTCAATTCTAAGACCAGGGAAGAGCTGGAAGAGCTGAAAATTGAAGACAGAACAGAGACCATCCTTGAGGTCAAAAGAGTTTTGACCAAGAGAGGATTAATGCTTCATCTGGAAGAAAAGGTCCAGGCTATGGACCTAGGGGTACAAATATTCTTTAGTAATATTGAGGCTCTATAGAAGAAAGGTCTACCTGGTCTGAAGGTAATCAATGATAAATTGATGACACTCCTAGACTACAAGAAGAGATTGGCCGATGTGGCTAAGGATAGTTCAAAGTTTGCAGGCATTCAAGGGAGCATCACTAGCAAGGCATTTCTATATGCTCTTCAGTGGGACATCAGTATCCAACATGAGATTCGATACATCTTCCTCACCAAGCCTACCTTCTCCAAATACACAGAAATGGACGAAGTGTATCGAAGGCTACTCAAAGTCAACGTGCCCAGTCATCTCCGATGGGAGGAACTCTATGATCTGATCTAGTAGCAGATGAGCTATCCCATTCCAGTCATTTTTCCAGTCAGATGAGGTCATGCAGAGGCTTCATCAATGACCCACCCATATATTAGTGTGTAGTTACACCACATCATCAAGCAGTTCCCAGATTTAGGAAATTTGTTAAGTTAGTTAGGCTAAAAATAGATTTAGCACGTCCTGGTCATTAATGACAGGAACGTTTGTAATTTGAGTTATAAATACTTCATCTTTCGAAGTATTGAGGGTTGTTTATCTTCACACCCTAACGCTATCAGACTGTAATATTTTTGAAGAGATCTTCCATTAATAAAAGGAGGCACTTTTACAGGATTCTTGCATGTATTCGCTGGTGATGTTTTTCTCTCTAAGTTGAATGTTATTCTCACTTTGTTATCATATTGTTTTCTAAATATAATCTTTAAGAGTAACGAATGTTGCAGGATTTATCTCGTATACCCTTTTTCTGACTCGAAAGATTTAAGTGTTTTATCTTCTGGTGTTTTCAATAAAGAAATTCTTAACTGCTTCTTTTTTGAAATTATCTTTCTCATCTTTTCCGCTATTCATCATTTATGCTATTAAAGAATCCAGTGATTATATTATCTCCCCCTGTGAAAGTTTTTCCTTTATGTTTCTGGTTTGGATTTCATATTTTATTAAAACACAGACCCCATAGCCCAATGGATGTGTAGACTGTCTCAACCAAATTCGAAAAACACTTTGACTACAAAACCGACCTATTTCTTTACCTACCCTAATATTTAAAATTGGAAACATAGATAAATTATATAGAGAGATCCCTCTTTGAAGTTGGAAGGGCTAGATTCTAGCTTCAAAAGTGGTTGGATAAAGTTACCTTTTGTAGATTTCTTCTGTTGTCAATCTCTAGGAAATTTACAGAGTGCTAACATAGTGGTGACTCCACCGGGGAAAGAACTAAAAATTTATAGTTTCACATTTTCTTTTCCCTAAAAAGAAAGTTTGTTCCTGGAATATTGCAAATTTGAGAAGAAAGTAATGTTTAAAGGTTGATCAAAATTTGTACGTATTATTTTCGGACTCATAAAACTAAAAAGTATATATACAAAAAATCAAAAAGAAATCTGGCTCCCAAGAAAGTTTATACTCGATCCCATCCAGACCCAGAACCTGTGATAGTGACAGATAACCCAGAAGAGTTACTCAGGAAAAAGACCGTAGTTGAAGGCTCAGTGAGTCATACTCCCTTACATAAGTCCCTTTTTTTTTTCAGGGGAACCCGTTACCTTTCAAAATATTGACTGTGACACCTTTTCCCAACAAATCCTGATTAGAACATGGTTCGATAGTTTTTTGACTGGAATCATTTTCGACCCAACCGTTTTACAACCCCGAACCCCTGAAGTTCTATCTCCCACTGCTAAACCGCAAATCACTCCCTCGGTGCTATCCAGTCCCTCCTCGTCCTCATCTTTAGTCACTACCTCACCGATCATCCAGTCTGTTATCCCACCTCCTCCACACATCATGGTAGCTCGATATGCTCCCTTGGTGTTGGCTGTGCCTCTTCATGTCATGCCACAAGACTATCAAACGAGACTTCCACAGTACGATGCAATAGGACCTTTGAGCACACAAAAACACATAGATAAAATCAATGATTATTATGATTTGCATGAAGTAGATGAAGCTAACGTTCAAATGAGATTGTTTTCCCAAAGTTTGATAGGTGATGTTAAAAAATGGTACAAAGGGTTGTGTGTCGCCTCAGTCCTTGACCTTACCTCATTCCAAAGGAGTTTTCTAGACAGATGGGAGGTTAAGAAAAACCCTCTCCAAATTTTGTCAGAATACGAAAATATCAGACGAAATCAAGGTGAGACAGTGCAAGATTACTGCACTCGTTTCAATAACCTGTACAACGCAATCCCAACTGAAATCAAACCTCCATAGGGTTTGGCATTGATAAAAGTCCTTGATGGTTTTGATGCTGACATGTCATACCAACTACGGGAAAGAAATTCTACCACCCTGGAAGACATGCAGAAAAGTGCAATAAGTGTAGAGGCCAATTTGTTGGCAAAAAGGGCATGACAGAGGTCAGAGAGGAGAGTCAGAATTAAAGAAGAACCTTCCACGTCAACCTCAGATTCGAAATTGGATTCTTTGGCCAGAGAAATGGAAAGAATGATGGAGAGACTTACTGTCTCTGAAAGAAATCCTCCAAGAGACAACCCACCAGCTCCTCAGGTTCAGAATCCTAACTTCAGGAGAAACCCTCAAATCAGACAGAGAGATCCCTCTCTGAAGTTGGAAGGGCTATATTCTAGCTTCAAAAGTGGTTGGATAAAGTTACCTTTTGTAGATTTCTTCTGTTGTCAACCTCTAGGAAATTTACAGAGTGCTAACAAAGTACATGGTAAGAAGCAAGATGCAACCACACAATCATCCCATATATTCCATCAATACTGAGTTCGAGTCTTATATATTCTATAATGACCTAAATTTTGAAGAAGAAGAGTCGACGACCATCGTAATAGCTAATAAGGAGATCGTGCGGGAGACATCAGAATGCGTTGACCCCAAATACCACATGGAAAGTAGGGAATGGAACATGAGTTTTGATGGCGTAGTCAAAAGAGAAGGAGATGGGGCCGGCGTATGGGTGATCCCCCCTGAAGCAAGCACAAAGTTGTTCTCATACAAGCTCATGTTTGAGTGCACTAACAACATGGCTGAATATGAAGCACTAATCTTGGTGTTGGTGCAATTATTTGCATAATATATTACCAAACATAAATTATCAACCGAGATTCATAATCAAAAGAGTTGATGCACTATATGTGTCGATAACAGATAGGTTCCTATGTCTGATGAGTATAGTTCAATCAAGAAAACCATATAAAAACCAATACTCTGTTTTTACATTTCAAAGATAACACTCTTCACACAATTCATAAATTGGAAAGAAAAACTTGCAATCATGCACTCAAAATATTTTTCTCAGATAATGCCTTGCCCATTTACAAGCTCATGAAGTCGAAATATGGACTTTGAATTAGTTATCTGTACTTGGTACTCTTAGAAATCAAATTTGGGCACACTTCAATAATACAACTCCAAACTTAGAAGAGAAAACTGATAACAAAAATTCTCAAGCAAACAATGAATCGAAAGGTTCTTTCTTAGGTGACAAATATGTTCATTAGAGGTTCATGAAATGAAGAGGTGAACTTAGATATTTCCTCGTGTAGCAACCGATTTCAACAGTAAACTGTAATCAATTTTCTGCACACAATATTCAAAAGGAAATCACTCATAATTTAATCAATTCTGGAAGAAACTATTTGTCTTTGTACAGGAAACACTAGCTGTATTAGCATTCTCCATTTAATAGTCCATGTAGGGTGAATGATGGGATATTAACTGTTCCTGTATTAACACACTTTAAATTTCAAAATAAATTATGAAAGTTGCTATAAAGAACACAGTTTCAGGAATGCAAAATTTTATAAATCTCTACAACTATCTCAACACAAATTACAGTTTATGAAACTAAGTAAAATTACTAACAATCTAGTGCACCATACTTGTAAAACTTACACTAATACAATCCAATTCCCAATTTACTCAAAATATCTAACAATTATACAGATCCAACACAATAGGTACACTATGAATTCATATTTTAACTCAAACAATAAATCAAAATAACAAGTACATGAAACACACAAATGAGTACCAGAATAAAACAAAAATGTACAGGAATAAAAAGATAAGATATATTTTACATTAATCTTGCCATATCAGAATGGTGGGCCCTTCTCGATTCCAACATGGAAGCTCTAAAAGATAGCATACTAAAGCATTCTAATCATACCAAGAAATCGTACAACAGATCATTCGTATTCCTTCAAATGGTAAATTGAATCAACAACTCGTTATCTTGTATATCAAAACAATATGCATCATTTGGTTCTTACTACTGCTTCATTACATCAATATGTACACCTGTGTATCCTATCTCCTATACAACATCCCTTATAAAGAAGGTGAGTCGTTACTATCAAGAGATAAGGATAATTATTAAACAATTTTAAAATATTACAATTGGAAATACATATCGAATCTTTAGTAATGGGCTTCATCCTCATGACATGAAGTGCATGAGTGATGAAGTCGATCATGATCTTGAAAACTACTTTGGGAACTTCGATCCAACCAATTTCTTGGAATCTCCTTGAACAAACGTGTTCAACAAGTGAATTATGGAAATAGCAATTGGTACCGGAATACACACAGTCATTTGGTACCGGAATAACACAGTCACATTGGTATTGGAATAGCACAGGATGGTATCGAAATAGAACAGGACAGTACCAGGTCAATATTATGCAGTTCTATTGGTACTAGATCAATGTTATGTGATTTTTTTGGTACCATATCAATTCTTATTAAGATCAAATGATTAGGATCATGACAAATCAACCATTTTAATCGAATTAACTCGAGAAAATTAAACAAAATATGCCTTAATCATACGTTACCTCTCTATGCACATGAATAAGGTCATTAGTTGTATTTATGGAGGCAACAGTCAATTTTATACTCATAACATAGGTAAAATAGGTTCAGATAGGGGGTAATAGAGGGTATTAGAAGTGTCAAAATGGAGACTCAACATTCCCCCATGCTTAAGTCCTTCCATGTCCTCATGCAACAATGATCTTCAAAATTTCAAAATTGATGATACTCTTCACTTGATCAAGCATTCCCTAAAGTTTCACCTTTCTTCAGCTCCTTAAGTTCCTATCATATATATAAACTTCCTGGCCTATGCTTCACATTCTTACCCATGGCAAAGTAGTTATGAAAAAAAATTGGAGTCATGAGTAATAGATTAGATATGTTAATGATTTTCGTTAAGCCTTATCCAATCTGTTGTCGATCATAGTTATGAGAAAGGGCTCGATGTGACTCTAATATGAATATAGGATAGTGGCCAAGATTTTTCATAATGACTTTGACTAATAGGCCCCCCTGGCTAGATTACCTTTAAAACAAAAGTGATATAAGCATAGTTTAGATATCATTTGAAGAGAGGAATCCATAAAGGAATACATCCCAATATGATTAACTCGTTTCAGATCCATGTTTTTAGAGATGAATCTCTTCTTGCTTAGGTAAGGTGAATTACACATACTGAGGGTCCCACTTATTGTGCAAACCTATTTTTTAAATATAGAACTCTAAAGGGCATACTTGAAGGCTCTTAAGAACATCATCCGAGAGATATAAAGGTCATCTCCTAGCCTTGATTTGATAGTGATTGCTTTAGAATGAGACCCAAGGGTTTTTTTTCAGTTTTAAGTGTGCCACTTTATGTTTTTCAACTCCCTTTACCCGACATAGCCCAACTGCCACCAGGCCTGTTTAGTACCTCAACGGGTTTACCTTAGTACCATACAAGCATGGCCCCGCTGCCAACAGGCTTGTTCAGTACCCCGATGAGTTTACTTGTACTTCCTGATACTTCCTTTTTATTATATTACTCAAAAGATTTAGAATAATGTATATTGTTCATTGATAGTTTTAGAGTATAAGGAAGGCAAGTGGTACCAGATGAGCACACAGACGACCATCAGTATTAGATGAGCACAGTACCAGATGCGCACAGGGATTTTGTTTAGTATCGGATGAACACAGACTTTATCCTTTGGTACCAGATGAACGCAGAGGAAAATGTTGTTTGCAGTATTAGATGAATGCAATTCTGCAGTACCGGAATATAATGGTACCGAAATTTTGGAAATGACTATCAAATCCCAACACTGAACATATTGATTTGGCCTCGCCGAAGGAAGTTACAAAAGAATATGAAGGTTTTAGTAACCACTCCCCCATGCCTAAGGTTTTTCATGGCCTCATGCAAACAATGTGAGATGCTAAAAAGGGTCTGCTCAGAGAGTTGTGAACACCTGCTAAAAACAAACCAATAGAACTAATTAAAACTGGATTTTTATTCATGCTTAAAAACAGAAAATTTAGGGAAAATGTCAAAAGTTGAATTATTAGCTATGAATAAAATAGCTTGGAATCAACATTCAGTTTCAAATTATATTAAAAGATCACTTAATCAATCATCCTTGTGAAATAGTGGTCTTAAAATAGATATAAAGAATGAATGCATCAATTTTAACAACTTAAGGAAAAAGAAGAAATTTGAAGAAAGAGGTCATGAAGCACCCCCTTAAGTGTTATCCTCTATTGACAAGGATGCCTTCTCCACTTTTGAAACCCTTCCAGTATTATGTGTGCATTCAAAGGATGAAGAGATTTCATTCTCATAAAATTCCAAACAAAATTATCATTACTTTTTAGAATGAAATCTACTATAGGAACAAAAGATCTTAAACTTTTGACATTCTCATTTATGAAAAGTATGAAAGTGTTGACGGGAAAAATTGATCGCTTGTCAACTGGAGGAGTGGATCCGGTCCGGGGCTGTCTATTTAACCCAAGTTGTTTGGATTAATCCACTCCGACGGGTTTAGTGGCTTCATTGGCCGATCTAAGTCCTAAGAAAGTGAAAAAACAAAACTAAAGAAACATACTTAATAAAAACACTCGTTGAAAACTATATACAAATCTACAATATACTTACAGTTCACTATCTAATATTTATAAAATAGCTCTACAATATATCTATATGATTATATCTCTAATATATGTATAATATTTAAAAACTACAAATTTTAATCTAAATCTGCAAAACTCGAATATAGATTGATTTTATGACAGCAGAACTATCATTTAGTCTTTTTGATTTTTTATAACTTTTATAAAGAAGAAACGAAATAGCTAACTTTCTAATTGAAAACAGAGATGAATAGTAAAATTTGTTTATATTACAGGAACTTTTTGTATTAATTAAACTAATAAAACTAGCAAACTGACCTGTAATCGCAGATATTCGTCCTGTGTATAGCATCCAATTTTGCTGTTTGATTGAGTAAACCACAACAGATTTTCCGAATGCTTCCAGTAAACATGAAGTAGTAATGATCGAATACTAATAACAGAACATAAGAGAAGTAGTGACAACAATTTTATAATTTCACAAACGATCATGTTGAGTTAAATCTGGCTGTAAAAATTTGTATATAACCGCTCTTTGAATAAAGAAGATTAACCTTCTAATCATCAAATTTCAATAGAGTAATTGTTGTATATGATATGAGGGACATAAAACACAGACATCATATAAATTCAGTCACATTCATCTGTAGTAAACCATGATATCTAAAGTAGTCACGATTTAACGACAAATCAAAATGACCAAAACTTGAACAAAAATACAATATATCGAAGCTAAAGTTGTACCAATATCAACTTCCATTCAAGTCTGTCAATCATAAATCCATAGTTTTTTCTCCCAGGCAACGATGGTTCTTAGTTTACAAAACAATACATTTATATAGGCTACAGGATCAAAACATTTCCTGTGGATATCATCAAATTTGTTCCAAAAATTGTGGGGGATGCAACCTCCCAGATTCTCATTGTTATCAAAATTAACAGCCTATTCTAAAACCACATAAAGAAATAGCATGCTGAGAGATGCCACCAATGATTCAAATCTTCTTTAAAAATTGTATATACCTGAAAACACATAAGAATAAATGATTTTAGATTGCATTTTGGTTGTAAATATAAGTAATTCAAATTTTAGTAACTAGCTACAGAATCTCACGATTCTGTAGCTAGTTATAATTATAACTAGAATCGTATTTTATTGAATCAATCAAAACAGACTAGATGTAATCTATGGAAGCAAATCATGCATCATAATTTAAAAAGAATAAAATCATCCTAAATTTATTTTTAAACATTCATACCTTGGATTAAGGAATTTGACTTTATCAAGCAATCTTTGAATTCACAATGGTAGTCGTTGCTTCCACGTTCTTAAAAATAAGAGACCCTGCGGTTTTTTGTCATTTGTCTTTGGTTTGGGCTACAGTTTGAAGTCTGCCATTCTCTTTCATTAGAAAATTCACCTGGTCTTCCAAGGATTTGATCTGAGACTGAAGTAAAGGCACATCTTTGTAATACCTATCGAGCCATGACTGACATTCGTTACATTGCGGCTGAATAGACTGTGTATTAGCAGTGATGATATTAATAGGTGGGTAATTTTCCAGCTAACTTGTAGGTTTACTGTTGAGCTTGATTCAAGGGAAGTCGGGGTTGTCTTTAAGACATGGTGGAAGGTTTGTCACATAATCATATGGTTTACTAGAGCAAAGTCCATACGAATATGGATATTATTCAGTTAGAAACCATTCAATTTATGAATCAGAATCCTCGCTTAACACAATTGGGTTTTGGTCTGCACAGGTCTTAGGTTTATTTCAGGCACACCGTGAAACCCAACGTGTGGCCCTTTTACCCTTATAATTGACATCAATATTACCTTTACACTTTTTCTTCCCGAATTTTTTAACAGACTTACCACCACCTCTGGGATGCGAATCTGGTAGAGTGTCTGGTTGGATAGTGTCCAGATATGTCGAGGGTTCCACACAGGGCGAGAGGAAAGGAGGAGATATGGTAGGCTCGACGAGGGTTTCTGTGACAACAAACTTGTCAACTTGTCCTATTTCACTGGTAGCAAAACCATTTCTTAATAGGAAGGTGTCCCAACAATCATCGTTTAACTTCAACTTATGAACAATAATAATCTTGATCAAACAATGGTGGAACAAGTTGGAATCAGATTTCTGCCTTTTAAAACGCTTTTCCATTTTGTATAAACTTCGAAGGAGAAAATAGGGCATGTTTAGGGGAAAATCGATAAAACTCATGAGCAACCACAAGTGATATAAGAAAACCAAACCATATCTACCCTCATAGGTAATGAACTGCTTGACAATAGCTAACAGATTGTGCCATATAGGTTTTAGAGCTGTAACGGGAATACCTCTGTCGCAGCTGGTAATCTTCCTTGAGGTGAACAACAGTGACCAGGGAACCTCCTCAACCCTTGAGTTTTTGAACCACTTTTTCCCCATGGTTGGCAGACCGGTGGCTTGGCTAATGAAATCTTCGTTTAACTCAAGCTGGACATCTCCTATTTTAGCTCTGCAACCATCGAACGTTAGCACGAATTTTTGAGCGAATGTTAAATTAAAACCCTCGAACTTTTCAACAAAGACACGCCAGCCATTCCTCTCTAAGTCTTCTCGGGCATTATCAAATGATAGCAGAGTCTGAACACCATTGGGCTCAATTCTCACTATAGGGGCCATGGATAACAGCACAAAATTGACAAGGGATTCGGTGATAGGGTTTAACAGAACAAGCACACAGCCATTGCCCTGGGCTTCCCCAACACAATGCAAAAAGAGCTCGAGATGGTAGGTAGGAGCATTAATGCTATGCATGTGAGGAAAAATTGTATAGATTGAGGCCATGCAAACACATCATACCACACTATACTTGGAATGACACCTCGGTGTAATGGTACACATAAAAATCATAACAGTTGAAAACCATCATATGCATATCCACAATTCGATAAAAAAAAATCAATATATCAAATAAACAATTAAATCAAAGATTTTATAAATCGAAAACCCTATTAACAATAGTAAAATGCTAAATGGGCGGTGGTTTGATACACATGTAACCAAGGTGTGTTCGAGAACAAGGGGTTATACCATGAAAACAACCATGCTCATAACAAACTAAGACAAATAGACGATAAACCATATGAACATTAACCCTTTGATGAAATCAAACATGAATTCTAGCTCCGAGTTTTCATACTTGCAGTTATGAAAATGAAATCGAAAAGCAGGTACGTAGAAAGCGACGGATAATGGTGTTGTTTAATGAGAAAGGTTGCGACGAGTAATGAGAATTAAAAACCCGGTGTAGGCAGCTTGTAAAAATAGAGATTAATATGGCTACAAAGACAAAGATAGGTTGCATTGTACTTATGTGCAACATTTATTTATTTATTTACCTATCCTACTCTATTTGAACAAAAGAAAATGTTCTTCAAGTATAGGAATACTTCCATTGAATTCATGTGCGTAACAGGGTTAGAAATATATCCATACTCGGGTTTAAAAGATAAATTTTAATGCATATTGGAGTATGAAGGACCAGCTGCTTTGATGATGAGACTAATCAATAATGAAAAATAAGAGAGTGGTGTGACCTAATAACTAATTGAAACCATATTTCGTTAGGATCACTATATTTGTGTTTCTCTTCTTTGTTTAGGTCACACTGAATGTCCCCCTCTCCCATGTTATGCAAATTATCCTCTTCAAGATGATTGGTCTTTGGAGTACATACAAGATCTGTTGAGAGGCATGCTAAGGACTCCTCAATCTCAGGTTTGACTGGTTTCTCTCCATTTAATTATACCCATGGTTATTTATTCTCCTCAATAAATTGACAAGAGGAATCTGATGGGACTTCTAAATCTTCCTGTGGAGATACAACTAAATTCTTGACTGTTGTCAAGATATGCTCTTCCTGAGAGTCAGATATCCTAGCTGCTACTAGAATGCGAGAAAGTTCTTGGAGGAACATTCTTCAAGCTCTTGATCATCCTTGAATTACTATAGTTGGTTGATGATCCTGGTCTCGCAACACATATTAGTACTTGGGGGGTTCTTACAGCACCCCAAACATGATTTATCATTAAATATCTAAATTTTAAAACTATTTGAAAAAACAAAACACACCAAGCTTGAACTCCTTGTGTTATTGGGATCCTGTTGTCACCAGGTTATCGGTTTGCACAAGTTAGCTCATCATAAATAAAACTAAATTTGCATAAAAGAAGGAAAAACACACTTGCATTAAAAGAAGAGGACAACCTAACTTTGGACCAGCCCCACCAAAGTGGATGTGTGGGCTCTTCCCACATGTTTTTCCATCTTCTCTCCACCCTTAGGTCATCCATAAAACCAATTCAAAACCATTAAATCAATCTAATTCAAATACTACCTATTACCATTTACAAGTCCCCGACAATGGCGCCAAAATGTTGGTGCAATTATTTGCATAATATATTACCAAACATAAATTTTCAACCGGGATTCATAATCAAAAGAGTTGATGCAATATATGTGCCAATAATAGATAGGTTCCTATGTCTGATGAGTATAGTTCAATCAAGAAAACCATATAAAAACCAATACTCTGTTTTCACACTTCAAAGATTACACTCTTCACACAATTCATAAATTAGAAAGCAAAACTCACAATCATGCACTCAAAAGATTTTTCTCAAATAATGCATTTCCCATTTACAAGATCATGAAGTGGAAATATGGAATTTGAATTAGTTATCTATAGCTGCTACTCTTAGCAATCAAATCTAGGCACACTTCAACAATACAACTCCAAACTTAGAAGAGAAAATTGATAACAAAATTTCTCAAGCAAACAATGAATCAAAAGGTTCTTTCTTAGGTGACAAATTTGTTCGTCAGAGGTTCATGAAATGAAGAGATGAAATTAGATATTTCCTCTTGTAGCAACTAATTTCAATAGTAAACTGTAATCAATTTTCTGCACACAATATTCAAAAGGAAATCACTCATAATTTAATCAATTCTAGAAGAAACTATTTGTCCCTGTACAACAAACACTAGGTGTATTAAGATTCTCCATTTAATAGTCCATGTAGGGTGAATGATGGGATATTAATTGTTCCTGTATTAACACACTTGAAATTTCAAAAGAAATTATGAAAGTCTCTATAAAGAACACAGTTTCAGGAATGCAAAATTTATAAATCTCTACAACTATCTCAACACAAATTACTGTTTATGAAACTAAGTAAAATTACTAAAGATCTGGTGCACCATACTTGTAAAACTTACACTAATACAATCCCATTCACAATTTACTCAAAATATCTAACAATTATACAGATCCAACACAATAGGTACACTTTATGAATTCATATTTTAACTCAAACAATAAATCAAAATAACAGGTACAGGAAACACACAAATGAGTACTGGAATAAAAAAAAAAAAATGTACAGGAATAAAAAGATAAGATATATTTTACATTAATCTTACCATATCAGTAGGGTGGGACCTTCCCGATTCCAACATGGAAGCTCTAAAAAGATAGCAGACTAAAGCATTCTAATCATACCGAGAAATTATACAACAAATCATTCGTATTCCTTCAAATAGTAAATTGAATCAACAATTCATTATCTCGTACATCAAAACAATATTCATCATTTGGTTCTTACTACTGATTCATTACATCAATACATACACCTGTGTATCCTATCTCCTATACAACATGCGTTATAAATAAGGTGAGTCGTTACTATCAAGAGATAAGGATAATTATTAAACAATTTTAAAATATTACAATTGGAAATACATATCGAATATTTAGGGACAGACTTCATCCTCATGACATGAAGTGCATGAGTGATGAAGTCGATCATGATATTGAAAACTACTTTGGAGACTTCAATTCAACCAATTTCTTGGAATCTCCTTCAGCAAACACGTTCAACAAGTGAATTCTGGAAATAGCAATTGGTACCGGAATACACACAGTTGTTTGGTACCAGAATATCACAGTCACACTGGTACCAGAATAGCATAGGATAGTACCAGAATAGCACATGGCAGTACTGGATCAATATTATACAGTTTTATTAGTACCAGATCAATTTTATGCGATTTTTCTGGTACCATATTAATTCTTATTAAGATCAAATGATTAGGATCATGCAAAATCAACCATTTTAATCGAATTAACTCAAGAAAATTAAACAAAATATGCCTTAATCATACATTACCTCTCTATGCACATGAACAAGGTCATTAATTGTATTTATGGAGGCAAAAATCAAGTTTATACTCATAACATAGGTAAAATAGGTTCAGATAGGGGGTAATAGAGGATATTAGAAGTGTCAAAATGGAGACTCAACACTTGGGATTACAAGTTCTGAAAGAATTGGGCGCGAAAAAGATAGCAGTGTGTGGGGATTCTGAGTTGATCATAAATCAGGTGAAGGGTGTATATCAGACCAAACACCCTAGGCTGAGGGCGTACAAAAATTTGGCTTTGGATCTCCTTGAAGGATTCTCAGAATATGACCTTTCTGCTATCCCCAGAGAAA
Source organism: Picea engelmannii (assembly GCA_009831015.1). Lineage (NCBI taxonomy): Eukaryota > Viridiplantae > Streptophyta > Pinopsida > Pinales > Pinaceae > Picea > Picea engelmannii. The sequence goes on from ML795308.1 coordinate 38,918, forward strand.
AAAATTAGATCATCGATGTGTTGTTCACCTTAGCCTTGGTTTTTAAGATCCCCATATTCCTGAACAAAAGGTATGAAATTGAGGTCAAGAACAGGCTGACAATACCTGATAATATCAAACACTAGAAGATGTTTGATGATGAAAAACAGGATGAAATATTCCTCCTTATGAGCGACGCGTTCACCAACACAAACATTGACGAGGAATGTTGTGGCGACGAAGATGAGAGTGCATATGCGCGCAGCGACGATGACACTTTCCAAAACCAAATCGCGGGAAGGGACATAATACAATTGAAAAGTAATGTTATTCCAAAGGGGTTGGTGCCGCTGGAAAAACTGTTTGACGATAACGATGTGGATAAGAACCCCAAAATCGTTGCAAGCGAAGAAGACGTGGAAGACTGGAACATCGGGACCGAGGAAAATCCTAAGATAGTAAAATTATGCAAGACACTCGGTCTAGAGGTCAAGAAGGACTATATAAATCTGATGAAAGATTTCTCGCACATTTTTGCATGGAGCTACGATGACCTGAAAGTGTATGACACAAAAGTCATCCAACATGTTATCCCTCTCAAGGAAGATCAAGAGCCTTTTAAACAGAAGCTGAGACAGATAAACCCCTTGTTACTACCATTGGTTGAGAAAGAGGTAAAAAATATTTTCGACGCTAAAATCATTGTTTCTTTGAGATTCTCGAAATGGGTAGCTAATATGGTACCTATAAGGAAGAAAAGAAACAAGATAAGGTTGTGTGTAGACTTCCGAAATTTAAATAAAGTGTCTCTCAAAGACCATTATCCCCTTCCTAAAGTGGACTACATCCTAAAAAAGGTGGTGGGGTCCCAAAAGATGTCTATGTTAGATGGATTCTCAGGGTATAATAAAATCTTGGTCCACTTGGATGACAGAGAGAAGACGACTTTCACAACCTCGTGGGGAATGTTCATGTATTCCAAGATGCCATTTGACCTGATGAAAGCTGGAGATACTTTCTAGAGGGCCATGGAAATTTCATTTGCCGATGAAAGGGAAAAATTCATCATGATTTATCTAGACGACATCACTATGTACTCTACCTCCGACAAGCAACATCTCGAGCACCTGAAGAGAGTTTTCCAGAAGTGTCGAAAATTTTGCATATCATTGAATCCAAAGAAGTCCCATTTCACATTAGAAGAAAGAAAGCTATTAGGACACATCATTTCCAAAGAGGGCAATAAGATAGACCCCAACAGGGTTGAATGGATCCTGAAGATCGACACCCCGCGCTGTAAAAAGGAGGTACAATCTTTCCTAGGAAAGGTAAATGTTTTGAGGAGATTCATCCCAAACCTAGAAGAAATCATAAAACACATAACTTGCATGCTCATGAAGGGAAAAGAGATAAAGTGGAACCCAGAGGCCAAGAAATCTTTTAAGGATATAAAAGTGGCATTGACAAAGGATCTTGTACTAGCTAGCCTGGATTTTACGAAAGACGAGCAAGATTTCGAAAAGACCATAGCCTATTTCAGTCGGACATTACGTGATGCTCCACTAAGGTATGACATCATGGAAAAGCAAGTGTATGAATTAGTAAAAGCTTTGAAATAATTCAAGACATATATATTACACTCCCATGTTATCGCTTGTGTACGTAGCAGTTCAGTAAAAGACATTCTGACTCAACCTAACCTGGAAGGAATGAGGGGAAAGTGGAAAGTGGCCATGTTAGAATACGACCTTGAAATCAAGCCTAAAAATTTGATCAAAGTTCAGGGCCTCACAAATTTGATGGTGCAGTCGGACTGCGACGCTGTAGGAATGAATTTCATCGTCGATCCGTTGGAATGTCCCCAAGAAGATAAAAATGCATAGGTGCCTCAACAGTTCATCGACTCGCCATGGTACGTGGAAATCATCTATGTGTTGGAGAATATCTAGGCTCCTCCGGGTGTAAGTAAGACCAAGGCCAGATTCCTTAAGCTCAAAGAGGTTAATTTCTGCATCCTGGACAACTCACTCTAGTGGAAAGATCCTGGGGGAATATTGTTGAGTTGTTTATTGGAAGATGACGCAAAGTGGGACATACAATAATTTCACAAAGTAAATTGTGGGGGACGCCATTATTAGAAGACCACTGCACACAAAATTCTAAGGGTAGGCTATTAATGGCCTACAATTTTTTCTGACATAAATAAGGAGCTCTCCAAATGCCATGAATGTCAGATCTTTGAAGGAAGAAGAAAAATGCAACCCTTGTCGTTGAAGCCAATCTTAGTCGAAGCACCTTTTATGCAGGGTATAGATTTCATGGGAGAGATAAACCTACCATCCTCTGCACAACACAAGTGGATACTCACAACCACTGAATATTTCACGAAATGGATAGAGGTGATCCCCACAAAACAAGCCACCGACATAGTCATTATCCAATTGCTAGAGATGAACATCTTTTCAAGGTTTGGGTGTCCCGTTAAGATCGTCACAGACAATGCAACCACATTCAAGTCTAAGAGGATGGAGAAAATTTTCCAGGATTATAACATAACCCTAGGGCATTCCAAAACGTACTATCCGCAAGGAAACGGGTTAGTAGAATCCTCAAATAATATCTTGACCAGGATTATTAAAATACTCCTGCAAGAAAATAAGAGAGCTTGGCATAAAAATATTATCTACGCATTGTGCGAAGACTGGGTCACCACCAAGAAATCTATATCAACATCGCCTTTCCAGATCATTTACGGAACAGATACAGATTTTACTAATTCACTGGGACCCCCTGTTAGGAAGATGTTGCAAGAATAGGAGGCCTAGCCAAATGTTGTGCAGAGGAGGATTAATCAGCTAATTCATACGTAGCAGGAAAGAGAGAAGGTGTATAATCGGTCACAACTCCATCATGAAAAGATGAAGAAAGTCTTTGATAAGTTTTCTATGCGAGAAGATTTCCGGTTGGGTGACATAGTTTTGAGATGGGACACAAGAAATGAAGGTAAAGGGAAACATGCAAAGTTCGACCACCTTTGGAAAAAATGGGAAAAATGCTTATTTCCTAGAAGGATTAGATGGAGAAAGTTTTGATTGGGGCC
>ML795308.1:59734-74961 GCA_009831015.1 Picea engelmannii
GTAAGGTGGACTAAGTCCACTATATTATTAAATAAGGCCCACTATGGTAGTTAGATATAATAAATGGGTAGTTAGATATAATAAAAGTAAGAGGACTTCTTAGAAGGTTCTACTTCTAGAAGATTCCTTCTCTAGAATGTTCTTAGGTGATGGTAGCACTATATAAAGGGGTTCAAGCAATGTAATGAGACATGAAAATAAGTATTCTATTTGGAGCGATATCTCAATAAGAGGATTCCCCCTCGAAGAGGCAAGTGAACAGGAGAGGATCCCTTCCATAATAGGATCCATTGTACGGTGTTGCCCTACCTCAAGGGTTTGGTAATAATAAAGTGTGGTTTCTTCTATCTTGTTTGTGGATCTATTGTGATATTTTGTATTCAGGTATTTGACTCTTAACAAATTTTCAGCTCTTCCAGCTCTTCCCTCGTCTTAGAATTGAGGAACTTGATGATCTCGTTCGCCTGTGTTGACATCTCTCCCAATTCTGATCTGATCTTCTCAATGGCTTGTTTGCTCCTCTGGACCAATCCATTCTGGTCAAACATGATCTGGATCATGGGCCATATCTCATTCGTGGACTTAGTGATGTCTGTCCATACACTCTCTTTAACCTCAGCCAAAGTCTTTCCTGCCACTATTTGCTTCTGGAGCTACTGTAGCTCCTGCTTGAGCTGCTCTGTCACCTGCTTTTCCTTGGAGAGGTTGGTCTGGAAGGAAGATTTGAGTTCCTGAAGGTTCTCAATCTCCTTTTTTAGCCTACTGATCTCTGTTTCCTGTAGGTTCATCTTTTCCATGGACTTAGCTAGGTCAGTTGTCTTCTCCTGGGATGTCAATGGAGTTATGGATGGGACTTCTATCACTGATGCTATGCTATCTCCTTCGCTTGTGAATCCTCTATGGGTGGGAGATTCAATTGTTTCCTCAAGGAGGCTATGTTAGCTTTCTTCTTCTTGATCATTTCCTCAGCTGCTTTTACATTCGAAGGATCATAACCGATCTTGAGGACCAGTTCCTCCAAAGTCTTGATTCCGTTGTCCTTGGCAAAGGACGATATATTCTCTAGCTTCAATTGTGTTTGAACATTGTTCAGGGACACTTGTAGTTTGGACGTAGTAGTGGACGCATGCTCCAGCATGTAAAAGACCATTTACCTTGTGTTCTTGTGCAAATCCATCTAATCGGTCGGATGCATGTCCTTCGTCTGGAATTCGAAGGTGGCCCTTTTATAGTCAGTGATCACCTTGGGATCTAGTACCTATGCCTGGAGGAATTCCATATTCATTATTCCCTTCTCAGTGTCGAACGCAGATAAAAACCTATGTTGCGCAGTCGACGTTTGCTTCCAGAACTAGGCGCAAGTACTGTTGGTCAGGGTTTGGTTCCTTTTCTTGATCAACTCATATTTCTCAAAGATACTCAGCTTTGGTCCCACCTGGCCTGGCTGTGTGGTCAATGGAGAATCTGTAGACTTTTTCAGCATTGCTAGTGTTATGACCTTATGGAGGCTCGAATCGAAGGGTGGAATACCAACTTTGTTCATTGTAGTAGACGGGGCTTCTTTTTCCCCAGTCGGGCCAGGAACTGCAACAGTCTTAGGCCTCTTGGTATGCAGCTAGAATTCTTCGGAAGATACCTCAGTGACAGACGAAGATAAGTCTTGCCTGGGCCTCTTCTCTTTTGGGACATGTGGCATGGTCGTTTGTGACACAAGGGCCGGGGGATCCTGCTATTCTACTTAGATCAATGTGTTAGGCTCCTAGGCTCTCTGATTTGCGAACTTCTCAACTTCAGGCCTGGACTCATGAACATATGGGATGTTTTTGTTCTTCACCCTCATCTCTGAGATGATCCCACATGGATCATAATGCCATGGGAAACTCATGGAGAACTTCATTTCCCTTAGCATCATGTTTTCTTCTTCCCCAGTGCCACGATTATTGCAGATGAAAGAGCCAATCTGCCCCTTGATTCTAAGTTGTTGCTTTTTCTTCAGTGACACAAAGTGGATATCATCGGAATTTATTATCTGCCTTATATATTCCAAAGCAAAAATCTTGACAGGTAGATACTTGGGCAGCTTATACGGTGCCAACTCGCACCCATATACTCTGATCTCGGTGTAATCCTGGTACAAATACCAATCACCTGTATTTGTGTTATCCGAGAGGTATCAAATGGTGACTGGGATATTATCTGTCCCTAGTGTTTTTTGTTGACAAATGATTTTTCATTCTGCAAATAATTTGAAAAAGAAAAAGGAAAAAAAAGGAAAAAGGAAAAAGAAAAAAGAAAAAGAAAAAGAAAAGAAAAAAGAAAAGAAAAGAAAAGAAAAGAAAAGAAAAAGAGGGAATAATATCCCAGTCACCAATTGATAACTCTCGGATAACAAAAAACATCTCCATTCTCATACCATTGCATATGTTCCGAATGCGGTAGTAAAAGACATTTTGACCCAGGACAATCCGGCTGGAAGAAGGGGAAAATGGATTGTTGTCATTTTAGAATACGATATAGAGATTAAGCCTACAAAACTAATCAAGGGTCAAGGCCTAGCAAAATTAATTAATGGTTGAATCAAATTTCCATGCTATTGACATTAATTTTTTAGCTGCAACAAATGAACAGGGTGAGGTGGCAACTCCAAGCATGAGAGAGGTATTTCTCAACTCTCCATGGTACATAGATAGGTGATTGGTATTTGTACCAGGATTACACCGAGATTATAGTATACGGGTGCGAGTTGGCACCGTATAAGCTACCCAAGTATCTGCCTATCAGGATTTTTGCTTTGGAATATATAAGGCAGATAATAAATTCCGATGATATCCACTTTGTGTCATTGAAGAAAAAGCAACAGCTTAGAATCAAGGGGCAGATTGGCTCCTTCATCTGCAACAATCGTTGCGCTGGGGAAGAAGCAGATAGGATGCTAAGGGAAATGAAGTTCTCCATGAGTTTCCCATGGAATTATGATCCATGTGGGATCATCTTAGAGATGAGGGTGAAGAACAAAAACATCCCATATGTTCATGAGTCCAGGCCTGAAGTTGAGAAGTTCGCAAATCAGACATCCTGGGAGCCTAACACATTGATCGAAGTAGAATAGCAGGATCCCCCAGCCACTTTGTCACAAATGACCACGCCACAGGTCCCGAAAGAGAAGAGGCCCAGGCAAGACTTATCTCTGCCTGTCACTGAGGTATCTTCTGAAGAATTCCAGTCGCATACCAAGAGGCCTAAGACTGTTGTAGTTCCTGGACCGATCAGGGAAAAAGAAGCCCCATCTACTACAGTGACCAAAGTTGGTATTCCACCTTTCGGTTCGAGCCTCCATAAGGTCATAACCCCAGCAATGCCAAAAAAGTCTACATATTCTCCATTGACCACCCAGCCAGGCAAGGTGGGATCAAAGCTAAGTATCTTCAAGAAATATGAGTTGATCAAGAAAAGGAACCAGACCCTGACCAACAGTATTTGTGCCCAGTTCTGGAAGCAGATGTCGACTGTGCAACATAGGTTGCTATCTACATTCGACACTGAGAAGGGAAGAATTCATATGGCATTCCTCCAGGAACAGGTACCAGATCCCAAGGTGATCACTGACTATAAAAGGGCCACCTTCGAATTCCAGACAAAGGACGTGCATCCGGTCGATCAGATGGATCTACACAAGCAGACAGGGGAAATGGTCTTTTACACGCTGGCGCATGCTTCCACTACTACGTCCAAACTGCAAGTGTCCCTGAACAATGTTCAAACACAATTGAAGCTAGAGAAGATATCATCCTTTGCCAAGGACAACATAATCAAGAATTTGGAGGAACTGGTCCTCAATATCGGTTATGATCCTTCGAACGTAAAAGCAGTTGAGGAAATGATCAAGAAGAATAATGTTGACATAGCTTCCTTGAGGAAAAAATTGAAGCTCCCGCCCACAGAGGATTCGCAGGTGAAGGAGATAGTAGAGAAAGAAGGAGAGAAAGATGAAATTCTCAAGCTACTTATCGAGCAAAATGAACAGCTTAAAGAAATGGAAGCTTAGATGGAGAAGCTATTAAAAGAGAAAGAAAAATTGAAGCCAATGGAATTCATTCCATTGAGTGATATTCCAATTCAGGAGTGAGCACAACATCAGTGACAGAAGTTCCATCCGTGACTCCATTGACATCCCAGGAGAAGACAGCCGACCTGGCTAAGTCCATGGAAAAGATGAACCTACAGGAAACAGAGATCAACAAGCTAAAAAAGGAGATTGAGAACCTTCAGGAACTCAAATCTTCCTTCCAGACCAGCCTCTCCAAGGAAAAGTAGGTGATAGAGTAGCTCAAGCAGGAGCTACAGCAGCTCCGGAAGCAAACAGTGGCAGGAAAGACTTTGGCTAAGGTTAAAGAGAGTGTATGGACAGACATCACTAAGTCAACGAATAAGATATGGCCCATGATCTAGATCATGTTTGAGCAGAATGAATTGGTCCAGAGGAGAAAATAGTCCATTGAGAAGATCATATCATAATTGGGAGAGATGCCAACACAGGTGAACGAGATCATCAAGTTCCTCAATTCTAAGACCAGGGAAGAGCTGGAAGAGATGAAAATTGAAGACAGAACAGAGACCATCCTTGAGGTCAAAAGAGTTTTGACCAAGAGAGGATTAATGCTTCAGCTGGAAGAAAAGGTCCAGGCTATGGACCTAGGGGTACAAAGATTCTTTAGTAAGATTGAGGCTCTACAGAAGAAAGGTCTACCTGGTCTGAAGGTAATCAATGATAAATTGATGACACTCCCAGACTACAAGAAGAGATTGGTTGATGTGGCTAAGGATAGTTCAAAGTTTGCAGGCATTCAAGGGAGCATCACTGGCAAGGCCTTTCTAGATGCTCTTCAGTGGGACATCAGTATCCAACATGAGATTCGATACATCTTCCTCACCAAGCCTACCTTCACCAAATACACAGAAATGGACGAAGTGTATCGAAGGCTACTCAAAGTCAATGTGCCCAGTCATCTCCGATGGGAGGAACTCTATGATCTGATCGAGTAGTAGATGAGCTATCCCATTCCAGTCATTTTTCCAGTCAGATGAGGTTGTGCAGAGGCTTCATCAACGACCCACCCATATATCAGCGTGTAGTTACACCACATCATCAAGCAGTTCGTAGATTTAGGAAATTTGTTAAGTTAGTTAGGCTAAAAATAGATTTAGCACGTCCTGGTCATTAATGACAGGAACGTTTGTAATTTGAGTTATAAATACTTCATCTTTTGAAGTATTGAGGGTTGTTGATCTTCACATCCTAACACTATCAGACTGTGATATTTTTGAAGAGATCTTCCATTAATAAAAGGAGGCACTTTTACAAGATTCTTGTGTGTATTCGCTGGTGATGTTTTTCTCTCTAAGTTGAATGTTATTCTCGCTTTGTTATCATACTGTTTTCTAAATCTAATCTTTAAGAGTAATGAATGTTGCAGGATTTATCTCGTATACCCTGTTTCTGACTCGAAAGATTTAAGTGTTTTATCTTCTGGTGTTTTCAATAAAGAAATTCTTAACTGCTTCTTTGTTGAAATTATCTTTCTCATCTTTTCTGCTATTCATCATTTATGCTATTAAAGAATCCAGGGATTATATTATCTCACCCTGTGAAAGTTTTTGCTTTGTGTTTCTGGTTTGGATTTCATATTTTATTAAAACATAGACCCCATAGCCCAATGGATGTGTAGACTGTCTCAACCAAATTCGAAAAACACTTTGACTACAAAACCGACCTATTTCTTTACCTACCCTAATATTTAAAATTGGAAACATAGCTAAATTATATAGAGAGATCCCTCTTTGAAGTTGGAAGGGCTAGATTCTAGCTTCAAAAGTGGTTGGATAAAGTTACCTTTTGTAGATTTCTTCTGTTGTCAACCTCTAGGAAATTTACAGAGTGCTAACATAGTGGTGACTCCACTGGGGAAAGAACTAAAAATTTATAGTTTCACATTTTCTATTCCCTACAAAGAAATTTTGTTCCTGGAATATTGCAAATTTGAGAAGAAAGTAATGTTTAAAGGTTGATCAAAATTTGTATATATTATTTTCGGACTCATAAAACTAAAAAGTATATATACAAAAAATCAAAAAGAAATCTAGCTCCCAAGAAAGTTTATACTCGATCCCATCCAGACCCAGAACCTGTGATAGTGACAGATAACCCAGAACAGTTACTCAGGAAAAAGACCGTAGTTGAAGGCTCAGTGACACCTTTCAAGATCCTGACTGTGACACCTTTTCCCAACAAATCTTGATTAGAACACGGTCTGATAGTTTTTTGACTGGAATCATTTTCGACCCAACCGTTTTACAACCCCAAACCGCTGAAGTTCTATCTCCCACTGCTAAACCGCAAATCACTCCCTCAGTGCTATCCAGTCCCTCCTCGTCCTCGTCTTCAGTCACTACCTCACCGATCATCCAGTCTGTTATCCCACCTCCTCCACACATCATGGTAGCTCGATATGCTCCCTTGGTGTTGGCTGCACCTCTTCATGTCATGCCACAAGATTATCAAACGAGACTTCCACAGTACGATGCAACATGTCCTTTGAGCACACAACAACACGTAGATAAAATCAATGATTATTATGATCTGCATGAAGTAGATGAAGCTAACGTTCAAATGAGATTTTTTTCCCAAAGTTTGATAGGTGACGTTAAAAAATGGTACAAAGGGTTGTGTGCCGCCTCAGTCCTTGACCTTACCTCGTTCAAAAGGAGTTTTCTAGATAGATGGGAGGTTAAGAAAAACCCTCTCCAAATTTTTGTTAGAATACGAAAATATCAGACGATATCAAGGTGAGACAGTGCAAGATTACTGCACTCATTTCAATAACCTGTACAACGCAATCCCAACTGAAATCAAACCTCCACAGGGTTTGGCATTGATTAAATTCCCTGATGGTTTTGACGCTGACATGTCATACCAACTACGGGAAAGAAATTCTACCACCCTGGAAGACATGCAGAAAAGTGCAATAAGTTTGGAGGCCAATTTGTTGGCAAAAAGGGCATGACAGAGGTCAGAGAGGAGAGTCACAATTAAAGAAGAACCTTCCACGTCAACCTCAGATTCCAAATTGGATTCTTTGGCCAGAGAAATGGAAAGAATGATGGAGAGACTTACTGTGTCTGAAAGAAATCCTCCAAGAGACAACCCACCAGCTCCTCAGGTTCAGAATCCTAACTTCAGGAGAAACCCTCCTCAAATCAGACAGAGAGATCCCTCTCTGAAGTTGGAAGGGCTAGATTCTAGCTTCAAAAGTTGTTGGATAAATTTACCTTTTGTAGATTTCTTCTGTTGTCAACCTCTAGGAAATTTACAGAGTGCTAACAAAGTACATGGTAAGAAGCAAGACGCAACCACACAATCATCCCATATATGCCATCAATACTGAGTTTGAGTCTTATATATTCTACAATGACCTAAATTTTGAAGAAGAAGAGTCGACGACCATCGTAATAGCTAACAAGGAGATCACGCGGGAGACATCAGAATGCGTTGACCCCAAAGAAAACGCGGAAAGTAGGGCATGGAACATGAGTTTTGATGGCACAGTCAAAAGAGAAGGAGATGAGGCTGACGTATGGGTGATCCCCCCTGAAGCAAGCACAAAGTTGTTCTCATACAAGCTCATGTTTGAGTGCACTAACAACATGGCTGAATATGAAGCACTAATCTTGGTGTTGGTGCAATTATTTGCATAATATATTACCAAACATAAATTATCAACCGAGATTCATAATCAAAAGAGTTGATGCACTATATGTGTCGATAACAGATAGGTTCCTATGTCTGATGAGTATAGTTCAATCAAGAAAACCATATAAAAACCAATACTCTGTTTTTACATTTCAAAGATAACACTCTTCACACAATTCATAAATTGGAAAGAAAAACTTGCAATCATGCACTCAAAATATTTTTCTCAGATAATGCCTTGCCCATTTACAAGCTCATGAAGTCGAAATATGGACTTTGAATTAGTTATCTGTACTTGGTACTCTTAGAAATCAAATTTGGGCACACTTCAATAATACAACTCCAAACTTAGAAGAGAAAACTGATAACAAAAATTCTCAAGCAAACAATGAATCGAAAGGTTCTTTCTTAGGTGACAAATATGTTCATTAGAGGTTCATGAAATGAAGAGGTGAACTTAGATATTTCCTCGTGTAGCAACCGATTTCAACAGTAAACTGTAATCAATTTTCTGCACACAATATTCAAAAGGAAATCACTCATAATTTAATCAATTCTGGAAGAAACTATTTGTCTTTGTACAGGAAACACTAGCTGTATTAGCATTCTCCATTTAATAGTCCATGTAGGGTGAATGATGGGATATTAACTGTTCCTGTATTAACACACTTTAAATTTCAAAATAAATTATGAAAGTTGCTATAAAGAACACAGTTTCAGGAATGCAAAATTTTATAAATCTCTACAACTATCTCAACACAAATTACAGTTTATGAAACTAAGTAAAATTACTAACAATCTAGTGCACCATACTTGTAAAACTTACACTAATACAATCCAATTCCCAATTTACTCAAAATATCTAACAATTATACAGATCCAACACAATAGGTACACTATGAATTCATATTTTAACTCAAACAATAAATCAAAATAACAAGTACATGAAACACACAAATGAGTACCAGAATAAAACAAAAATGTACAGGAATAAAAAGATAAGATATATTTTACATTAATCTTGCCATATCAGAATGGTGGGCCCTTCTCGATTCCAACATGGAAGCTCTAAAAGATAGCATACTAAAGCATTCTAATCATACCAAGAAATCGTACAACAGATCATTCGTATTCCTTCAAATGGTAAATTGAATCAACAACTCGTTATCTTGTATATCAAAACAATATGCATCATTTGGTTCTTACTACTGCTTCATTACATCAATATGTACACCTGTGTATCCTATCTCCTATACAACATCCCTTATAAAGAAGGTGAGTCGTTACTATCAAGAGATAAGGATAATTATTAAACAATTTTAAAATATTACAATTGGAAATACATATCGAATCTTTAGTAATGGGCTTCATCCTCATGACATGAAGTGCATGAGTGATGAAGTCGATCATGATCTTGAAAACTACTTTGGGAACTTCGATCCAACCAATTTCTTGGAATCTCCTTGAACAAACGTGTTCAACAAGTGAATTATGGAAATAGCAATTGGTACCGGAATACACACAGTCATTTGGTACCGGAATAACACAGTCACATTGGTATTGGAATAGCACAGGATGGTATCGAAATAGAACAGGACAGTACCAGGTCAATATTATGCAGTTCTATTGGTACTAGATCAATGTTATGTGATTTTTTTGGTACCATATCAATTCTTATTAAGATCAAATGATTAGGATCATGACAAATCAACCATTTTAATCGAATTAACTCGAGAAAATTAAACAAAATATGCCTTAATCATACGTTACCTCTCTATGCACATGAATAAGGTCATTAGTTGTATTTATGGAGGCAACAGTCAATTTTATACTCATAACATAGGTAAAATAGGTTCAGATAGGGGGTAATAGAGGGTATTAGAAGTGTCAAAATGGAGACTCAACATTCCCCCATGCTTAAGTCCTTCCATGTCCTCATGCAACAATGATCTTCAAAATTTCAAAATTGATGATACTCTTCACTTGATCAAGCATTCCCTAAAGTTTCACCTTTCTTCAGCTCCTTAAGTTCCTATCATATATATAAACTTCCTGGCCTATGCTTCACATTCTTACCCATGGCAAAGTAGTTATGAAAAAAAATTGGAGTCATGAGTAATAGATTAGATATGTTAATGATTTTCGTTAAGCCTTATCCAATCTGTTGTCGATCATAGTTATGAGAAAGGGCTCGATGTGACTCTAATATGAATATAGGATAGTGGCCAAGATTTTTCATAATGACTTTGACTAATAGGCCCCCCTGGCTAGATTACCTTTAAAACAAAAGTGATATAAGCATAGTTTAGATATCATTTGAAGAGAGGAATCCATAAAGGAATACATCCCAATATGATTAACTCGTTTCAGATCCATGTTTTTAGAGATGAATCTCTTCTTGCTTAGGTAAGGTGAATTACACATACTGAGGGTCCCACTTATTGTGCAAACCTATTTTTTAAATATAGAACTCTAAAGGGCATACTTGAAGGCTCTTAAGAACATCATCCGAGAGATATAAATGTCATCTCCTAGCCTTGATTTGATAGTGATTGCTTTAGAATGAGACCCAAGGTTTTTTTTTTCAGTTTTAAGTGTGACACTTTATGTTTTTCAACTCCCTTTACCCGGCATAGCCCAACTGCCACCAGGCCTGTTTAGTACCTCAACGGGTTTACCTTAGTACCATACAAGCATGGCCCCGCTGGCTTGTTCAATACCTCGATGAGTTTACTTGTACTTCCTGATACTTCCTTTTTATTATATTACTCAAAAGATTTAGAATAACGTATATTGTTCATTGATAGTTTTAGAGTATAAGGAAGGCAAGTGGTACGAGAGTGTTTTAGATTTATTAGGAACATAATTAATTGTTTGCAATTATCCCAAGGGTGACATCATCCACATTCAATTTAAATCTCATCTATTCAATGTATAATGGAACATCTCAGATAATGACTAAGAGGTCCCTCTAGTTAATCCTATTAGGTTCTCATGAAAGCTTAGGGTTCTCATGAAAGTTCATTGCAGTTTTGCAAGGGCGGTCAACCACATGAGGTTTTCATCAATACCTCTCAAGAGAAGCTTGTAAGGATAAACTTGGATAAGAACTTGTTGAATCAACTAGGTTAGTATTATACATAATGGTGTCACCACGTTTCAATAGATATTTCAATTAGCAATCACTTCTTCAAAATAATGAGGTAATAAGACAAGTGCACCCATTATCATATAGAGCTAAATGTGAAAAATATCTTCCTATAGGGAGAGCAAGGATGATTCATTTAGGGTTGAGTGTAGAAATGTATGAGGAAGATGCACATGAGAGTAAAAATAATTCAACACAAGACTTAACTGATCCTTGATAGAAAGAATATGAAGAGATTAGCCCATACCTCCAATTACCTAAAGTGAAAACAATGTTAAGAACATGGAAAAGATCATATCACTTTGGCATCAGTACCAGATAAGTAATGGAGTAGGTTTCTGCAGTACCAGAACATATAGTATTGGAACAAAGTGACATGATGGATGATTTTTGCTCATTCATGGCGACAACCACTTCACAAAGGAATTCAATGATAATATATGAGGAGATGTATATGAGAGATTGCAAAAATTCATGGTAGGGAGCATGCAATAATTGAGAGTAACCATATGTTTACTGCATAATTTGTCTAATTCCTTAGTAAAACGAAAAAATGTTGAGTTTATACGTCCTATTGCTTGAAGCATTTAAATCAAGCAGCAAAACTTGAATATATGATTAGAGCTACCAACACCTTATAACCATTACTGGATCACCTGAGTACCATATGAACGCAGGGTTGTGCTTCAGTACTGGAATAGCGTAGAGTTATGGTTCAGTACCAAAATAGCACATACCTCTTCCTTTGGTACCAGATGAGCACACAGGCGACCATCAGTATCAAATGAGCACAGTACCAGATGAGCACATGGATTTTGTTTAGTATCGGATGAACACAGACTTTATCCTTTGGTACCAGATGAACGCATAGGAAAATGTTGTTTGCAGTATTAGATGAATGCAATTCTGCAGTACCAGAATAGAATGGTACCGAAATTCTGGAAATGACTATCAAATCCCAACACTGAACATATTGATTTGGCCTCGCCGAAGGAAGTTACAAAAGAATATGAAGGTTTTAGTAACCACTCCCCCATGCCTAAGGTTTTTCATGGCCTCATACAAACAATGTGAGATGCTAAAAAAGGTCTTCTTAGAGAGTTGTGAACACCTGCTAAAAACAAACCAATAGAACTAATTAAAACTGGATTTTTATTCATGCTTAAAAACAAAAAATTTAGGGAAAATGTCAAAAGTTGAATTATTAGCTATGAATAAAATAGCTTGGAATCAACATTCAGTTTCAAATTATATTAAAAGATCACTTAATCAATCATCCTTGTGAAATAGTGGTCTTAAAATAGATATAAAGAATGAATGCATCAATTTTAACAACTTAAGGAAAAAGAAGAAATTTGAAGAAAGAGGTCATGAAGCACCCCCTTAAGTGTTATCCTCTATTGACAAGGATGCCTTCTCCACTTTTGAAACCCTTCCAGTATTATGTGTGCATTCAAAGGATGAAGAGATTTCATTCTCATAAAATTCCAAACAAAATTATCATTACTTTTTAGAATGAAATCTACTATAGGAACAAAAGATCTTAAACTTTTGACATTCTCATTTATGAAAAGTATGAAAGTGTTGACGGGAAAAATTGATCGCTTGTCAACTGGAGGAGTGGATCCGGTCCGGGGCTGTCTATTTAACCCAAGTTGTTTGGATTAATCCACTCCGACGGGTTTAGTGGCTTCATTGGCCGATCTAAGTCCTAAGAAAGTGAAAAAACAAAACTAAAGAAACATACTTAATAAAAACACTCGTTGAAAACTATATACAAATCTACAATATACTTACAGTTCACTATCTAATATTTATAAAATAGCTCTACAATATATCTATATGATTATATCTCTAATATATGTATAATATTTAAAAACTACAAATTTTAATCTAAATCTGCAAAACTCGAATATAGATTGATTTTATGACAGCAGAACTATCATTTAGTCTTTTTGATTTTTTATAACTTTTATAAAGAAGAAACGAAATAGCTAACTTTCTAATTGAAAACAGAGATGAATAGTAAAATTTGTTTATATTACAGGAACTTTTTGTATTAATTAAACTAATAAAACTAGCAAACTGACCTGTAATCGCAGATATTCGTCCTGTGTATAGCATCCAATTTTGCTGTTTGATTGAGTAAACCACAACAGATTTTCCGAATGCTTCCAGTAAACATGAAGTAGTAATGATCGAATACTAATAACAGAACATAAGAGAAGTAGTGACAACAATTTTATAATTTCACAAACGATCATGTTGAGTTAAATCTGGCTGTAAAAATTTGTATATAACCGCTCTTTGAATAAAGAAGATTAACCTTCTAATCATCAAATTTCAATAGAGTAATTGTTGTATATGATTTGAGGGACATAAAACACAGACATCATATAAATTCAGTCACATTAATCTGTAGTAAACCATGATATCTAAAGTAGTCATGATTTAACGGCAAATCAAAATGACCAAAACTTGAACAAAAATACGATATATCGAAGCTAAAGTTGTACCAATATCAACTTCCATTCAAGTCTGTCAATCATAAATCCATAGTTTTTGCTCCCAGGCAACGATGGTTCTTAGTTTACAAAAAAATACATTTATATAGGCTACAGGATCAAAACATTTCCTATGGATATCATCAAATTTGTTCCAAAAATTGTGGGGGATGCAACTTCCCAGATTCTCATTGTTATCAAAATTAACAGCCTATTCTAAAACCACATAAAGAAATAGCATGTTGAGAGATGCCACCAATGATTCAAATCTTCTTTAAAAATTGTATATACCTGAAAACACATAAGAATAAATGATTTCAGATTGCATTTTGGTTGTAAATATAAGTAATTCAAATTTTAGTAACTAGCTACAGAATCTCACGATTTTGTAGCTAGTTATAATTATAGCTAGAATCGTATTTTATTGAATCAATCAAAACAGACTAGATGTAATCTATGGAAGCAAATCATGCATCCTAATTTAAAAAGAATAAAATCATCCTAAATTTATTTTTAAACATTCATACCTTGGATTAAGGAATTTGACTTTATCAAGCAATCTTTGAATTCACAATGGTAGTCGCTGCTTCCACATTCTTAAAAACAAGACACCCTGTGGTTTTTTGTCATTTGTCTTTGGTTTGGGCTGAAGTTTGAAGTCTGCCATTCTCTTTCATTAGAAAATTCACCTGGTCTTCCAAGGATTTGATCTGAGACTGAAGTAAAGGCACGTCTTTGTAATACCTATCGAGCCATGACTGACATTCGTTGCATTGCGGCTGAATAGACTGTGTATTAGCAGTGATGGTATTAACAGGTGGGGAATTTTCCAGCTAACTTGTAGTTTTACTGTTGATCTTGATTCCAGGGAATTCGGGGTTGTCTTTAAGACATGGTGGAAGGTTTGTCACATAATCATAGGGTTTACCAGAGCAAAGTCCATACGAATATGGATATTCTTCAGTTAGAAACCATTCAATTTCTGAATCAGAATCCTCGCTTAATGCAATTGGGTTTTGGTCTGCACAGTTCTTAGGTTTATTTCGGGCACACCGTGAAACCCAACGTGTGGCCCTTTTACCCTTATAATTGACATCAATATTACCTTTACACTTTTTCTTCCCGAATTTTTTAACAGACTTACCACCACCTCTGGGATGTGAATCTGGTAGTGTCTGGTTGGGTAGTGTCCAGATATGTCGAGGGTTCCACACAGGGCGAGAGAAAAATAGGAGATATGGTAGGCTCGACGAGGGTTTCTGTGAAAACAAACTTGTCAACTTGTCCTATTTCACTGGTAGCAAAACCATTTCTTAATAGGAAGGCGTCCCAACAATCATCGTTTAACTTCAACTGATGAACAATAATAATCTTGATCAAACAATGGTGGAACAAGCTGGAATCGAGCTCCCACAGGGCGATGAACTCGGCCGGATGTGACCTTTCTGCAATAGCTCCTGAATCTGCCTCTTGATTTTGTCATTCTCCAGGACAGCAACATACCCAAAAAAACATCGTTTAGGGCCTCAAAATGGCCCTGGAAGTTCAGGACCCGAAAAAACTGCTAAAAATAGTAAACTGTGCAAAAACTGAAAAACTGAAAGAAGCAATGGTGGGGGTTCAAGTGGAATAGGTGGGTGGCCACCAATATCCACCTGGATCATTCCTCCATGAGATGAGGAAAATTCTGCTGAACTTGGTCCCTGGTGAGCCATTTGCCTTGGTGAAGGAGTTGGCCTGCTTTGACAACTCGATATAGAGGTATCCTTTGTTTTCGGGTGTGCTTGATCTGTGTATCCATGATTTGATCAGTTCTGGCTTGTTCCAT
>ML795308.1:80257-97391 GCA_009831015.1 Picea engelmannii
TCCAAAAACCTAACCCTGGGAGATGAAGCGCCAAAAGTCATGTGGGCCTCGTTTGGGTAAGTTGGTGCATCAACTTCCCGGGGTCGTAACTTTTGCATACGATCTTCGTTTTAGGCGTATGATAGCTCGTTGGAAAGATCTATCTGAGGCCTACAATGCCTGAGACAAAATGGCATCATTAGATACCATTTTGCGATAGAAACATACCCAAAAAAACATTGTTTAGGGCCTCAAAATGGCCCCGGAAGTTCAGGACCCGAAAAAACTACTAAAAATAGTAAACTGTGCAAAAACTGAAAAACTGAAAGAAGCAATGGTGGGGGTTCAAGTGGAATAGGTGGGTGGCCACCAATATCCACCTAGATCATTGATTGAGTAAACGACAACAGATTTTCCGAATGATTCCCGTAAACATGAAGCAGTAATGATCGAATACTAATAACAGAACATAAGAGAAGTAGTGACAACAATTTTATAATTTCACAAACGATCATGTTGAGTTAAATCTGGCTGTAAAAATTTGTATATAACCGCTCTTTGAATAAAGAAGATTAACCTTCTACTCATCAAATTTCAATAGAGTAATTGTTGTATATGATATGAGGGACATAAAACACAGACATCATATAAATTCAGTCACATTAATCTGTAGTAAACCATGATATCTAAAGTAGTCACGATTTAACTACAAATCAAAATGAACAAAACTTGAACAAAAATACGATATATCAAAGCTAAAGTTGTACCAATATCAACTTCAATTCAAGTCTGTCAATCATAAATCCATAGTTTCTGCTCCCAGGCAACGATGGTTCTTTGTTTACAAAACAATACATTTATATAGGCTACAGGATCAAAACTTTTCCTGTGGATATCATCAAATTTGTTCCAAAAATTGTGGGGGATGCAACCTCCCAGATTCTCATTGTTATCAAAATTAATAGACTATTCTAAAACCACATAACGAAATAGCATGCTGAGAGATGCCACCAACGATTCAAATCTTCTTTAAAAATTGTATATACCTGAAAACACATAAGAATAAATGATTTCAGATTGCATTTTGGTTGTAAATATAAGTAATTCAAATTTTAGTAACTAGCTACAGAATCTCATGATTCTGTAGCTAGTTATAATTATAACTAGAATCGTATTTTATTGAATCAATCAAAACAGACTAGATGTAATCTATGGAAGCAAATCATGCATCCTAATTTAAAAAGAATAAAATCATCCTAAATTTATTTTTAAACATTCATACATTGGATTAAGGAATTTGACTTTATCAAGCAATCTTTGAATTCACAATGGTAGTCGTTGCTTCCACGTTCTTAAAAACAAGAGACCATGTGGTTTTTTGTCATTTGTCTTTGGTTTGGGCTACAATTTGAAGTCTGCCATTCTCTTTCATTAGAAAATTCACCTGGTCTTCCAAGGATTTGATCGAAGACTGAAGTAAAGGCACGCCTTTGTAATACCTATCGAGCCATGACTGACATTTGTTGCATTGCGGCTGAATAGACTGTGTATTAGCAGTGATGGTATTAACATGTGGATAATTTTCCAGCTAACTTGTAGGTTTACTGTTGATATTGATTCCAGGGAATTTGGGGTTGTCTTTAAGACATGGTGGAAGGTTTGTCACATAATCATAGGGTTTACCAGAGCAAAGTCCATACGAATATGGATATTCTTCAGTTAGAAACCATTCAATTTCTGAATCAGAATCCTCGCTTAACACAATTGGGTTTTGGTCTGCACAGGTCTTAGGTTTATTTCGGGCACACCTTGAAACCCAACGTGTGGCCCTTTTACCCTTATAATTGACATCAATATTACCTTTACACTTTTTCTTCCCAAATTTTTTAACAGACTTACCAGCAACTCTGGGATGCGAATCTGGTAGAGTGTCTGGTTGGGTAGTGTCCGGATATGTCGAGGGTTCCACACAGGGTGAGACAAAAGGAGGAGATATGGTAGGCTCGACGAGGGTTTCTGTGACAACAAACTTGTCAACTTGTCCTATTTCACTGGTAGAAAAACCATTTGTTAATAGGAAGGCGTCCCAACAATCATCGTTTAACTTCAACTGATGAACAATAATAATCTTGATCAAAAAATGGTGGAACAAGCTAGAATCAGATTTCTGCCTTTTAAAATGCTTTGCCATTTTGTATAAACTTTGAAGGAGAAAATAGGGCATGTTTAGGGGAAAATCGATAAAACTCATGAGCAACCGCAAGTGATATAAGAAAACCAAACCATATCTACCCTCATATGTAACGAACTGCTTGACAATATCTAACAGATCGTGCCAGCTAGGTTTTAGAGCTGTAACGGGAATACCTCTGTCGCAGCTGGTAATCTTCCTTGAGGTGAACAACAGTGACCAGGGAACCTCCTCAACCCTTGAGTTTTTGAACCACTTTTTCCCCATGGCTGGCAGACCGGTGGCTTGGCTAATGAAATCTTCGTTTAACTGAAGATGGACATCTCATATTTTAGCTCTACAAACATCGAACGTTAGCACGAATTTTTGAGTGAATGTTAAATTAAAACCCTCGAACTTTTCAACAAAGACATGCCAGCCATTCCTCTCTAAGTCTTCTCGGGCATTATCAAATGATAACAGAGTCTAAACACCATTGGGCTCAATTCTCACTATAGGGGCCATGGCTAACAGCACAAAATTGACAAGGGATTCGGTGATAGGGTTTGACAGAACAAGCACAGAGCCATCACCCTGGGATTCCCCAACACAATGCGAAAAGAGCTCGAGATGGTAGGCAGGAGCGTTAATGCTATGCGTGTGAGGAAAAATCGTATAGATTGAGGCCATGCAAACACATCATACCACATTGTACAGGAATAAAAAGATAAGATATATTTTACATTAATCTTACCATATCAGAAGGGTGGGACCTTCCCGATTCCAACATGGAAGCTCTAAAAAGATAGCAGACTAAAGCATTCTAATCATACCGAGAAATTATACAACAAATCATTCATATTCCTTCAAATAGTAAATTGAATCAACAATTCATTATCTCGTACATCAAAACAATATTCATCATTTGGTTCTTATTACTGCTTCATTACATCAATACGTACACCTATGTATCCTATCTCCTATACAACATCCCTTATAAATAAGGTGAGTCGTTACTATCAAGAGATAAGGATAATTATTAAACAATTTTAAAATATTACAATTGGAAATACATATCGAATATTTAGGGACGAACTTCATCCTCATGACATGAAGTGCATGAGTGATGAAGTCGATCATGATCTTGAAAACTACTTTGGAGACTTCAATCCAACCAATTTCTTGGAATCTCCTTCAGCAAACACGTTCAACAAGTGAATTCTGGAAATAGCAATTGGTACCGGAATACACACAGTCGTTTGGTACCGGAATATCACAGTCACACTGGTACCAGAATAGCATAGGCTAGTACTAGAATAGCACATGGCAGTACCAGATCAATATTATACAGTTTTATTAGTACCAGATCAATTTTATGCAATTTTTCTGGTACCATATCAATTCTTATTAAGATCAAATGATTAGGATCATGAAAAATCAACCATTTTAATCGAATTAACTCAAGAAAATTAAACAAAATATGCCTTAATCATACATTACCTCTCTATGCACATGAACAAGGTCATTAATTGTATTTATGGAGGCAAAAATCAAGTTTATACTCATAACATAGGTAAAATAGGTTCAGATAGGGGGTAATAGAGGATATTAGAAGTGTCAAAATGGAGACTCAACACTTGGGATTACAAGTTCTGAAAGAATTGGGCGCGAAAAAGATAGCAGTGTGTGGGGATTCTGAGTTGATCATAAATCAGGTGAAGGGTGTATATCAGACCAAACACCCTAGGCTGAGGGCGTACAAAAATTTGGCTTTGGATCTCCTTGAAGGATTCTCAGAATATGACCTTTCTGCTATCCCCAGAGAAAAAAATTAGATCATCGATGTGTTGTTCACCTTAGCCTTGGTTTTTAAGATCCCCATATTCCTGAACAAAAGGTATGAAATTGAGGTCAAGAACAGGCTGACAATACCTGATAATATCAAACACTAGAAGATGTTTGATGATGAAAAACAGGATGAAATATTCCTCCTTATGAGCGACGCGTTCACCAACACAAACATTGACGAGGAATGTTGTGGCGACGAAGATGAGAGTGCATATGCGCGCAGCGACGATGACACTTTCCAAAACCAAATCGCGGGAAGGGACATAATACAATTGAAAAGTAATGTTATTCCAAAGGGGTTGGTGCCGCTGGAAAAACTGTTTGACGATAACGATGTGGATAAGAACCCCAAAATCGTTGCAAGCGAAGAAGACGTGGAAGACTGGAACATCGGGACCGAGGAAAATCCTAAGATAGTAAAATTATGCAAGACACTCGGTCTAGAGGTCAAGAAGGACTATATAAATCTGATGAAAGATTTCTCGCACATTTTTGCATGGAGCTACGATGACCTGAAAGTGTATGACACAAAAGTCATCCAACATGTTATCCCTCTCAAGGAAGATCAAGAGCCTTTTAAACAGAAGCTGAGACAGATAAACCCCTTGTTACTACCATTGGTTGAGAAAGAGGTAAAAAATATTTTCGACGCTAAAATCATTGTTTCTTTGAGATTCTCGAAATGGGTAGCTAATATGGTACCTATAAGGAAGAAAAGAAACAAGATAAGGTTGTGTGTAGACTTCCGAAATTTAAATAAAGTGTCTCTCAAAGACCATTATCCCCTTCCTAAAGTGGACTACATCCTAAAAAAGGTGGTGGGGTCCCAAAAGATGTCTATGTTAGATGGATTCTCAGGGTATAATAAAATCTTGGTCCACTTGGATGACAGAGAGAAGACGACTTTCACAACCTCGTGGGGAATGTTCATGTATTCCAAGATGCCATTTGACCTGATGAAAGCTGGAGATACTTTCTAGAGGGCCATGGAAATTTCATTTGCCGATGAAAGGGAAAAATTCATCATGATTTATCTAGACGACATCACTATGTACTCTACCTCCGACAAGCAACATCTCGAGCACCTGAAGAGAGTTTTCCAGAAGTGTCGAAAATTTTGCATATCATTGAATCCAAAGAAGTCCCATTTCACATTAGAAGAAAGAAAGCTATTAGGACACATCATTTCCAAAGAGGGCAATAAGATAGACCCCAACAGGGTTGAATGGATCCTGAAGATCGACACCCCGCGCTGTAAAAAGGAGGTACAATCTTTCCTAGGAAAGGTAAATGTTTTGAGGAGATTCATCCCAAACCTAGAAGAAATCATAAAACACATAACTTGCATGCTCATGAAGGGAAAAGAGATAAAGTGGAACCCAGAGGCCAAGAAATCTTTTAAGGATATAAAAGTGGCATTGACAAAGGATCTTGTACTAGCTAGCCTGGATTTTACGAAAGACGAGCAAGATTTCGAAAAGACCATAGCCTATTTCAGTCGGACATTACGTGATGCTCCACTAAGGTATGACATCATGGAAAAGCAAGTGTATGAATTAGTAAAAGCTTTGAAATAATTCAAGACATATATATTACACTCCCATGTTATCGCTTGTGTACGTAGCAGTTCAGTAAAAGACATTCTGACTCAACCTAACCTGGAAGGAATGAGGGGAAAGTGGAAAGTGGCCATGTTAGAATACGACCTTGAAATCAAGCCTAAAAATTTGATCAAAGTTCAGGGCCTCACAAATTTGATGGTGCAGTCGGACTGCGACGCTGTAGGAATGAATTTCATCGTCGATCCGTTGGAATGTCCCCAAGAAGATAAAAATGCATAGGTGCCTCAACAGTTCATCGACTCGCCATGGTACGTGGAAATCATCTATGTGTTGGAGAATATCTAGGCTCCTCCGGGTGTAAGTAAGACCAAGGCCAGATTCCTTAAGCTCAAAGAGGTTAATTTCTGCATCCTGGACAACTCACTCTAGTGGAAAGATCCTGGGGGAATATTGTTGAGTTGTTTATTGGAAGATGACGCAAAGTGGGACATACAATAATTTCACAAAGTAAATTGTGGGGGACGCCATTATTAGAAGACCACTGCACACAAAATTCTAAGGGTAGGCTATTAATGGCCTACAATTTTTTCTGACATAAATAAGGAGCTCTCCAAATGCCATGAATGTCAGATCTTTGAAGGAAGAAGAAAAATGCAACCCTTGTCGTTGAAGCCAATCTTAGTCGAAGCACCTTTTATGCAGGGTATAGATTTCATGGGAGAGATAAACCTACCATCCTCTGCACAACACAAGTGGATACTCACAACCACTGAATATTTCACGAAATGGATAGAGGTGATCCCCACAAAACAAGCCACCGACATAGTCATTATCCAATTGCTAGAGATGAACATCTTTTCAAGGTTTGGGTGTCCCGTTAAGATCGTCACAGACAATGCAACCACATTCAAGTCTAAGAGGATGGAGAAAATTTTCCAGGATTATAACATAACCCTAGGGCATTCCAAAACGTACTATCCGCAAGGAAACGGGTTAGTAGAATCCTCAAATAATATCTTGACCAGGATTATTAAAATACTCCTGCAAGAAAATAAGAGAGCTTGGCATAAAAATATTATCTACGCATTGTGCGAAGACTGGGTCACCACCAAGAAATCTATATCAACATCGCCTTTCCAGATCATTTACGGAACAGATACAGATTTTACTAATTCACTGGGACCCCCTGTTAGGAAGATGTTGCAAGAATAGGAGGCCTAGCCAAATGTTGTGCAGAGGAGGATTAATCAGCTAATTCATACGTAGCAGGAAAGAGAGAAGGTGTATAATCGGTCACAACTCCATCATGAAAAGATGAAGAAAGTCTTTGATAAGTTTTCTATGCGAGAAGATTTCCGGTTGGGTGACATAGTTTTGAGATGGGACACAAGAAATGAAGGTAAAGGGAAACATGCAAAGTTCGACCACCTTTGGAAAAAATGGGAAAAATGCTTATTTCCTAGAAGGATTAGATGGAGAAAGTTTTGATTGGGGCCTTGTAAACGATGGGATCTTAAAACATTACCTGATGGAAGAAAATCTATTTAAGTCATTTATCATTGTAAATAGTCGTTTTATTTTGCATCGAGTCTATAGGTCAGCAGAAAATTGAATACCGAAGTGAAGGCCCTAATTTTATGTTGAAGTCTTAGAAGTTGCGTCAATAGATTTAGTTGTTTTTCCAAATGCCTAGAGGTCAAATAAAGCCCAATGGTCAGTAACTTGATCTACTATTCTTTCCTACCTCACAGGGAGGATAGCATCCTCGTTGGAGCTAGCTGTTAGCGTCATCATTTTTCTTTCCAAATTTAGAGTCGGTTTTAAAGTCATATTGCGACCCATGTGCCCGAACATGTGAAGTCAGGTACATAACACCATAAGTTTGAGGTCAGCAAGTGTCTGGTTGGCCCTTGGAAATGCGAAGGGATGTCAGATACGAAACTTGTATAAGGGGTACGGGTATGTCTTTTCCAAGAAATTTGAGTCCTATCGAGAAACCAGTCTCTACGTGCCCTAGGTCAAGTCAAGTGGTTAGTAGAGGTCACATCAGCAAGTACAATAGTTATTATCAGTTCATCATGGAGGTTGAGGGAATGAAAAATCATGGCGTTCATACCATGCATGACCAGCCAACCTTGTCACCGGTATCCTGCACACGAGGATTTTCCATGGAAAACCTGCAACTTGATCTGGAACAGATCGTCGCCATGAATTCATTATCCTCCAGCATGATTTATTTTCCTGTCTGATTTGTTATAAATCCCAGATGCTCGACATTCTCCCCGGTTATAGAACTAGGCCTGAAATTCTATTTGCATTTTCCCTTACCAGTTCAGCGTGATCAAAACCTTTTCCCATCCCGTGCATTTGTTGTAGGGGTGATTTTAAGGATGAAAATTTATTTTAAAATGTAGAAACCTTGGCGAATCTTACTAATCCTTCATATGCCAACTATAAATGTTTGGCGATATTTTTGTAAAAGTATTCAAATTTCTAAGGATTTTATATAGCTTCAATAACATTTTGGCGATTTTTAAGGTAAAATAATTTTGTCCTTTAGAATTTGGGCGAATCATTTTTAGAATAACGAATCTTTTTTGGGGAAAAACCACAGAAAATTAGCCCATGAGCGAAATTTAGCCCCTAAAATCATCCCTGGTTTGTTGGATACACTTTGCATAGAATTCAACGTGGTCATGCCATGGAGACCTCTCAGAGCACAAGGAAAGGCATGCAGAGAAGCATAACTATAAGGTCCGAGCCTCGAAGGGACTGGGATGCATTCTCACCTACAACAGGCATTCCCCAAAACATAAAAGGAACCATCCCTTTACTTGCAGAGGAGACCAGATCAATTCATGAAAAATATAAAATGGAGGGATTCACACAGGAAGAGAAGACAGCAAGAGCCCCCTCTCCCCAGCAACAAATGCCTCAGAAGAGGGGTAGGCTCATGGAAGCTCAAATTTCAAAACAGCCTTGTGTTAGATTGGTAGCTGAAGAGAGACTCAGGTGTGTCATTCGGCTAGAAACTGCTTGGGGATCAAGCCACGAAGATAGGAGAAGAATAAGGAAATAGAATATTGCAGAAGCGAATGAGCAAGTGTCATTTTAGCAACTGCAACAAGCAAAACTAGCCATCGTCGAGTTGTATCAAGAAAACATGGAATTACGACGACAACTAGAGACAAAGGCCATGGAATCGTCTGCAACGCAGGGTCGTGAAGGGAACATGGCATGGTTGAAAATGCATCTCAGAGAGGCGCAAGACACCATTGTACAGTTGTGATAAGAATAGATATTGACGAAATAAAGGCACATGAAACATTCCAGAGAATGTGAAATGACAAAGAAAGGAACCCGCATAGCTCTCGCCAGTGCGCAGGAAAAATATTTTTAGTTGGCGTCGCCTCTGCACCCACTAAATATTAGACAAATATTGACAGTTTTGAAAGATACGTTTTCCCTTAAGTATTCTACCATTTTGATAACGACCACAACGATCTAACAATTGTTACTACACGAAAATCTCAGTGAATGACCACATCACTGAAATCAAAGTCGTTATTTGCAAACAACAAGCTCTTGACAGACACCTGTTCACAGGGACACCTGCTCAAAGGAAAACAGTGACACATATTTTCTCCATACTAGAGCCTAACCGACAATCAGATTCTGTGGAGAAATTGCAAACAGTCATAAGTAAAAGGGCATGATTATTGTCTATTTTTGGAAACACTATGTGAAGAGTATCCAACACATTTTATTATGTTTTCCTAGTTTTAAGGTTTAGCAGTTAGGAAATAGGGTAGCCCAAGTGACACTCTCATTTATATGTTTCATCTTTTCAATGTAAGCCAGGTTGGTTGGAAAATTTGGTAGACAACAACTATTGTATGTAATCCGAGTTTTTGACTAGAATTTAATGCAAAGGTCCTGTGATTTGATGAAAAGATTCTAGTTGTAATAGTTGGATGTATTTTTCTTCTCTCTTTGCATATGTGCTTTCCTGTTATCTTTATTTCATATCTTTTTCTGTCTATTTCGGAACAAATTATCGAACCTGTGGATTCGCTTCACAATGCCCCTTGTTCATGCCACTTATAAAAAATGTTTTCCTCCCAAGCTAACTTTGAATTCGTCCACAGCGGTGCTCCTGAGTTACTTCTTGTAATTTCTCCCACCACGCATTACGGTTTTACACTGAAGGTTGTTTCTCACCTAGCCTTATCCTCTTGAACCCAGTCACCGATTCATTTGCCTCGTCTCTTCCTCGGATCGACCTCATAGCCCAATTCTTACTTTTCTGTGCCAATATAAACATAACCCATTTTATCATAAGTGTTAAATCTAGCCATTGTTTCCAAAGTCATATCTTTCACTGAGACCACACCATTTCTGAGGGAGCCCTCTCCAGATCCAAAAGGCTAGTTTCGGGTCTCAAAGTTGGTTGAAAAAGTTACCTTCGTCATCTGTTTATCAGCCAAATAGATTTACGAAGTGCTAACACGTGCTATAAGAGAACCTACCTAATTCCTACTGACTAAGAGATTTATAATAATTAAACCTATATAAACCTTTATAAGAATCTAACCATACTAATATCTTATTAATACTTAGAATCTATTTTAACCTTTAATACTATAGTTTCCCAATACTTTATGAAGAAGATATAATTCCTAGAACTTAAGGAGACTAAATATCGTAATATCCTAATATTCAAAAATGAAATAAGTAAAGGTAGGTTGTAAGGTTGATATTCCTAAGTGTTGTTCTCAGAATAAGCTTGAGTTCTAAGATTATAGTGTAGTTGTAGTTCCTAAGGTAGTTCTAGTTTGAGTTCAATATCTTTCTTTTCATTATTTTTAAGAGAAGAAGCTTACTATTGTCTTCCTACCTAATATAGTTGATTAAGGAGAGAGAGTATTAAGGAGTGGAGTTCTATTTCCCTAAGTTTTAGTATATCTACTAAGTAATTGATTCATGTTAGTTAGGAGTTATTATGGATGAGAGAGTTTATGTATTTTCTAGTTGGGTAGGTTCGTACCTCACCCCTATTGTTTTCTCTATTGTTAGGATTTTATATAAGATCCTACCTATGTCTACTTATTTATGAGGAGTTCCTTGAGTTAATAGTCTATTCTGTCTATGATTTATTTATAGTTAAAGGTTCCTAATATATATATAATGAAACTTCTAGGAGATTTCTATTTGTATTATAAGTGAATAAGAATCTAACCTATTTAATAGCTTAATAAGAATAGAATATATTAAAACGCTACTTCCCCTATTCCTCATAATCTAACCTTTCTAATAGCAATGGAAGGTAAGACCCTTTTAATAGTTTATTGAAAGACCTCTATATACCTGTTATTACTAAGACCTAAGTTCTACCTTAAGAAGACCTTATGATCTGTATGAATTGCTAAAGGCTCTAAGTTCTATTAATTTCTTGATAGGAGAAGATATCTAATTTATTGATAAGAGAAGCTAATAGGTTTCTTTCCTAATGTCTATATAATGTGATGACCTTGGTAAGCCTTCATAAGAATACACAACTTATATATGTCTAATGGATTCTTTATTTCAATGAGTTCTATAAGCTTACCTAATGTATTAATATGAAGAGATCCTGATTACCTTCTATATTAAAGAGTCTAACCCTCTATCTAAAGCTAAAACTATTCTTGTGTCGATCGTGAGGTCGTTGATGGAGATCTTGCTAGGGCTACTGTTATCGGACAAATCGTTAGGTGTAGACACTAACTGATCTCCCTAGATCCACCTAGATCTAGACCAAAACACACCAGAACATGACGCTTTCCTTAAGTTTTAAATATTGAATTTACTAACTAAAGAGGGATGGGTGACATACCATTTAAATGTCGCTTCCTCTCGCCATCGCCATCCTAGCTCCGTTCCAACGCTCATACGATGATGAACCTGCAAAAGAACACAACCAACCAAAGTGATAGTAATAGCATAAACTCAATATAAACCTATGTATGTGATCAAGGAATCATACAATAAAACACAACAAGCTTTATAGGAAAGAATCATATTACTGTATCTTATTAAATGTGAAAGAGATTACAACCATGGCCTTGATGTCGTAAGGTCCCTTCCAACTGTCCTTCGTTCCCCACACACTTTCACTCCAAGAATTATGAGAGCACATATATGATAATATTCACAATCTATCTTGACAAAGTGGCTCATCTAGCCAAGCTAAAAATATCCAAAGCTCAATCCAATCCAAGCTAATCCCAAAATCTCCAAAGCTAACCAAAGCTATAAGCTAACTTTCTTCATGAGAGCTCCTCTCCTTTTATAAGTTGAAGAGGATAAGGTGAGGAGGTTATGATGATCCCACTAAATCATGAAAGCGAGTAAGATCCAATCCATTTGGATGCCACCTCACCATGGAAGTTTCTCCTTCTAGAAGATTCAAGAAAACGCTCATTTTTCCCACGTATGAGCATTCTTGCACCCTACCTATAGAGCAACCTGCAAACCTCTCGCAACACAGCTATGGTGCAACCTATGTGAATCAGGCATTCTCGCACCCTGCCTATATAGCAACCTGCGAACTTCCTTTTTTACAGGGTTTTTACAAGGGAAATGAAACTTCTTTTTCTCAGGAAAAGTTCTTCTCCCTTCTCTCTTCAAGAACTCAGGGCACTGACCCCTCTGAAGGCAACAGATAGGTTTGCATCATTAATGCTCATAGGGATGACGAAAATAATGTGTAACAGAGAGACCCCAAAGTATGAAGTTAGAACATAGTGATAGTTGAAATACTTTATCGAGTGTGTGTAGGGAACAAGGAACAGTCGATCGGAAACCTGCCAACAAACAAGGAAATACAGTACAATAATATGTCATCACTAAGGTAGGAATTCCCATACTCAGAATACAAATGACTCAAAGCATAAATGCCGACATGAAAAGATCCATGTCAAGTAAGACAAGTCATGGCCACCAAACATACACTATGGATCCATGCCAATATCACTCAAATCTGAACATAGCCATGGAAAATAGACTGTGGATTTATGTGTTAAAGACTGAAATTTGAACATAGCCATGGGACATACAATGTGGATCTATGCAACAGTACACTGAATATACTCCAACGCAACCTGGATCTATCAAAAAATATCCAGGTCTTCATATCCACCACTCTATAGTACGAATCTAACCATGTGAATACATGTGCTAAATTTGAACATGGTAGAAACCACTTGATTACTGGTCATTAGTGTATACCATTAACAAGAACGAGCGAAATCACCATTAATGTCAATGACTCCCAAGGTACACTAGTACAATCCAACGAATCTGAATAAATGAGTTGAAGTCAAACACTCGGAGGAATCTCCCGATCAGGGGTCAATAATGAAAATCCAGTTTCGAAAATGAGGAAACCTGCCATTGAGGTATGCAAGTTCCAAGGTACCAATTAGTTTCTAAGTCTAATTCCTGGATAATGAGTTGAAGTCAATAGGAAAAGACTCGTCACAGGAGGGCCTTAATGTATCCCACATCAATGACACGAAACAAGTAACAAGATTTGATGTAGATCGGAGTAACAAGTGATTCAGGACTGACTCAGGGATGGCTGACGCAATAGAAGGCTTAAAGACTATAGAAATGGCCGACGCAATAGAAGGATTTCCGGAATGAACTTCTCTTTGAACATATTGATGACACGACAACTGTCTTGGAAACACTGAATCAACAACAGGGATTACAGACCAATTTGTAATCTTATAAAGGAGTATGATTAGGAGACAAGTGGATTTTCCAACCTAGACACAAAGCAAGTGAAAGGGTGTCATGTTCAAAAGTGACTCTTCCATGGAATACAGGTTTAGACAAAATTCTTTCCCAATTTTTCCCCCACCATTTCTGGCGAGTACCTCTTTATTTTTACACAAGCTTGAGGAGGATAACATATGCTTGTAATGTAAGCTCATCCTTTGGATGAGTCCCTCGGAGTATGTTTAACGAACCCTAGGAAGGAGTGGCTCGGTCCCGTATGGGCCTGTCGATGTTTGTTTAACGAGTCCAAAGATAGAAAACTCGAAGGTTTTTCATGATTATAGAGTCTGGAAAAACACTTAAAAGAGAACTCTCTCAGTTCCTTTTTCATAAATTAATCTGATGAGACTGAAAAAGAGATAAACTATCACTCAATAGATGTTTTCTTCAAATACTTTAACGAGCGTGAAAAGAAAAAGGTCGCTCAACAATCTTTTCATGTTTAGAAAGTCTCAAAAGAGCTTAAAGGGAACTCCAGGGGGTTCCTTTTTCGTATAACCTTTACGAGTACGAAAAAGTGATAAAAGTATACTCGGTTACATTCTCATTGATTTACGAGCACGAGAAAGAAAAAATAATAAGCTTGGTAACGTATTCTCATGTATTTACGAGCATGAGAAAGAACAAAGACTAAGCTCAGGATTGTTTTCATTTTTACGCAAGCTTAAAAACAAAACAAAACTATGCTTGGGATAGATTTTATTTTTACACAAGCTTAAAAACTAAACAAAACTATGCTTGGACCTGGTTTCATTTTTACGCAAGCTTGAACCAGAGGGAACTATGCTTGAGGTAAGTGGTTTCATTTTTACACAAGCTTGAACCATAGAAAACTATTCTTGCGACTTCCCAATGCATAACACATGGATGGTTGGAACTTAGCCTCCAGCTTAAGAAACTAGCGGCTTAACTTCAGCATGAAGTCTAGAGGCTGAGGCAAATACCCCCCAAGCTTCATTTCATCCAACTGCAAAGGAGACTGAAATGAAGCTTCAAATACTAGACAAAGGACTTGACTCAAATAGAGAGGGGGAAAACTATTTCATTTTTTAATGAGCTTGACACAGAAACAAGAACTATGCTCGTAACCTCTGTCTCATTTTTTAACAAGGTTGCTAAAGATACGCAAAAACTATCCTCGTAAGTAGTTTCATTTTTTAACGAGCTCAAAATCATAAAATCATGCTCATATACCTCTATTTCATTTTTTAATGAGGTTGCCTCAGAGACACAAAAACTATCCTCGAACTCTCTTCTTGATCATGGATTCCAAGAGGACAATGCTCTGGAATGACACCATGTCAAGGGACAAAACTCGGTCATGGCTTCCAAGAGGTCTTCACTAGAAGGAAGAAACACACTCTAGAAGGACACCATGTCGAGGGTCCCGACAGGAGTAAAGAGATCAGACTCTAACAACCCTATCGAAGAGATCACCATGTCAACTACTGGATCTAAGTCATCAGAAGTTCAAGCCATGGGCAACAACACCACATAATTGACCTGTGGTGGGGGTGATATTGTCTGCATATAAGAACCATTTAGGGAGGCAATCCAGGAGGGATCAACGATTGAAAGTTGATTAATAGTCACAACTCGTCCATCGTGAGGTAAAGATATCACATGAAAAAGAGTAGACACAATAGATTTCATGGCATAGACATAATCCCTCCCAAGGAGTAAAGAAAAATCCAAGGGGTCTTGGACTACCATAATGTCAATAAAGACAGTTTTCCCTCCAAAAGTTACAGGAAACTGAGGAAGGGTCCCTAAAGGTTGACTAGTTCTTCTGTTAAAAGCTAACAGATTTTGCGTAACCGACGCAAGTGGAGGATAACCCAAAGCTTTCCAAGAAATAGAGGGAAAAATACTAACAGACGAACCTTCATCTATCAACGTTTGGGGAATGTCCTGACCACAAACCTGTATTATAATTTGGAAAGGAATGTAAGAGGGAAGATGAGGTTCAGTTAGCACACCCCAATCAAAACAAATGGCCTCATTACTTGGAGGAGATCCTATGAGAGAAGGAGGAATACCCCTCGGCACTGGAGAGTCTGTATCAACGAGAAAAACATGGGTAGTATCGGGTTTATTCTCTAGCGGGAGAGTAGGATCGACCGATGGAGAGATCAGATCGACCACTTGAGTTTCATTCTCCAGGGAGAGAATGGGGTTGACAGGTGGAAACGGATCAACCACTTTAGTTTCACTCTCTGAGTGGAGAGTAGGATTGACCGAGGATGGTATCGTATCAACCACTTTGTCAACTGTTTCAACTAAGGACATGACCATATTGACGACATGATCAACCAGATTGACCTGCAACGGGTCCAGATTGATCATTCCATCAACTATAGGTGGGTTGAGAGAAATCTTGCGATAAGTAGCTGGAAGTTGAGGTTGTGAATCAGTCATGTCTTCCAAGAATTTTTAGGCTTCGTCCATATGAGGGAAAAGGTGAGTGAGATGACTCCATTTGCATAACATACACAGGAACTTGACTCTAGTTTTCTTCTTCCCAACAACATCTTGACTAGTTGACGGGAGGTCATCAGCATGTTGTTCAGAGGCTGACGATATGGGTTGGTGAGGGTGCGTAGACCATACTTCTATAACCCTGGATAGACCCGGGAAATCCTTAAGAAGATGGCTACCCTTACAAAGTCTACAAGGGTACTTGGGCTTACGAGTTGTTTGGGTGATCTTGACATCATCAACACTCCCAACATAATTAACAGTAACTGGTTGTTTTCCAACATGTTTGACAATGGTCAAAGGTTTTGACCCTCGCTTATATTTCTTCTTCTTAATCTTTCTTTTCTTCTTCTTCTTATTCACCAGGTTACTAGCTTCAGAACTTTCACCCGACGAAGAAGATGAAACAGAAGGCGACACTGCAAGCGAAGAAGGCGAAGAAGACCTTACTGGTGAATAAGGTGAAGGATCAACATGAGGTTGATTCTCTTGGGGGGAAGTGCTTGTGACTGAAGCACTTACTAAATTCGAGATTACCTGAGTGGAAAACAACCAGACTGGCAATCCAATCATGAGATCTGGAAGGCTCAAAGTCGCGATGTGAGGAGAACCAATGTTTCCATAAGAAGGAAAAACAAAAGGTTCCCCTGGAGCAGAGGTTCCTTCATTGGTCATTTCGGGAACTGACGCCATTAAATAAATCCAACCTAGAGTCCTCTAAGGAAAAGAAACAACACACGCTAAAAATCTAGTAAGCAAGCAAGCAAACAAAACCTTCTCACAATGAACTCACTAGTTGGTGATGAAATCCAACGTCGTGGGAACAAAGCAAGAAGGGGCTGAGATAGAGCAGGTGGAAAAGTTATGTTGACGACCTTCTTAACGGACTTACACCCTGGTGCAAGCTCCCACACATAATCGTGGGTATACCCTCCAAGGAGCCCGAGTGAGTTTGACCAACGTCGATTCCAGGTACCATGAAGACTTGCCCCTCCATAGTCACCTCATGTAAAGAACCTAGAGAGATAGGCCACTAAGGTTACCAATTACTACAGTGATGCTTGGGGAAATAGTCGACAGTCCAATCCACATGCAAGGGTAGGGTATCTAGCTCGAAATCAACTTGAAACGCTTCCACTCATCATTGTGCGTATACCTCTCAAGTGAGCCCCATAATACACGTAATATCTACACTAATACTAACAAAGAAGGGTGAGTAACTCTGTCAGGCTCGATGCGACCTTGCGATTGACCCTTGTGTTAGAAGGGCTTC
>ML795308.1:107113-133668 GCA_009831015.1 Picea engelmannii
GAGGAGGAATCTTCTAGAAGTAGAACCTTCTAAGAAGTCCTCTTACATTTATTATATCTAACTACCATAGTGGGCCTTATTTACTAATATAGTGGACCTAGTCCACCTTACATTGAATGACTTGGTTTTGGTAATAATAAAGTG
Source organism: Picea engelmannii (assembly GCA_009831015.1). NCBI lineage: Eukaryota > Viridiplantae > Streptophyta > Pinopsida > Pinales > Pinaceae > Picea > Picea engelmannii. Next base: position 107,258 of record ML795308.1, read on the forward strand.
TGGTTTCTTCTAATGTTTCGAGGACGAAACATGTGAAGGGGGATGGAATGTGGTATACCTAGGGAGGTAATATGGGGTACCTAGGGAGGTACCCAATCGGAATGTAGCTATGTGTGGAAGTCATTTAATATATGGGAATGTGGTAATTCAATGTAAGGTGGACTAGGTCCACTATGGTAGTTGGATGTAATAAATGTGAGAAGACTCTCTACAAGGTTCCTAGGAGATAGGGAGAGCTATATAAAGTAGTCTAGGCAATGTAATGAAACATAGTGAAGAATATTGTGATTGTACAAGCAAGGATTGCTTGAGGAGTTTTATCCTTCCATAAGGATTAATATATGGTGTTACCCTACCTCAAGGGTTTTCTCTATTTCTTGTGTTCATGTTATGGTGAATGGTTTATGGTTTATTCTTGGTATTATTGAAGTATATTTGCAGATCTGATATAGGTACTTAACAGAGCAGCTAAGGAGTTGTTAGACCCTTTCAGGTTTCGACATTTCAAAAGACAGAGAATAGGAGAAACTCTTGCATCGCGATTCCCCAAATCATGAAAGATGGTAGCGCTTTGACGTTAAGTGTGTGGTCATAGAGTGGTGGTCACGTGGACGAAGGCTAAGGGAGGATCCAGATTCGTTAAGCCCTTTTTGACATTTCGGCGACTGGGAGTTGGAGGGACAAGGGGTCAACCCCTCCACATCGCGAAACACAAAAATCGGAGAGTCGATTGGATGTTAGCCGCTGGTCACGGGACAGTGGGCATATGAGTCAGGAGTGAAGGTAGGAGCTAGTGGGAGCTAGGCTCTATTTCGAGGTTCAACAATTCAAAGGACAAGGATCCTGGGAGAGCTCGCATGTAGGAGTCCCGAAACCCCGAAATGTGAAAGGTGTGTCATTTACGCCTTGGTTCATAAACCGAGGTCACCAGATAAGAAGGGGCTAGTTGGAAAGAAATCAATGTTGAGGTGTGTGTTGGTTCAGAATAGGGAAGAGTGCCAAAAATGGGGCACGTGCACAGATTTTATCAAGACCTTTGCCAGAGGACAAAGGGACTTGTGGATTCATTCAAAGGGTTCTAGCAGGAGCCTGAAGAGCCATTTCGGCTCAGAAGAAGATCGATCCAGAGATTGGGAGGTCGCAGAACCCTGCTGAGGTAGGTGGACTGCATCAAGTGGTATCAGAGCCACTTTATGTCTATAGACTGCAGGTAGAGGGAGGCAGAGTATATAAAGAAAATACTCTGATACACACCATCAAGTGGTATCAGAGCCAACAAATTTTTTGTTTTCATATCACAGACAAAAGGAGGACTGTGAAGGGATACAGTATGATACCATCAAGTGGTATCAGAGAATATTTTTGTCTATAGATTTCAGAAAAAAGAGAAAGAGGAGACCGTTACTTTGTTCATAGACAAAGGAGAGATGGTGGGAGAAATTCTGGTAACATCAAGTGGTATCAAAGCATATTTTCATCTGTATACAATAGGTGAAAGAAGAAGGGTGTTAAATCTCTGTGGTGATTGTTGCAAGGTGTGCAAAAAATGATAGACATCCAAGCGAGTTGTAGGAGGACATGGAGATGCTCTCAGACGTAGAGTGATCCATACGCTTTTCAGGAGGGAAGATGAAATATGGAAATGGCTACTGAAGGCCATGAGCATGGTGGAAGAGGAGACCACCAATAGATGAGTAAAGTAGACATTGACAAAGAACTCTTTGAGATAAGGGCGAGAATGGAACCGCTGACATTGAAGATGCAACAGGAGGAAAAAGTACACTGGAGGTATGAATGGACTCTGAACAAGAAAGCCAAATGGCTTGTTCAAAAGTTGTTGGCTAGGAAATAGCAACAAGAGTTGAAGAAGTGGTTGAGGTATGCTGAAAACCTTAGTGACACAGAGCTGGTTTGCATCTGTGAGCTAAAAGTTGGAGGAACCCTCAGTGATGAGGAAGAGGGATCAGTTTCAGATCTCATAAACTACCTGGAGGGCAGGGATGAAATTTCGAATTGCTAGGTGGGCAATGGAATGAGATCACTAGAGGATCTCATAGACTGTCAAGAGGACAACAACAAAAATTCATATTTCTAGGTGGGCAATGGTATGAGATTAGCAGAGGATCTCATAAACTGCCAGGTGGGAAGAAGTGAACTTTCGAGTTGCCAGGTGGGCAATGGGAAGAGATTAGCAGAAGGTCTCGCATACTACCAAGGGGGAAGTGGTGAAAGTTCAGATTGCTAAGTGGGCAATGAGATGGGATCACTGGATCTCATAGACTGCCAAGTGGGTAGCAAAAAATTCCCAAATTACCAGGTGGGCAGGGGAAAAGAAGTGAGACTTTCTGAAAGTCTCAAGGACTAAGGAATGAGTTTAGGTTAGAAAGGAGTTTTGATACATGAAGATTCATGTGGTTTTGCAGACCATGTGAATGAAGATGATGACAAGTTAAAAACTTGCACCATCCAGAAGGAGGATCAGAAGAGCATTCTGATGATTGGGGGAATTCAGGTATTCCTACCAAATAACCCAATTGATGCAAGAGCATGTGTTGCGGATGAAAAAATAGAAGGAGGATATCCAATAGAGACTGTCAAAGAAGAGGAAGAAGTGGAGTAGACATTGATGTTTTCTCAAGGAGGAGAAGAAGAGCATTCAACCGAGTTGCTCAAAATTTTTCAGCTAGGAATCTGAAACAGAAATGACTGTAGCACTGGAGTCTACAACAGAAGAGAAATTAGACATCATGGATTTTGTTGATCTGTATGAAGAATTGGAAACCCTAGAGAAGAGGGTGATGGTGCAAAGTTTGCACATCCGACAAGCCAAGATGGAAGAAGTTGGAAGTATGCCAGCAGGAGAAATGGCAACAACAAAACTTCCACAAGAAGAAGTTGAGAAGCAGTTTAGTGAGGAGACTGTAAAGCTGGAGTCTACAGTAGAGTGGCCACTTAATGCCACAAAGAGAGATAAATATAGTAGGGGAGATTGAGTAGATCTTCCCATTGAGAAGACAGAAGTGCGATAAAGAAGACTGCATACAAAGAGCTAACCAATGGAGCAGTTGGATGAGGTAATTGAAGAAATCATAAGGTTGATGTTGAGTTTAGAAGTAGAGACTACTAGCAATGAGAAGTTGAGCAGAAGGGAGCCTGCAAGAGTAGTAGGGCAGCTGCAGCAAAAACAACAAAGCCGAGGAGAAGATGGATAGCTCCAAGGGAAAGTTTGGGATCCAGGTGGATTTCAACACCAGAGAAGAGGAGCTCATGATCAGGAGATCATGATTTTTCCAGCTGAGGAGTATGATGCAGGAGCATTGCTCCATGTTAGCAGTGTGCCAGCTAACCAGCACATCCAGCACGCATTTAATGGAGAAAGGGAGAGGCACAACCCTCTCAATTTTGAAATTCAAAATTTCAATAAATGTTGTAAGGATTTTAATGCCAGACCACGCCTTTGTATAGGTAGTGTTATCTCCCAAAATAGCACCATCATTTTGAGTGATAGAATGAGTCAAAAAATTCACTTCTGTGAGTCTTGGCTTTCAAAAATTACTTTTCTAGCTTTCAACAACACACTCGTTTAATTTTTCGCGGGTTAGTTGTTGAAAGTCGTCACTTTCCACAGCTAACGGGTCATAAAATAATAGCCTTGCGATGTTGAAAGTCCTAATTGTGCTCAAAACGATGTTCTTACACATGCCAAATGTCAAGTCCACAATACACAAAATCAATTCCCAGGTCAGACCTCAAATTCAGCCACGAATCAAGCCATTAATCAGCCATGCGTTTCACCAAAGTAATAACACATTTTCTTCATAGGTGTTTTGTTTTGCATGGTCGTGTTTATCCTTTGAAATCACAGATGCCAGTGCCCTACAAGGATTTCATTTGCCAGGTGTTGTTAGGGTTTCTTCTGATAAACCAGGGAAGAACTTTCAGCTACAGTTTCTACAACAAAGGACGCAGAAGATACTCTGTTCCAGAGATGCTTGATTGGGCATTCATTTGGATTTTAATAAAGAGAGATAAGAGCTATGCATTCGGAATGCTTGCATGATTGCCTGTGCATTCCACTTGTTTCTGGTCTCATGAAGACGGGATTCTGAGAAGCAGAGATCACTATGACCTGATAGAGCTCTTTTTGCATCGGTGGTAAGGCTCCCGATACCAACTATCTCTTCATGGGCGACTATGTTGATCGTGGATACTACTCTGTTGAGACTGTATCGTTGCTGCTTGCTTTCAAAGTGCGCTACAGGGATAGAATTACCATGCTACGAGGAAACCATAAAAGCAGGCAAATTACTCAAGTGTATGAATTTTATGACGAGTGCAGGGTTTTCATAAAATAGTTGAGGGCAACGATGATAAGCGAATGTTGAGTCAAAGCAATGGTACAGTGATGAGAGTTGTCTTTTGCAGCAAAAGTCAAAATTGGATACGGAGATAGTGACTAGAATCTCAGGGCCTGAAGTTGGTTATGTAACAACTCCGATCACTCTTGTCCAGTGCGCTCTTATTCTCATTGATCAACGTCATAATTTGCCGAAGGGAGGGGTTCTTTTTCTCCTGGGATTGTGTTTGGTCCAACAGATTTACAAGAGCTCTTGGAGAAAAATGGCATATTATTTGAATCCCTCAGCAAACGCACAATCTGATAGTAATAATCACAACTAACAGGAATAGCAGTGGTCATATGGTTTCTTCAAGGTGATGCTTTCAAGGACTTAGCCAAAGAGCTAATTACAGGAGGGTTTGTAGGTGGATTTGCAAAGATGGTAGTTGCACCTTTAGAGTGTACCAAGATTCTTTTTCAGACAAGGCGTGGAGACTTTTAGTCCCTTGGTGTGTGGAGATCTATGGGGAAGATTTTGCAAAATGAAGGAATCCTTGGCTTTATAGTTTGTGCACTGTTTCTGTTGAATATCATATCTACACTTGGAAAATGGCTTGAATGTAGCATTGGTTGTATGCACTATCTATATAATCACCTAACTGGTAGCAGCAAACTCACAGGTGCATTGCTCTTAATGACCCTACTGTATAGCCTCTATGATGCGGAAAACAGAGTATTTACAAACGAGCAGCAGATATCTGTCTACTATGAGGCTCTTCATAATGTCAATAAGAAAATGGTTGCTAACCTCATCCTTGATAGATTTAAGGTTATAACATACAGCAGGAGTATGAGCAGAACAATGAATTTTACCAGTTCAGAGATTATATTCAGGCAGCCAAGCATTATGAACATATAGCTAACAGGGAATCATTTGCTCCCAACTTTCGGGCATCACCATTTCATAGATTTGGACCCAATGACTGTGATGGCATCCATATTTCATCTTGTGGTCATGATGTCTACCATGAATGCATTGAATGATATTTATCATCCCTGTGGCAGAGATATAACAGCAGGATTATCTTTGAAGGGGTGCACATTGTCGATCCAGATCAGGGTGAATTTCTATGCCATGTTTGTCATCGTCTTGCACATTCAGTTTTGCCAGTACTTCCTCATGAGCCAGCTACAGATATATATATATATAGCAGCCATGCTATTCTAGCCAAGCACCATATGTTGTCTTCGGAGGAATGTCTATTGGTTTAGAGGGAAGATACATATAGTGTTTTAAGTCATGCTTATCCACAGCTCATTGAGGTGTATCACACCTATCGAAGACTTGAAGGAGATTGAAGATTGTTGGAGATTTATTCGATAAGGGATTGACCCTTAAAATCAGGACTTGATCTTTAATATTATAGTAGTTTGATTTAGTTCTATTTTGAAGTATATCAGATCCAGTTTTCTAGGATCTGTTCTTTTAGAGTTTACAATTAGTATTATGATATGTTATTTTTAGGATCCCAGATCCCTTTTCATAGGATCTGAAAACTGATTGTAATAGGCTATAAATACAAAGAAATTTGGAGGACTAAGGGGTTCGATTATGGAGACTGTAATACACTTTTGTACTTAGACTTTCATTGCTAATACAGATCACAGGTTTCTTTCCATTTTGGTATCAGTTTTTCATATTTCTTATTCGTTGTTATCTTGTTGTCAAACCTTGAATAGTTGTTATCCTATTGTTTGGTTCATGACATGATAATTACTTTCTTAAGTTGTTTATTCTACCCTACTTTGTACTGGTTTGTGAACAATCTTTTCTTCATCCACTGAAAGCTATTTTGTTGATTAACCAATCTTGGAAAGCACTGTCTATTTGATTACCATTGTGATGTCTGAATGCCATAAGCTGAATTGAGTTATCCCATTGATCCACATTTATAAAATACAAAAACATTCATTTCTTAAGTTACCAAGCACCTTTGGTCTGCAACCACAAAGGGTTTCTTGGAGTGATAATAGGTAGTGGTTGAGGTTTCCTTTAATGGTTGCCTACAGCAAGCCCAGGACATAGTCAGGACTGGGCATCCATTTATGTAATGTAGTCGTAGGAGTTGCTCTGTGATGGCGATAAATCAGAGACAATGAGGTTTAGGATAAGCTTGAGAGAGCCCTCTTTGTAATTAGAGATTGATAGGACAGAGAATGAGAGAGATAGGAGGAGAGACCAGAGCAGAGAGGTCTTGAGAGAAAGCTAAGACTTGTTACAGTCTAGCCTTTGTAAACACCTTGTATAGGCATTTATGAATTAATAGAAGAGCAATTTTTTCTTCCATGAATTGTCTTTATGTGTTTGCATGTTTTTATGCATTTCATGTTTTGAATGCATAACTGGTGAAGTATTTCATAAGTTTCAATTTCTTCCCGTCTTGGAGTTTCTGAGTGCAAGGAGTGCACATAGTCCACAATGTGTGCATTGACAGAGGTGAGACAACCTCGGGAAATCTCAAGAGGGATAGCGTTGAACCTTCATCAGCATAAGTGCAAGGAGTGCACAGGAAGGAACTCTGTCTCAAGTTCAGGGAAGACAGAACTATTGAAGTTTTTGTAGAGCTCTGCCAAGAGGGCATTGAGTGAGTGCATAGAGTGCACTAGGGAACTCTATTTTGAGTTCTAAGAAAAGAGAAGTGTCGAAGAGAAGACACTCACAGGGTTGTTGAATACTCTGTAGACTCTGTAAGGTGTGCATCGAGCAGGAGAACGCCAGGTGGATGTAAGGAGTTTTCTTTTCAAGAAAACTTCTCAAATATGAATTATTCGAGATCCTTGAACGCAAAGTCTGTGCAGGAGTAAATATCTGAGAGGACGAAGCTCAGAAGGGATAATGTTTCTATAATGTAGACGAGACCCAAAGGAACCGGGCTTGCAAGAGGAAGATTCGAAGGTAGAGACCTTTGAGACTTGGAAAATCTTCTAAGTTAAAAAGGAAAGAAAGCTCAGGAGGAAAATCACAGCTGTCATTGGATTAGAACTAGGAAGAAAGATCTGGATCATTGAATCTACGTCCAGGCAGCAGGAGGAGAGCGCGCAAGGAGGACAGATCTGAACCGTCATATCTAGCGCTAATACCCAACAACTATTGGATTAGGTGAAGGCGAACAGGGTTTAAAACCTTGGATATGCAGACATTCAGGAATCGGAGGTTGGAGGAGAAGAGGAGGCTGCACCCCATACTCACAATCACCGAGATTGTGAAATCACACAGCCATCGAATCTGGAGCGCAGTGGCCTGAGAGTCACTGGATCAAGGATACGTGCATGGGGTTTAGTCCCTGGGAGGTGCAAAGGAAAAAGGATCTGAGCCGTCAGATCTAGCAGCAAGGACTGATAGCTGTCGGATCCAAAAGAAGGTGTGAGTGGTTTAATCCCTGGGAAGTCGCACAAAAGGGTAGAATGGATGATAGAAAATTCGAGTGAGAATTGTCGATTTGTTGTGAGTCGTCGGATCCGAAAAAGGTGTGCGAGGTTTAAACCTCGTAACAGCAAAAGGAAGAGGACTTGTCAAGTCCCGAAAGCATCAGGACCGTCCATTTTGGGGGATAGGTGGTAGAGATCTAGAAGCTACCAGGAGTTGGGAGGTGAAAACTCCGTAGACATCCCAAAAATAAGATAGTCGGGATTTAATCTTGGTCGTTGACTAAGCGGAGGATCTAGACCATTCATCAATATCACTGAGATTCTGGTTTTGGGATTTGATAAGGCAAGGAGGAGAAAATTGTATCGTGATTCCCTAAATCGTGAAACCCCAAAAGCATTCGTAGGAATAGCACTAGGTCACAAGACCGGTCGTATGAAAAGTGACTTAAGGGAGGAGCTAAGGAGCCATTAGACCCTTTCGGGTTTCAGCATTTCGAAAGACAGAGAACAGGAGGAATGCTTGCATTATGATTCCCCGAATTGATAAATCCAATAGTGCTTTGATGTTAAGCGCGTGGTCACAGAGTGGTGGTCACGTGGATGAAGGATAAGGGAGGATCCAGAGCCGTTAATCCCTTTTTGACATTTCAGCGACTAGGAGTTGGAGGAAAAGGAGTCAACCCCTCCACATCGTGAAACGTGAAAATCGAAGAGTCGGTTGGATGTTAGCCACTGGTCACGGGATAGTGGTCATATGAGTTAGGAGTGAAGGTAGGAGCTAGTGGGAGCTAGGCTCTATTTTGGGGTTCGACGATTCGAAGGACAAGGAGCATGGGAGAGCTCACATGCAAGAGTCCCAAAACCCTGAAACGTGAAAGGTGTGTTGTTTACACCTTGGGTCATAGCCCGAGGTCACCATATAAGAAGGGGTTAGTTGGAAAGGAATCAACGTCGAGGTGTGTGTTGGTTCAGAACAGAGAAGAGTGCCGAAAAGGGGGCGCACACACATATTTTCTCAAGACCTATGCCATAGGACAAAGGGACTTGTGGATTCGTTCAAAGGGTTCCAGCAGGAGCCTGAAGAGCCATTTTGGCTCAGAAGAAGATCGATCCAGAGATCGGGAGGTCGCAGAACCCTGCTGAGATAGCGGGACTGCATTAGGTTCTTAATGATTCACTTTGAAAAAGTAGATCCTCTACTCCATATCCTGTGTTAGGTCCAATAGGTACTTCAGTATTCTCAACAACAACAATTTCTCCTGATGAATTCATCTTGAGAAAGTGTGGATCTTGTCTAATACTCAATAATGGATTTACAAGAAGTCCAAATGCCTCTAAAGAATTTGAAACAATTCAAAATCCCTCTAAAGAGTGTGAACTTCCAACTTGTGAGGCTACTTCATTATTGATTGCTCCCTCATGAGAGCCTTCTAGTGAATTGGGAACCAAAGGAAGGTAACCTTCAAGATATTCTGGAGGAAGCCCTTGCATCCTACGTGAACAACGAAGGTCAATGTTGGTCGAACCAAATAAAGAATGTAATTTTTTTATGGCCAACTAAGGAAACAAACATCACATGCTAATAAAATCTAGAAATCAAACCAAGCAAACAAACCTTATTATTTCGAAGTCACTAGTTGGTGATGAAATCCAACGTTGTGAAGTCAAGACAAGAAGAGGCTAGGATAAAGCGGGTGGAAAATTTACGTTGACGACCTGCTTAACGGACTTACACTTTGGTGCAAGATCCCACACATAATCGTGGGTATACCCTCTAAGGATCCCAAGTGAGTTTGGCCAACGTCGATTCCAGGTATTGTGAAGACTTTCCCCTCCACAGTCACATCGTGTAAAGACCCTAAAGAGGTAGGCTACTAAGGTTACGAATTACGGCAATGATGCATGGGGAAACTGTCTACAGTATGATCCACACACAAAGGTAGGGTATCTAGTCCAAAATTAACTCAAGAGGCTCCCACACATAATCATGGGTATAACCTCAAGTGACCCCCAATAATACTATCAATATCTACACCAAGACCAACAAAGCAGGGTGAGTAACTCTGCCAGTATTAATGCGACCTCAGTTTGACCCTTGTGTGAGAAGGGCTTCCCAGGAAAAAATGTGGAAATTGGATTTTAAATATCCCTATCACAAGATACTACTGTCTGTTTTTATTCTTTGGAGAGTTTGACTCACAACCTATTCCAAAGCCCTATCCTAGCTAATGTTGGTGAAGAGAATTTCTAGAAAATAAAAGTTACTAATAAATTTTAAATTGTGTTGTATTTTAAACGTTGTTGTTTACTCAAAAGGGAGATGGAGATGAAACTGATGAAGTTGTGAACTTGATCCAATAAAATGCAATAATATATGAATATGAAATCTTTCAATTCAATTAACTCTAATTACAGCAGGGAGAATTTAATTTTCTTGAATTACAAAAAGCTATGAAATGCAATTTCTCATTTGTTGAATGAACACAATTCCAAATAATCAAAGACTACAAAAATTTCCAATGTTTTCTTAACAAGTATTTCGAATGCAATAATTTCCTTATCAAATATTACTAAAAATAATAAATGAATTTAGTTTTTCCTTTCCCAAATCAAATCAAATACATAATGAAGACAGGAAAGTGTGATCCAAGGAAATCAACACATTCAACACAATTCCCAAATCAAACTCATAATGTAGACAAAAAATGAAGATAAGAAAGTCTTTGGTTAAATGTAAACAAAAATGTATTTCAATCAACAAACAATCTGGAAAGAAAAATCAATCCAAAACCTGAAGTAAATCAAAGACCCTTTGTTAAACAAGCACTCAGATCAAGATCCAGAGATTATACCCTTGTGACAAGAATCAAAAGAAAAACTTGCAAAATTTATAAAGAGAGACTTTCAATCGCTGAAAACTAATCAAATGCAAGATTCAAACTCATAAATCAATCAAACACCGGAATTAGAAGTCCCCCCAGGCAACTAAGGCAAAACTGGGTGAAAAAAGAAAAATTGACTCACTCCAACAAATCCTACAGGAGTCGTCACAGGCTAGCAGTAGGACACAGTGTGATGAGCTAAGGTCATCACAGGCTACCAATAGGTCACAGTGCGACATCGTTGCACTAGTTTGCATAGGTAGGATGCGACGTCATAGGATCATCATAGGTTGACTATATAGTATAGTGCGACGATATCTGTAATTAAGGAAAAAATGGGAGAAAGACAAAAAATCTAACTGGACTTTTAGACCCATGGAGTCTAGATGGATCACCCATAGACTCAGAGAATGAATTCAAGAAAAAGGAGGTAGGCTAAAATAAAGTGGGAAGAAAAAAACCAAAAGGATGTCATTTAATCCCCACTATGATCACCAATTTTGTTATAGGATTAGGTAAATGCGGACATAAAAACATCTCCCTAGATCCCACTGGAAACTAGAACAAAACAGAACAGAACATGAAACTTTCCCTAAGTTCTAATTATTGAGTCTACTAATTAACAAGAGATAGGCACCATACCTTTTAAATGTCACTTCCTCTTTCCATTGTCATCCTATATCCACTCCAATGCTCTTTTGATATTAGATCTGCAAGGGAACACAATCCAACGAAAGTGAAAGAAATATAATATACTCAACAAGAACTTATGCATGTGATCAAGGAATCATACAGTAAAAAAGGACTATTTTTATGGGAAAGAAATCTATCGCTGTATTATATTAAATAAAAGTGGATATTACAACCAAAAGCCTTAATGTCATAAGGTACCCTTTAAATGGCCCTTTTCTCCAACACACACACCTTTGCTCCAACCTTTAATGAAGAATATCCACAATGACTTGATGAACTAAAATGAGGCTCTCAAGTATAAACTGAAGTAGAATTCTTCACCCAGTTCTTAGCCTATTCAACCTTAGCCTTTTCCATGAGAGGTCCCTCTTTATATAGTGTGAAAGAGAGATGGGTGAGGAGATTAGGATGATTCCACCAAATCAGAGAAGCGAGTAAGATCCAAACCATTCAGAATCCACCTCATCTTCTAGAATATCCCCTTCTAGAACTTTTGTGAAGTTTGACTTTTCCTTAGATTTCGACATCGTCACACCCTAGGTATAGTGTATCCTATGGAGACATTGCATTCTAGCTCTAGAGCAGGATGCGATGATCAAGCATCATTGCACCCCATGCATTTTGCAGGGTGTGACGACCTTCCTTAATAAGGTTTTTGAGAAGAGAAATCCAATCACTTTCCTCATGGAGAAAGACTCTTTTTATATTTTCATGGGAACATGAACACATGTTGTCAATGGATCACTAGGGTGACCAAAAGAATGTGTAACACTCATTCAATCAAAAATTCCAACCATCTAGTTTGTCTAGCATTTAATGTTGGTTGTCCAAACAAATGCTTATGACCACAGTGATCTATCCTTAGCTCAAATTTATTACCCATGAGGTAATTTCTCCACATTTTTAATGCATGTACAATTGTTGCTAATTCTAGATCATGGGAAACACAATTTCTCGCATGCTCTTTTAATTTTCTATACTCATAGCATACCACATGATCCATTTTGACTAAGAAATCCATCGAGACCTTATGTTCATGCATCATTGCAGACAACAAAATCTTAATCTGGATATGCAATATTCAATACTGACGCACTTGTCAATATTTCATTCAACTGCTGAAAACTCTCTTCATGCTTGGAAGTCCATTCAAACTACAATCCCTTATTTTGAAAAGATGTCATTAGACTTGAAATATTTAAAAATCCTTATATGAATCTTTGTTAATAACTGACAAGAACCATGAATTATATCACCTCTGTAACATTTCTTGGCACTGGCCATCCTCGAATGAATTCTATCTTCTCAGGATCAACTTCTATCCCTACTTCTGAAATTATGTGCCCCAAGTAGTGAATATTTGTTTGGTAAAAGATGCACTTACTTAGCTTAACATACAATTTATGTTCTCTCAAAACTTGAAACACCATTCTAAAATGTTTCTCATTTCCTCTTTTGAATTAGAGTAGAAAAGTATGTCATCTAGGAACACAATCACAAACTTGTCCATGTACTCCCTGAACACTCTATTCATCAAGCACATAAAACCTACTGGGGAATTTGATAGTCCAAATGGCACTACCATTAATTCATAATTCCCATATCTTGTCTTGAATGTCGTATTGTTGATGTCTTCTTCCTTTATCCTTACTTGATGATAACTTGATCTCAAGTCAATCTTGGAAAATATTATTGCACCTTTCAGTTGATCAAACAAATCATCAATTCTTGGCAAAGGATACTTGTTCTTTATGGTGACCTTATTCAACGATCTAAAATAAATGCACAACCTTAATATTCCATCTTTCTTCTTCACAAAAATAATTGGGGCTCCCCAAGGTGACACACTTGGGCATATATACCCGTTATTTAAAATATATTCAAGTTGCATCTGAAACTCTTTCAATTATGGCACGCCCATTCTGTAACGTGGCTTGGAAATTGGGGCAGCTCCTGACATCAAATCAATAGAGAAATCAATGTATCTATTTGGAGGTAGTCCTAGGATTTCTCTAAAAACATCTTCAAAATCCCTCAAGACCAGATGGTCTTCAATGCTTGCCACTTTATCTTTGGTTGCCTCTTCCATATGGGCTGCAAAAATCTGGCATCCCTTCTTGAAACTCTTCTTCAACTGCATAGCTGAAATTTCCCTAACAACTATAGCTCTTGGAATTCCTTGAATATTTCCTTGTTTCCATTCTTCATCAATACATGTAATTGTATTGTTGTAACATTCTAGGACAACATGGTGTTTTCCAACCAATCCATGCCAATTAGACAGTCATATGAACCCAATGGTATGATGTTTACATTTACCTTTTTGTTGAGTACATTCATGTCTATCGGATAATCTTTAACCAACTCATTGATTTTCCTCTTAGCCCGTGTGGCTAACTAAACTAATTGATATTTCTTATGCTTACTCCATTGCAAGTGAAATATTTCATCAATGTTAGCATTTATGTAACTATGGCTAACTACAAAATCAATTAAAATTGCTATGGGATGGTTGTCAATCTTACCTTCTACTTCAATCACGGGGGATTGATATTCCTCTTGCTTATTGTCCAAGGCTACATAAATCCTTGCCATGCTTTCTCCCATGTATTCCACTATTTCAACCTCTTGAATGTTGTGTAAAATCCTCTCTATTTCTCCTTTGTGAGGGTAGTCCCTATATAAGTGATTTCCCTTACATCCCCAACATTGTACATGTTTATACCTTGGTCTTTTTCTGAATGAATCTGCAGTATTGTATTCATTTTGGGATGACTAACCTTGTTTATTTGCTTGGGAATTATTCTTGAAAAAGGGTGGATTAAAACCTTTCTTCATTTGATCCTTTTTCCCTTTGATCTTGTCATTCCAATCCTTTTAGAACATTGGCCTTATTTTTATCTCCTCATAAATGTATTTCTCTCCTTACGGTTTCCTCCAAAGTCTTGGGGTTATCATATTTTACTTGTCACTATAGAAGGAGGGTAACCCACTTAGAAACCTTTGGATTTTTACCTTCTCATCCTTGATGAAGTCAACATACTTCAACAATTAAAAGAACCTCTTCTCATATTTGTCCATTGTCATGGTTCCCAACTTGAGTTCAAAGAATTACTTCATATTTCTTTCGTAGTAATTCTTAGAAAAATATTTCTCTTGGAAATATCCTTTGAACTACCTCTATGAGATACTCTTCTCATCAAGGTTCTTGGCTTGATTAAATTGATCCCACCAGACGTATTCCTTTCTTGCAAGTGGTAGGTTAAAATTCTAGATTCTACCCATGAGGGGTAATAATGCAACTGGAAATATTTCTTCAATTTCAACATGCAGGCCTCAACCTCTTCCCCTTTCTTCTGCTCACCATTGAAATTTGGTGGCTTAATATTACCGATCTCACCTTGCAAGATGTATCTATTAGGTCTTCTCATTTTCCTCCAAACAAGAGACACACTTGGGATGCTCCCTGGCCCTGAACTTGCATGATTTATTCTAGTGGACTTCTTTAGAGAATGATGGTGTCTGCTCATGCTTCTTGACCGCCTATCATTTTCATGATCATCCTTTTTTATATGAGATCTAGATGTTTACACTTGTCTTGCACTAGCTTCTTTCTTGGTGCCATATTCCTTCTTGAATTTCTTGTGCAACATTTTTAAGATCTGAAGTATCTCCTCTTGAGCCTTCATAATCCTTTCATTGTCAGCTCTATAGATATGCACTTCCCTATGCAAGCTTCTCATAGTTACATTCTCTCGCACATATATTCTTCCATTTGAATCTATCTCAACATTCCCCATGATGACATGCATACCTCTTGATCCAGATGGATCTCGGTGGCCATCCACCTTTTCCACTGAATCACCATTTTGAGCCTATGGTTTTGATGAACCATGATATTCACCCTTTTGATGGGAAACTGAATGTGATGTCATATTAATTTGTTAATTATAGACATCATGTAATGATTTCCTAGTGGTATTATGTACATGCCTACAACATAGCATTAATGTATCGGATCTCATTTGAACTCCACAGTTAAACGCACTCAGGCTAGAGTAGTACTGGGATGGGTGACCACTCGGGAAGTCCTAGTGTTTTACATGCCTATGGCATTTTATAAACTTAGTCCAATTTATCCCACATGCATCATGGGAATTGTTCTCCTCTCACTCTCTCATATATAATTGAGGTGAAGGAGGTCCTTTAGGCATGCAATGGAGTGATGTAAATATTGTTGTAAATGAAGCGTAGCCAACATCTCTTTCTTTTCATAGATAGGTTGTCCCATTCTGCCAGATTGTGTTCTATAGTGTTTTTCTCTCTTGTTCATTAATAGAAGTTGGTTTTCACTGTATTTTTGTGTTCTTTGCATTATCTCTGTGTATTTCCTGGTTATATATGGGTTATATTATTGTCTTCATGTCGTTCTTAAAATAATCTGGATCAGTGGTATCAAATTTGTTTGCTCCTTGTCATTTCTCATAGCAGGTCCACGACGAGGTCAGGGTATAGATATTTGGGTCTCGATCTAGTTTCACTTGAGGAAAACCACTCTCTATATCCCAAGCAACCTTTCATGGTAGAAGAAAAGAGAGATGAAAGAGTAGGAGATCATTTCAAGACATTGCTCAAGGAAGCCCTCGTGCGACAAAGGAACGAGATGATGGACATCTTCTCTTAGATCCTTCGAAGACTACCGATGGAAACAATTGAGTCATATTCTACAAGCAACCATTTTGCAAGTGCAACTCCCTTTAAGGTACAAGTCAATTTTGATATCCCTCTATTTGAAGGCTGGATAGATGCAGATGCTCTAGAAAAATGGTTGAATCTGCTAGAAGGTTATTACTCTGTCCAAAAAAATTCTGACAGTGAAAATATCACCTTTGAGCTCCTTAAAGCCCTTCCCCGTGTCAGATATTGGTGGGAAGGTTACTGGGAGAGGTACATCATGGATGAATCTAAAATATTTGGGAGAGAACCCACTTGGGCGACCCTTGTAGATGCCCTAAAGGAGGAGTTCTTCCATGTTGTAAACTATGATGATCAATACATGAGATGGACAACTCTGCGTCCAAAAAGAGACCAGACAGTGTCGGAGTACACCAACATATTTCATACCTTGCGCTCAAAGTTGGGTAACAAAGACTTTGAGTGGCACCTAGTTTTGAATGACCACAGTGTTTTACAAAGGTACAACCAAAAAAATATGGATTTCTTGGACATCAACTCACTGGGAGTTGCTTATCGATATGCAGTCAAAATTGAGCAGAAATTCAAGAAACAGAGTAAGTGGAACAAGCATGGACAGAGCAAGGAAGGCCAAACTCAAGAGAGACAATCCTAGATGCAGGAAATGAAGGGTAACTATATGTCTAATAAAGACACCATAAAGTGGTGTGAGTTCCATAACAACCCTTGGCACAACACTGACGAATGTCGCTCAATACAGTCATTGGTTTTCGAGCTCAAAGACAAAGATTTGAACCCTGACTTGGACCCTGATTAAGAAAATAATAAAAGGATACATATCATTGATGTAGAACCCACTGCTAGTATCACAACTGCAACAATCCAACTAGAAGAGGATCCTGAGGAGGGGGAGTGACTCTTCCATTCATAGATGTGGGTGAAGGGTACCCCACTACATTTTATTGTTGATAGTGGAATCCAAAACAATATCATCTCAGAAGAGGTTGCTAAGCAATTGGATTTTCCAACAACACCACACCCACAACCATACAACATCGGGTGGCTTCGCCAAGGTCAAGATCTTTGTGTCAGCCATCAGTGTCGCAGGTCCTACGGCATCAATCCCTTCAAGGATGAGGTATTGTGTGATGTTTCCCCATTGAAATTCTGTGATGTTCTATTAGGCCAACCATATATGTGGAGGTGTCATGCTATTTATGAGTCTTGACCCCATAGTGCAATTGTTACTCTAGGGCATCAACTATATAGGATACCATAGGTAGTTCCAGCTATTGTCCTACCAAAATGATGCCACAAAGTAATCTCTCATACTGGAAAGTTTAGCCTCTTCACAATTCGATCAAAAGGTGAAAATAAGGAAACTGCAACCATTGTAGCCTCAGCCCAAGACCTTTCTATCCAGCAAAAGTAGATTGACAAGATTGTATAAGAGTCCCAAGATGTTATTTCTACACCTACGAGGGTGCCTCCACATTTCCCACTCAAGCAAGGTTATAACATAACCGTTCATACTCTTCATGTTGCATCTTCACTGACAGAGTCCTCCCACACTCAGGTAGATCATGCAACTATATTGGTTGAACAAATCCAACCCCTCCAACAACAGGTTCATGAAAACCTTCAACAAGCTAAGAAAGAAAACTTCTTCAACAAGGAAATAAAGACACCAAACTTCAAATTTAGCAAAAGTCTCCCCATCTCCCATGGGAACTTGATGCAATGGGGACCATTTCTTCCTAAAGGGGGAGGAATGATCCATATGGATCTCAATGTCCATCCACCTTTTCCATTGAATCACCATTTTGAGCTTGTGGTTTTGATAAACCATGATATTCACCCTTTTGATGGGAAATGGAATTTAATGTCATATTCATTTGTTAATTATAGACATTTTGTAATGATTTCCTAGCGGTCTTATGTACATGCCTACAACATAGTGATAATTCACTGGATCCCATTTGAACTCTGCAGTTTAGTGCACTCAAGCTAGAGTAGTACTGGGATGGGTGACCACCTAGAAAGTCCTAGTGTTTTACATGCCTATGGAATTTTATAAACTTAGTCCAATTTATCCCACATGCATCATGGGAATTGTTCTCCTTTCACTCTCTCATATATAATTGAGGTGAGGGAGGCCCTTTAGGCATGCAATGGAGTGTGATTTAAATCTTGTTGTGAATGTAGCGTAACCAACATGTATTTATTTTCAGAGATAAGCTATCCCATTCTGCCAATTTGTGTTCTACAATGTTTTTCTCTCTTGTTCATTAATAGAAGTTGGTTTTCACTATATTTATGTGTTCTATGCATTATCTCTATGTATTTCCTTGTTATATATCGGTTATATTCTTGTCTTCATGTCATTCTTAAAATAATCTGGATCACCTATGATCTCTTCCTCATGGTTGTAAGATCCATGAGCATCTTTCTTAACTCCAGTCCTCATATAAGAAACAAGTTGCTTTCATGTACCTCTAATTTTGCAAGAAATGTGCATGCAATAATTGTTAGACATGCATGGCATAAAACATTTCATCATATATAATGCATGTTATTTCTTCATCACTTTATGAAGAACACATTACATGAAATAAAAATTTGATTCCCTTGATCCATTCCTCTTTAAAACAATTTTTCAACATCTTACTTATGCCTCAATCTGAGTTCTGAGCGAAATGTTACAACATTTACTTGCTGCAATTTCCACTCCTTTACTGCTACATAAATATATTTATTAATTTCCGAGAAAATGTTTTTCCATATTCAAAATTTTGGGTGGAAATATGTCGTCTACTACTCAAGATATTTCCATTAACTATTCGTTTTCCCAAATTGGATCTCCAAGATGAAAGTTATGGTCCAAAGAAATTTAGGTTGTTTTACCCAATTTATCCATGCATGCTACAAGTGTATTATTTCTCTTCTTGCGCATTTTCAGGTACCCATAACTGAAATATGACTCCATTTTTTTCTTGTATGGGTCATAATATTTCCATCAATTGCTCCTATTCCCCAAACATAATTATGAGCATGGAGTTATGCCCAATGTAAGTAACTTTGGTGCCAAAATTTTACCCTCACTGTTTTGGCTGTAATTTTCTGATACAAGCTTCGTTTTGTGAACCATTTAGCTCATTGGATAGATCTCTCCAAGTTCTTTTATTTGAGATACAGAGACAAAGTGCACCTTGACAGGTACACTATGATATCATGGTTTTGATTGGCTAAATAATGTCATTTAGGGCCTCAAAAATGCCCCACAAGTTAATGACATTCAATAACCACAAAAATTCATATAAAACTAACTTCTTTACTACTATAACAACTCTTTAAATATGAACCATTGATCTCAAATCACATGCAATTTGATTCGTTGGTTTTTTCTTCATCGACCATCAATGACCGTCATTCTCCCTTGGGCGTGCACTACACTTTTCTCGATCTGTCGATGTGACCATCGACCATCGACCCAACTCCCTAATGATCGATTTGCAAAAAACCCTTAAATCAGTCGATTCAACTATTGGTTGTTGGATATATTCATTGGAAACTAAAGACCCCTCACTAAATAGTATAATTCCTAACCATCATCCCCATCGAAAATTGACGACCCCCGAATATTGTTGAAAACACTACTCAAATCAGTCGACCTGACCATCGGTCATCGACCACTTCTAGGTTGATGTGGCATGACACATGGATGATGATGTGGCATGACACATGGATGATGATGTGGCATGACAGATCATCATTCTTGTTTCCCCATCGAACATCTACCAATTCTCTTGGACGACCCAAACACCTCATAGAATCAATCGATGCCCAACCATCGATGCGTCGATCATCAATGACTTCTCTTGCTTGATTCAAAACTCTTCGTCGAATCAGCTGATGCTTGACCACTAACCCATTGGCCATCGAAAAAATAGGTCATTGATTGAAAATTATTCACGGGATTTAGCTGACATCAACTGTCAACCATCATTTGTCAGAGATGTCTCTTGACCGAATCAACTTTTTGTCATTTTGGCCGAATCGACCATTAGTCGTCGACGTTTTCTCTTGGTGAATTTCCATACTTAGAAATCCATTTCAAAAACCCCTGAAATGAATCCTAGTCGTCGATTTGATCAACCTTTCAAACAATCAAAACATTACGAATTTTTAAATTTATCACAGTGAATATTGGTCATCGATCTCGAGATCAAACACGATCTCGGTCGTCGATCCTCTAATATTTGTTATACGCTTCGATGCCCATTAGAACATGAAATTCGACCATTACGGGTAAATTTCAACTTTTCAACCTACATAATTTCACCTCAGATCATTTCTTTGATTGCCCCGAGACATTTTCATTTGAATTTACTCACGAATTTGAGAATTCCACTCTATTTTTTTTATGTTTTTCCCCAAATTCATCACAGAAAAATCTATAACAAAAAATGTTTCTCAAATTTGCATTGGTTCTTGGCCCATACAAGCCTGTTGTTTGAACTGGGTTCTCTAATACCATAATGTAACACCCCCCATCCTATTTGAGGGGCATTATAGTGCATAATACACATAAAAATGAAATTCCGGCTAACTAATTTATTTCATGTAGCTTTCATCTATGAATTATAGCTAGAAATAATTAATGTCTATTACCATTTAATTACATGCATCTAAAATAGGCTAAATAGACATGAAATGTAGTTTAATAACTTACACAACAACATATAAATCATTTTGAAATACATAGAGTTCATGCACAACAATAACACATGTAAAATAACACAACAACAAGATAAACCACTTATATTTCAAATTTGTTGTGCAACCAGCTGATTGGGACGAACATTCCACCCAACCATATAATGATTGTTCCAAATATCAACAGGAAGTCACCCCCGAGCTGAGGCTAGCAATCCGCAAAAGAGGGTGGTCTCTCATAGTCCACTCATGGCTCATAAACTCACAACCCATTGATATATTCCTACAACTATCCTGATTTTCCACTAGTTCGCTTTCTCTTGACCTGCCCAACCCAAGGAATGTACCCCTTCACTGATGTCAATCCCTCGTGCATCCCATTCATTTATCAGGGTTTCTTTCGCACATGTAGCTAGGAATCTCTCAGTTGGGAACTCAAGAGAACTTGTTGCAAGGAAAACTACCAGAAAACCAACAACAAACACTTGTTGTTACAGTGTAACTCACCAGGGAGTTCACTCATCAGGCCTAACAACCTGTTTCTTTAGTATTCACCTCCAAAATTCTCCAAATACGCTCCAGCATGCTCTAGAATTCACCCTCCATTTTTGTACTAGCTCCAAGCTCTCCTTTTTTTTTCTCTCTACTTCATCCTCATGCACAAAAACTTAATGTGTAAAACTGCTTTCCCAACCCATACATATTTCCTCTCCTTTGGCTTTATTTCTTGACTCAGACTCTTCCCCAAGCTGATTATACTCAACCCCCATGTGCCCAATAAGCTTGGGATGTGACTAATTACACCCACCCTCTTACATGTATTCAAAGATTGGCTTTGGGAACACTCAATCAGAAATTGGAAGGTTCATATACAAATAGCAAATTTAGGAAAATGGGTTGAATTAATATACATGGGTATTTCCCCCTTGGACCCCCTCTTAACCATTATCCTAGACTCTCCCCCATATTGTGGATTACTTCATTCCCCATCTCTATCCATGTCCCCTTAGAAACTGACATCACATTTTATTATTAACATTCAAAAATACAATTCACATATTACATCGTTTGGTCGTAGCCACACATTATATTTACATAAGCATTAATTAAATTGGGGATTATAGTGGGGATGTTACATTCACATTTGTATTATAATATAACAAACTATAATAAGTATATCCTCTTATATGTCTACCACAATCACATTTGTATTAAAATATAATAAGCTATAATTAGTATATCCTCTAATAGGTTAGNGGGGATTATAGTGGGGATGTTACATTCACATTTGTATTATAATATAACAAACTATAATAAGTATATCCTCTTATATGTCTACCACAATCACATTTGTATTAAAATATAATAAGCTATAATTAGTATATCCTCTAATAGGTTAGTCACATTCACATTTGTATTATAATATAATAAGTTATAAAAAGTATTGACTTTTTCCATTGTACACATTCATGGTACTATTTTATTATAATTATAAATTCATATTATATTATGACTATATTATAATATGATAGACCAATTGGTCTCAGTGGAAATCAATCATCATCATCATAAATTATTATCATATCTTAATAATATATTATTTATTTTATTTTCATATTATATATTAATAATAATTATTTATTGTATGATATTTATTATCATTTATTGTTTATGCACAAGAATCTAAACTTCTCATTATTATTTTTAACTATCATATTGTAATTCTAAATTACCTTACCTTATATGGTAGTGTGATGTGGCATTCTCAGCTTTAATGTAGCACACATGGATTATTATTTTATAATTTCTTTAGGAAGTCCATTTTTTGGGTAACTTTTCTCTAATGAATGTTGACATGGCTATAGGAGAGTGAGCCAGGTCATAAACTATGTTGTAGCTATGAGCCACCCTTGCATGAGGGTTTCGAGTAGTATTCCGAAGAAGTTCCTTTGGTACTCGATGAGTAGGATCACCAATAGGATGTGGGATTATCAAAGGCATGTTTGCTAGTAGTTAGGTGGCATCTAAGGTGGTCAAAGTGGAGTTAGGAGGCATACCATACTGATAGTTGAGGTTTTGAGGTAAATATATATATTGAGTTCACATAGATATTCTAGAAAGAAAGATATCCAGGTTGAGTTTAACCTAGAGGCTAGTATTGTCTCGAGTATTGGGTGCAAGTATCTATTTCCTTTTGGGTAGAAATAACTCCTTGTTGAGGGAAGGGGTTGTGCAAGATCTCTAGCTATGGTGGTTGAAGGAAGTTTTGTTGGGGAAGTGCTACACATTTTGGGACGATAGGACCTTGATTGGAAATTGATGCATTCATCTATTTAAAACCCACAATTTTGGTGTTAATTTTTCAGACCCCAACCTAGTTTCAGTCTCACTGATTTTTCAGCTAATGTTAAATGCCCAAACCCAGTTTTATATCAGCAATTAAATACTTATCAAAAAATAAACTTCAGAACTAAAACATGAGGATTATGAACATCATTTTAAGTGCAGAAATAAAATATCAGCAGTATGCAAAGCTCGGAAAATTATAAACATGGAAATTTTGGTCTAACATCGACCCTGGAAAAACCCACAAGGGGAAAACCAGTGAGAGAGGGATTTTTATTATTTATGAGCTTCTGAGAAACTTCTTTTACAACAGTCTAATCTTCAGCAAAAATTACAAACTTATCTCAAAAAATTTATGCTCGCCTTCTTCAGAAAATTCTAGAATGCAGCTCCTCGACATCTAAACCAGAAATATGTACAACTATATGACTGCTACAGCAATAAATTTTGTACGGAACTCCTCGAAAAGCATGCATCTTTTTTGTGTTTGTTGTACCCTCTTTTATGTGCATTAAATGCCCCTCAAAAATCGTGCCACACCTTGAAATTCATGTTGTACTTTGCTATACAGACTGTTGTCCTTTTGCTGTTGTACGGACTGTCAAATCCGTACTGTATGGACTCCACCAGACTGTTGTTCCCTTTCCTTGAAATTTGTGCACAAAAAATTGTTGTACGGCCCTCAAGAAATCCATACAGTACAGCCCTTACACTTAGCAATACCCTCCTTGATTTTTGTGCTACTTGGTTGCCTTGGGAATCATGCCCTTACTCTAGCAAATTCTCCTTCTTCCTCAAGCTCGACCTCTCTCTTGCTCTCTCTTGCTCTCTCAACAAGAAAATTCTTGAACAACCCAACAATGGGTGCACCCTCTTGCCCTAATTGACCTCATGAGGGAAGGTGAGGGGTTTTCTAATCTAACAATTGAGATTAGATTAGATGAGTGGTTGAGATTTGGTTTCTCTTCACTCACCCTCACTTTAGTCATAAAGTTACCTTTTAATTTGCATCTCACAAATTAATTGACTAAGACCCACATTTGGCACTTTCTCCCCCTTAGGCGCCTAGGGAAGAGAAACACTTGCCTTGGTACTTTATTTAATTAAAAATTTAACACTCCCTCATACTGAGGAAAGTGTTACTCACCACTCCAAGCTTGTCCCTGAAAAATACAAACTTTCCTCTACCCAATGCCTTGGTGAGTATGTTTGCAAACTTCTCCTTTGTAGATATGTATTGTAGCTCCACAACTCCTCTCTGAACATAATCACGGATGAAGTGAAACCGAATCTCGATATGCTTAGACCGGTCATGAAAAAATGGATTCTCTGAGAGTTTAATGCAACTCTGATTATCACAGTAAATCACGGTAGGCCTCAACTACACACTGAACAATCCCACCAGCATCCTACAAAGCCAAAGGGCCTCACAACTGGCCTGACTAGCTTCCATATACTCATCCTCTACTGAACTCAAAGCCACTGACTTCTGCTTTCGACTGAACCAAGACACAACTGTTGATCCCAATCCGAAGCAGCACCCTAAAGTTCTTTTCCTGTCACTGACACATCTTACCCAATCCGAGTTTGTATAACCAACTAGATGAACTCCATCTCCTCTATGATAGTCCAAACCATAATCTACTGTACCACAAAGATACCTAAGCACATGTTTTGTTTCCACCCAATGCACTCTCCTAGGCTCCACCATGAACTGACTCACAATGTTGACAGCAAAACAAATATCTGGCCTGGTATTGACCAAATACATCAATGACCCAATTAACTGATGATACAAAGTGGGATCCACCAACTGTGACTCAGAAGCATGAAGCTTCTTCCAGTTGGTAATCATGGGAGTGGTCATTGGCCTGCTATCCCCCATTTGAAATATGCTCAGAATGTCACACACATACTTCCCCTGTCCTAGGAAGATGTGTCCAGGCTCCTGCCAAACCTCCAATCCCAAAAAGTAATGCATCAGTCCGATATCAGTCATCTCGAACTCTGAAGCAAGGCTCTCCTTGCAGTTGCTTATGAGTCTCTCTGCCCCTGTAATGAAAAGATCATCCACATATAGCAGAAGAACGAGAGTGACGCAACCTGCCCTCGACATCTCGGTCGCTCCCACCAGGACCTTCTTACACACGGCCCGAAGAGTCAATGCTCTTCAACTCCTCTCCGGAGTCTTCTACCCACAGCAACACTCCTTCAGCGACCTCCCCTTCGCGTATCGGGAAATCGCCACATGTACTCCACTAGAGTCTTCAGGTCCCACACTGCCATGTCCTCTTTGGGATTTCACGGATCATGAATCCACGACGCAAATGTTCTTTGAGGTTGAAAACCCCGAACGCCGAATCCCCAATTCTCCGGATTCGTTCCACCTGTCCCCGCTCTGATCGATGGTTCCCGTTGAATCGGGAAATCGCGACTCGCGATTTCGACGTGTATGCGGCTCGCCTCTTCAAACGCCGAACTCCGAACCCCGATCTGGCTATCTGCGCTCTCTCTCAACGCCCTTCCAGCGGGGTATATCTGGCACAGAACACCCAACAATTTCGCTATCTCTGTGCACTCGCGCACTTCGCTCGACGTCCTCCAGATGGAGCTCCTCAGAATCCACAACAGAATTTTGGTCTTCTTGAACTCACAGCCGAGTTCTTTCCTCCGTGCACCTCAGTACACACGATCGATACACTCTAGGTAGAGCTTCTATAGAAATCCTAACAGGTTCTGTCCACAACAGTGTCTCAGCTACACTGCCTTGACTATTGAGGTGTTCAGTAACCCCAAAAGTCCTCCTTCTATATGAGTTGTTGACTTCAGTGTTGGTGCTCTCAGCACGTCTTTGTCTGACTCCTCACGATTTCAGAAGCACATCCTCTGTGCACCGGTAGTCAGAGTCTCAACACTCTGTCACGCCCTCCTGGCATGAACCCTCAAATACCTCCTAATCCTGAAATCAAACCAACCCCCTGCAAATGCATGATAACAATACACAATTGCAGCATATAATCAACATACACATACAGACATGCATATAATGACAGACTGGTGCAGGAAAAATTGCTCTGTATTAATAATGGCAAATGCCTGTATATTTTACAAGGTGTTCCCGAGCTCTCCTCAGCTCTACATGCATTCTATCTACATGTACCTCTCTAATCTCCAAATGAGATCTCTCTATCTCTTTTACCTGAGGTGCTCTTAGCGCTTCCCTCCAGGATTTACCTACTCTAATTAATTTACAATCAATTACAATAAATGGGTTGTCTAGTCTGCTATCCAGAACTAGATCTCAGCCAGAT
>ML795308.1:134114-150664 GCA_009831015.1 Picea engelmannii
GCTCCTGCATCATACTCCACAGCTGCAAAAATCATGAGCTCCTGCTCATGAGCTTCCCTTGTAGCTGTTGGAATCCACCTGGGTCCCAGACAATTCTTTGGAGCTTTTCCTCTGCTCCATTTTGTTGCTGCTGCTTCCGCTGCACTACTGCTACTGCTGCCTTTTCTCTACCCAGCTTCTCCTCGCTAGTAGTCTGCGCTGACCTCAACATCAGCCTTCTGATGTCCTCTATCTCTCGGTCCAGCTGCTCCAGTGGCTGGCTCTATTGTTGCAGTCTCCTCAACTGCAAAATATTTTGGCCAATGGACATATCATCATGATCTCCCATACCACCTTCTTCTTTTTCATCGGTGGCCCTCAATCGCCACTTTACTGCAGTCTCCAGTTCTGCAGTTTCTTCCTGACTGACCTACTGCTCAGTGATCCTCTTTTCTGACAGCTCACATTCTGTCAGTTCTCTTGCTGGCTCTGGATTATTCATCCAATCCTCCAGCATCTCCAGCTCCATCTCCCATGGAGTAATAAATGTTCCTGCCTGCTCCTCGGCACCTTTTGCTGCTAGCCTCAGTGCTACAACTTCTTTCTCTTCTTCTGCAACTTCCCATGTTGTAGTCCTCTCAGCTCCACGGCTGTAAATGATGAGCCATTCCTCGGAATTCCCACTCTCTCCTTCTGCTCCTGAAATCTCCCTTGTTGCATTGGTTTCAGCTTCAGTGCTGAAAATGTTGAGCCATTCCTTAGAATGCTCATCTTCCTCTTTTACTCCCGCTTGAGCTTTTGCTGTCAGCTTCAGTGCTACAGTTCCTTCAGCTTGCTGGCTGAAATTTTTGAGTTGTCCCTCTGAACACTCATTCTGTTTTGCATCTGCTTGGGCAGTCCCAGATGCCTGCTCCAACTCTTCTTCTTCAACAGTCATCTCCAAATGTGACTGCTCTGCTGCTGCTGCATGTACAATAGAATTTTCTGCCTCCTCCTGGGCAGATGGTAGGAATATTGAAACTCCCCCAATCATCAGTATACCATCCTGATGTTCCTCCTCTCCTGTCAGCTTCATCTGCTGATTTTCTTGCGAGCTTATATGCTCTGTTAGCTCTCCTGGCTGAGTCTGACTTCTCAAATCATCCCTGCCCATTTGGTCATATGGGATGCTTCCACTGCTGCTTCCCTGGCAGATTAGGAGATCAACCAATCCCATCTTCATCAACAACCTTTGCTGAATTGAACTCTCCCTTGAGTCCAAGAGACTCTCAGACAGTCTCAAATTTTCATCCCTGCCCTCCAGGCAGCTTAGTACACTTCCGCTGCCCTCTTGGCAGTCTTCGAGACCTCGCAGAGATCTCTGATCAACGCCCAGCTGGCCATTTGAAATTCCTTTGATATCCTCACGACAGTCTTTGAGATCCTCAACTGATCCCAATTCGTTGCCCTCCTGGCAAACTGGAATTTCTTCCTTTCTTCCCAACCGGAAGTATTTGAAACCATCAGCTGATTCCAATTTATTCCAATCATCATCATCATCATCATCGCCATCGAGACTTTGTCATGTCTCTGGCCAACAGTAACAAATCATGTCTTCTTCTATGGCCCTGAGGTTCTCAGCATACCTCATCCATCTTTTCAACATCCTACGCTGTCTTATGACCATCAGCTGCTTGACTAGCCATTTCGCTTTTGCCTTCTTCATTGGCAATTCGCGCAGTCGTCTCCTCCTCCTATCCTACCGCATCCGCAGTTCCATCTTCTCTATGTCTTCTTTTAATTCATAGAGGTCTCTAGTCATTTTTACTTCCTCTGCAATATTTTCTACCTTGCTTTTCTTCCTATGGCCTTCAGTATCCATTTTTCTGTGTCTATCTGTCCCCTCGACAGATCTGCTGCTGTCACTCCTGCAATCCAGAGTGCTCAGCTTCATCTTTTCATAGTCTCCTAAGGACTGTATCCACGACTGTTGTCCACCTGCACGTTGTTGTCACAGAGTCTTCAGTAACTCTGTCTTCCTCCTGCTGCCTTCTCGTTTCACCTACAATGTACAGATGATATCCCACTCTGATACCACTTGACGCAAGTTGTGTGTATCAGAGTGTTTTTCCTTTCTCCTTCCCTTCTCTCGCCTGCGATATACAGACAAGATTTTTCGAGCTCTGATACCATTTGATGCAGGTCATGTGTATCAGAGTGCTTTCCCTTTCTTCCTTCACCTTTCTCACCTGAAATATACACACGAGATGAGAGGCTCTGATACCACTTGACGCAAGTCGTGAGTATCAGAGTGCTTTCCTTTCCTCCTTCACTCCTCTTGCCTGAAATATACAGACAAGATCTTCAGGCTCTGATACCACTTGACGCAACCTACCCTCGACGGCTCGGCCGCTCCCACCAGGACCTTCTTACACACGGCCCGAAGAGTCAATGCTCTTCAACTCCTCTCGGGAGTATTCTACCCACAGCAACA
This sequence comes from Picea engelmannii, assembly GCA_009831015.1. Taxonomy (NCBI): domain Eukaryota; kingdom Viridiplantae; phylum Streptophyta; class Pinopsida; order Pinales; family Pinaceae; genus Picea; species Picea engelmannii. Next base: position 136,567 of record ML795308.1, read on the forward strand.
CTCCTTCAGCGACCTCCCCTTCGCGTATCGGGAAATCGCCACTTGTACTCCACTAGAGTCTTCAAGTCCCACACTGCCATGTCCTCTTCGGGATTTCGCGGATCGCGAATCCACGACACAAATGTTCTTTGAGGTTGAAAACCTCGAATGCTGAATCCCCGATTCTCCGGATTCGTGCCACCTGTCCCCGCTCTGATCGATGGTTCCCGTTGAATCGGGAAATCGTGACTCGCGATTTCAACGTGTATGCGGCTCGCCTCTTCAAACGCCGAACTCCGAACCCCGATGGGCTGACATCTGACGACCTATTCCCTCCTGTGCCTAAGGGTTAACTCTCGCGCAACTTATCCACGATCCTACGATCGACAGGATTTCGCGATTTCCTTCCGCGAATCTTGTCCGTTGGTCCCCACCTTGGTGATTTCTTCCACCCCAAAGCTTCTCTCGGTTCGAGCTCCTCCTGGGTCTGTTCCCAAAGTATTCACCATGAAACTATCCCTCCTAAGCTTAAGTCCTCCGATTCCTCCAGAGACTCCTCGCGTATACTGTTTGTGTTTGACCTCAACGGCTCCTGGAATGTTGGGTCTCTCAGACTCTGTGCACTCTCTGCAACAGGAGTCTCTGTCAACCTGTACTCAGACTCAATTTTGAGACTTCAACCCTGGCCTGCACGGCTCTAAGAACCCAATGTAATTCCTGGTAAATGAGAATGAGAGTTTAACTATGAGCCCCTCAACGCACTCTATGCGGAGGAATTCCATTGCACTCTATGCAGGAATCTCCTGGCTCAGACCGAGAAACAATTGAAACTCATTCTCTCTTTCTCCCATAGATGGAGAATGCGATGCCCCTGGCAGTCTTCGAACTCAAGAAACCTATTGTCGAGTGCTCTGGGTATTCAGCAACCCAGTGAAAGCTCCCTCAGTGGATGCTTCCTTCAGATGATAGAACTCACAGATTTCTTCCTCCTGGCTGTCTGCGCTCTCTCTCAATGCCCTTCCAGCGGGGTATCTCTGGCACAGAACACCCAACAATTTCGCTATCTCTGTGCACTCACGCACTTCGATCGACGTCCTCCAGATGGAGCTCCTCAGAATCCTCAACAGAATTCTGGTCTTCTTGAACTCACAGCCGAGTTCTTTCCTCCGTGCACCTCAGTACACATGATTGATACACTCTAGGTAGAGCTTCTATAGAACTCCTAACAGGTTCTGTCCACAACATTGTCTCAGCTACACTGCCTTGACTATTGAGGTGTTCAGTAACCCCAAAAGTCCTCCTTCTATATGAGTTGTTGACTTCAGTGCTAGTGCTCTCAGCACGTCTTTTTCTGACTCCTCACGAGTTCAGAAGCGCATCCTCTGTGCACCGGTAGTCAGAGTCTCAACACTCTGTCACACCCTCCTGGCATGAACCCTCAAAGACCTCCCAATCCTAAAATCAATCCAACCCCCTGCAAATGCATGATAACAATACACAATTGCAGCATATAATGAACATACACATATAGACATGCATATAATGACAGACTGGTGCAGGAAAAACTGCTCTGTATTAATAATGGAAAATGCCTGTATATTTTACAAGGTGTTCCCGAGCTCTCCTCAGCTCTACATGCATTCTATCTACATGTACCTCTCTACTCTCCAAATGAGATCTCTCTATCTCTTTTACCTGAGGTGCTCTTAGCGCTTCCCTCCAGGATTTACCTACTCTAATTAATTTACAATCAATTACAATAAATGGGCTGTCTAGTCTGTTATCCAAAACTAGATCTCAGCCAGATCTACCATAAAGGTCGATCCTAAACACCGCCTGAATAAGCATGGCTTCCTATGGCTCACCAGCCTAAACCATTTTATTACATTCAATACAAATATAAATGAGGCTGCGCCTCCCTTCATCCTTTGAATGTGTGCACTCTGACGTGGCTGGATGGCTGGCTGAATGGAGATATGCTCCTACATCAGAGAGGATCCTCTCCAACCATAATGAAGTATAGGTTGGGATCTGCCTCACTCTTCTCAAAACCCAACTGTTGCAAATAGGCCTCTATCCTCGAATACCAAGCTCTAGGAGCTTGTTTCAGCCCATACAATGCCTTCTTTAGTCTACACACATGAGACTCTCTTCCATGCACCTCAAAGCCTAATGGATGCTCAATATACACCTCCTCCTCAATAAGACCATTCATAAATGTGGTCTTCACATCCATATGGTGGATCTTCCAACCCATCTCTGTTGCAATGCAGATCACTGCCCTGATCGAAGTGTATCTAGCAATCGGCGCAAAGGTCTCATCATAGTTGACTCCCTTAACCTATGAAAACCCTCGAGCCACAAAATGAGCTTTGTACTTCTCAATGCTGCCATCTGCAGCATGATTTAGCTTGTAGAGCCACTTGGAAGTCACCACTAACTTCCCCTCAGGTCTAGGAACAACTTCCCAGACATTGTTCTTCATGATGGAATTGTACTCTTCCATCATGGTATCTCTCCATACCTGTCTACTAGTAGCCTCCTCAAAAGTGGAAGGCTCAGACTCCTGAATACTGCTCACCATCACGATGTAGCTGCAAAACCTCTCGAGAGGTTTACTCTCCCTCACTGCCTTCCTGTGACTCCTCACTGAACCCTGTGCCTCCCTCAAAGTGTCCTGAAGCCACTTGAGCTTCCTCCTCTCTAAAGTAGTGTCCTGTGGAGGGGACTCTCCCTGCTCAACCCCATCTTATAAAGACAATGATCCTGTAGTATACTCTGAAGTACCTGATCCTGAAACCTGTGGACCAGTAGCCTGTGAACCTGAACTCTATGGCCCTATCACCTGTGAACCTGTCATCACTAAAGCTGGTGGCCCCAAACTCTATGTCACTGTAGTCTACTATGGGCTCACCTGAATCTAAGATGAAGACTGCTCACCTCTATCTGTCCCTCTAGACTTCCTAAAGGTTCTGTCCTCCTCAAATCTGACATCCCTCCTTAAGACAGTCTTCCTTAAGGAAGGAAGGTAAATACGAAAATCCTTTGAAGTCTCATTGTACCCAACAAAGATCCCTCTCTCTACCATGGGCTCCATCTTTGTCCTCTTCTCATAAGGGACATATGAATAAGTGATGCACCCAAAAATATAAAAGTGCCCCACCTCAGGCTTCTTCCCAGAGAAAGCCTCCTCAGGAGTCATGCTCCCCACAGCCCTGTGAGGACTTATGTTCTGCAGATAGACTGTGGTGTAGCATGCCTCAACCCATAGAAATAGTGGCAGCCCCTGATCATGTAGAATGTCTCTCGCAGCCCCAACAATGGACCTGTTCTTCCTCTCTACAACCCCATTCTCTTGCGGGTTGTAAGGAATAGTCAACTCCCTCCTGATGCCCTCTCCTGCACAAAATTCCATGAAATCCTTGGAGGTATACTCACCCCCATTGTTCGATCTCAGGACTGTAATTTTCTTCCTTGTCTGGTTCTCCACAAGAGCTTTGAACTCTTGGAACCGACTGAAGACCTTTCCTTTGGTCTTCATGAAGAAAATCCAGGACTTCCAAGAGAATTCATCAATGAATACAACATAGTATAGGGAACCAGTCAATGATGTTGAAGACATCGAGCCACATACATTTGAATGTATAAGATCAAGTATCCCTATTGCTCTGCTATCATTGCTCAGAAAAACAATCTTGGTGTACTTTCCCAAAGCACACCCCTTGCACAACTCATGGTGCTATGAACTGAAATCTGGAACTCCAATCACCATCTCCCTCAGAACTCTCAAAGCCCCATGGTGCAAATTTGCCATCCTCCTGTGTTGTATCTCACATAGGTCACTTTTGATATTGGTAGAATGAATCAAATCTCTCGCTGGTTGGAACAAAAACTTGTACAGCCTCTCATGCCTAGTGCCAATCACTTTGCCTGAAGTGATGCTAGACCCTCTAGGGAAAACAAGCACTTGCCCATCATGGAAGAAGATCTCATAGCCCTTCTCCTCAATAGTAGAAACTGACACTAAGTTCTTCTTCAAGCCCAGAACATATAGAACCTCTGTCAAAGTCAAGGGAGGCAAAGACTCCCTCAAAAATGATACGGTCCCACAACTAGCCACCTTGACCTCCCGATCATCTCCAAGCACTACCTCTACATCTCCACACTATGTAAGATCTGTCAAGTTCTCACGAACTACTTTCATATGGCGAGAGGCACCATTGTCAATATGCCAAGCATCTGTAGTAGTGGTCCTCGAGGATAGACATGCAATCAAGGAAAATTCCTTGTCAAAATTGGTGAAAAACTCTTCCACCTCTGTTGAAGTTGTTATTTGTTTCTTCTTCTTGTTCGAACACTATCTTGCATAGTGCCCAAACTTATGGAATGCAAAGCACTTGAATTTTCTCATGTATTTCTTCCCTTCATCCTCTGGCTTCTGTCCTCCCTTTGGACCCTTTTTGAACTTCTTCTTTCTAGTGGTAGAAAGAGCCACATTCTCCTCCTCATGACCAGTAGATGAACTGCCATGTACATAACCTCTCCGGGTCTCCTCCTATACAAAGTCTTCCCAAAGACATTCCCAACCGGGAAGCTTCTCCCTAGCAACAATGCCCTCCACAAAAATAGACCATTGTTTGGAGACTCCATTCAATTTTGTTCTCACAAGATCACTGTCAGCTATGGCTTCCCCCACAACTCAAAGCTCATCCCTCACCTGTGTCAATCTAGTAAGGTATGTGACCACATTTTCAGCCTTGGTCATTTTTATGCTCTTTAGTTTTTCCCTCAAAACCATCTTTCGGTTCTCATTTGTACTCTGGTACAATTTAGTCAAAGACTCCCACATATAGGCATGTGTCTTCCCCGTCAAGTGAGGAATCAAATGATTCTTGATGGCATCAAGAATAAATCTCTTAGCCTTGATACTCTTCTTAGTATAGGCTTCAAGAAGAGTAGCATCAGTAGGTACCACAACAGGATGAGTAGTGGTATTCTCCAAAATGTCCCACAACTTGTTTTCTTTCAAAAGCAATATCATCCTCTCCTTCCAAGCACCAAAATTTGCTACCCCATCAAGTCTGTCCTCAACTCTCAAACCAGTATCCATTGACCCTTTTTCTGCCGAAAATAACAAATTCTAAAATCTGCCCTGTGAAGTGTCTGTTGTCCTAACCTTTTGTCTGTTGAAATTTCTGCTTCCCTTCAACTCAGCTCTGATACCATGTTAATTTTTTAGACCCCAACCCAGTTTCAGTCTCGCTGATTTTTCAGCTAATGTTAAATGCCCAAACCCAGTTTTATATCAGCAATTAAATACTTAGTAGAAAATAAACTTCAGAACTGAAACATTAGGATTCTGAACATTGTTTTAAGTGCAGAAATAAAATATCAGTAGTATGCAAAACTCAGAAAATTATAGACATAAAAATTTTGGTCTAACATCAACCCTGGAAAAACCCACAAGGGAAAAACCAGTGAGAGAGGGATTTTTATTATTTATGAGCTTCTAAGAAATTTCTTTTACAATAGTCTAATCTTCAACAAAAATTATAAACTTATCTCAGAAAATTTATGCTCGTCTTCTTTAGAAAATTCCATAATGTAGCTCCTCAAAATATGAACTAGAAATATATACAACTGTATGGCTGATACAGCAATAAATGTTGTACGGAACTCCTCAAAAATCGTGCCTATTTTTTGTGTTTGTTGTACCCTGTTTTCTATGCATTAAATGCCCCTCGAAAATCATGCCATGCCTTGAAATGCATGTTGTACTTTGTTGTACATATTGTTGTCCTTTTGTTGTTGTACAGACTGTCAAATCCATACTGTACGACCTCCACAAGACTGTTGTTCCCTTCCTTGAAATCTGTGCACAAAAATTTGTTGTACGGCCCTCAAGAAATCTGTACGGTACAACCCTCACACTCAACAATACCCTCCTTGATTTTTGTGCTACTTGGATACCTTGGGAATCATGCCTTTACTCTAGCAACTTCTCCTTCTTCCTCAAGCTCGACCTCTCTCTTGCTCTCTCAACAAGAAAATGCTTGAACAACCCAACAATGGGTGTGCCCTCTTGCCCTAATCTACCTCATGAGGGAAGGTGAGGGGTTTTCTAATATAATGGTTGAGATTAGATTAGATGAGTGGATGAGATTTGGTGTCTCTTCACTCACCCTCACTTTAGTCATAAAGTTACCTTTTAATTTGCATCTCACAAATTAATTGACTAGGACCCACATTAGGCACTTTCTCCCCCCTAGGAGCCTAGGGAAGAGAAACACTTGCCTTGGTACTTTATTTAATTAAAAATTTAACATTTGGGACAATGGTGAGGATAGTGACCATACTAACCACATAATACACAAAGGAAGTTGGTACGAAGATTATTATTCTTTCCTTGTTTCTATTGGTTTTTTTTGTGCACTGAAGTCGTTTATTGGAAATAGATAAGAATTTTAAGGTGAGTTCCATGATGAACTAGTAATTGGAAAAAATTCAAGAATGCATTTGTGAGGGATGCAAAATTGGAATGTGATCCTACTATTTCATTGATGTACCATTTGGATGATGGACCAATTACAATTATTTGGAAGAGTCGTAACCAAACAGAATAATGCATGATACTATTGAAAGAGCACCAAAGATAAAATATCATGATTTGGTTGGTTGGTTCTGCACCCAAATTTCCCCTGAATTTTGGAATATTCGAGGGAATCTTGGTTGGCATGGGTGGCCAAGGTGGGTTATGAAAAATGGGATCATTGGTGAGCTTTGTCAAATATGGAAGGTTGAGTGAAGCCATATACAAGAGGTTGGGTGTATGAGGGGGTGATGGGGGTGGTGGTGGAACACTTGCCATTGGAATTGACTACTAGAAGTTGGGCCCTAATGAGGATGATATTCCAAGAGGGTTGCTATGAGTAGCTAGGCCTAACAAGGATGACTTGAGTAAGGTTGAGCCAACAAATGATGCAGCACATGTGAATGTGGGGGGGGTGTTTGAACAGATAAAACAGAAGGACCATGGACACATCCCAACACTAGGGGAAGGCCTTAAAGGTGTTGAGAATAAGGGGGCACCATAATGTCCCCCAGGATTAATAACTTGAATGTTGTGTGTGAAATTCAAGTGGATGGTTTCAAACTTATGTTTTTCCAAACAATAGCCTAGTCAAAGAAAATATGTGCATCGAAATGAAAACATTTGAGCTAATAATGCTACAATATATGTATTTTACTTTAAAACAATATGTGTTTTGATAGGATTAATTTCACACGAGGTTTTGAAAACTAAAAACACTTGTCTTATGATACCTAACATCCTTCCTCCAAAAAACTTTGGGCCTTCCAAGAGCTCTCAACAATGGGGTATAAAGCCCCTACAAATTACTAGTGAAGGTATGAATGAGTCAGTTATACTGAGGGGTATTGGGGATATGTCTTGATGGAACTGGAGACACTTCCCAACAGCTAACACTATCTACCTCGGGTGAAAATGCAACCCACAAATTCCACCGATTGTAAATCCTAGGTTTTTCCCACTAAGTTACCTTCTTCAAGTGTGAGAAAGGGAATATTAGCTTCGATAATTCATGGGAAAAAGTCAAACAAGAGTTGGTTGGCTCAAGGAGACTTGCAGGAACAACCTAATATAATCATATGACCTGACATGGTATCCACTTTCCTTCGATTTGTGCACACTTAAGGGGAAGTATTTAAGCTCATTGAGACAAATTCTATGTTTCATATGAGAAATGATAACGAGGAGTGATTTGGATGCCTATCCTTCAAATCCTAGACAACACTATTAATTGTGTTGTGAACTTGTGAAGGAGGAATTAAATGTGTTGATTACTAGAATTGTTTTTAAGGGCTCAAATTGGGTTCATGATCCAACTTATGCTTGATTAAGGTGTTCCAAAGGGGGTATTTTTAAAATCTTCAATATTTATGATTCACCAAGATATCTAATGAGTTCAAGGTGAAGAGCATACTAAAAAAAATATGACTCTTTAGGTCCTTCATGTGTGTGCTTCTTGTAAGGAAACAAAATGTGTGATACACGAGTAAAGAAATATTGCAATACTTGAACAAAATTGTATAAAAAACATAGCATGTGGACTTGAGTTATCCTTACTTTTCCTAATTAAATTCTATGTGACGTGTTGAAAACTTAAAAAAAAAAAAAATCTCATTGATGATTTTCCAAAAAAAATTCAACAGATTGTCAAATATAGAGATGTGGACATTTAGGGGTTATTACTCCACTTAATTAATCTATATGATGGTGAATTTTTGATGGAGAAATGGAAAAAATCTTTCGTCTTTTTGATCCACCCAAATTGTTGATGAGTGCAAGGTAAAGAGAATACTTTGACAAAAGAGAATTGTTTAAATTCCTTAAAAAGGACAAGGAAACAATGAAAAATTATTGCAATCTATTTTTTTTTTTTGTAAGTAATTTTTCTATAAAATTCATGTCATGAAAAAGCGATTACAGAGTGCCAATTATTCTCTAGATATAGAGTCACCATGACTAGAAACCAACTCTCCTCCAGTTGATTTTTCAAAAATGGAAAACTTAATACATAACAGTTTATACAGAGCCCAGGGGATATTATGGCATGGAGACTGTTTGCTAAATCCAAACACAAAATAACTACAAGGACCCAAAATAGAAAAAAGAGACCAATAACAAAAATGATGAACCTAACATCCCTCATATGAAACATTAGTCTTTTGAAGGAGGAAGGAGGGTGCCCATATTTTCTCTAGTTATTGCGAGAGATGGTTGGGCATCCCGAGTATTGTGCATGTTTGTTTCCATCGCCATGCGACGATATATAAGCTCAAGGAGGAAACTAACATATTTTGTTTCGCTGTGAAGCTCAAAAATCAGTTGTTGAAGTGTTGAGAGGGCTACAAAGATGTGCTTAGAATCTGCTTCCCTGGTTGCATTCGAATTCTCTGTGGGGGGCGCTTTCAGTGGAGTCATTTTTAGGTGGCTGGAGGATTGAACGTCCTGGACACAACTGGAAGGAAAATGAGAATCTCCTAGAGATGGGCTCTCGAAATAATTCCATGCAGGAAAATAAGTCGAGGCATAGCCCATAGATCACCCTCGTCGATCAAACCACTCAATTTTACACCCTTAGGCAGAAGAAGTGTGTCCACTATCTTGTTCCTTATCCTTTAATGGATTATGTGAGGGAGACCTGGGGTGTTTCCCATTAGTTATCAGAATATCATTTCCTATGACCTCTGAGATGGGTTAGTTGACTAGAATATGCATGTCTCGCCCATGCTTTGGGAATCCTCGTTGCCTCAACATAGTGATCACATAAATAATGGATGCTCTGGTAAGAAAAATCTTGACTCGTAGTTTCCTCCTTCTACAATGTCACACCAAGAAGAAATAAAGAATTGAGAGATGTTGTATTTGAGTGCAAAACACCCTTAATAAATCATTACTTTTCTACTTCATGGTCTTTAATGGCCCACTAAAATTCTAGCACCAGAATTTAAGACTTCCAACAACTAGCGTGCAACCCTGCATCACTACTAGTTTGAGATTGAGCGAGGTATTTGGTGCCTCGCATAATTTGATGCCTCGTCCTCCAGGACATTCAACCTGCACCTCTGGCTTGGGGATCAAAGGGCCAGGTGGTGAGTGTAATAAAGTCTGGGTGGAGTGCCATGCTGACCATGAGATCGATGTCACCCCATTTGGGGAGAGGTTTTCCATGCATGCTAAGGTGTTTCATTCCAAACAAAAGTGGTGATTACTGTGTTGGGAGGTGTCATAGATCAAATCCTTGTCTGGCCAATGAACCCCTATATTTTCCAACTTGTCCGCCACCTTATTTTATTCTCGTATGATGTGGGATGGAATAAGAACTGGATGAGGCTGTAAGATATTATGAAGCGAGTGTAGATTTTAACCTTGTACAATTATTTATTGCAAATATATTTTCAATAAAAGAACATAAACTATACAATTCCAAATACACACATTACACAGAGATTTTTCCCCTGGAAACCCAAACTGGGAAAACCAACATCTTGTATATTCATCTCATTTTACATTGTTTACAATAAAATATACATATAAGAGCTAGAGACATCCAAAACCCTAATCCAATGACCTGTATTAGTCAAAAACCCCAATTCCTTAACCGAAAATAGAAAACCATCGGCAAAAAACCATGTGCCGAAAAACTTCCCAACACATACCAACATTCTCCTACTTGTTGTTTTATTTGCATATAGGGGGTTAAAAGGTTAGATAGTCAACAATACAGGACAATAATGCCCATATAAGATCCTCTACACCAAGATAACTTCTCAGTGATAAAAATTTTTGTTAATGAATATGAAACATTCTTCAAAGTCTCCACCTTCATCAACAACACCTTATTTTCTTCAACCATGTCTCTCACAAAGTGATATTGAACAACGATATGCTTTGTCTTTCGATGATAAGGTTGGTTCTTCACCAGAAAAATTGCACTCTAACTGTTAAAATCTATCCTTACAACTTGTTGTACCAACCCAATACCTAAACACAATCTTTGTAACCATACTTCTTCCTTGCTTTCATGAGTGCATGCCATGTATTCAACTTCTATATTTAAAGTGCCACTACAGACTATCTTTTGCTCATCCAACTAATTGCTCCTCCCAATAGGTTAAACACATACCCACTTGTAGATCTTCTATGATCTAGATATCCACCCCAGTTTGTATCTACAAAGCCATCTATGTCCAACACTTTTTCCAAACATGGTCTTCATTGGTGGTACAATCCATAACTAGTAGATCCACGCAAATACTTGAAAACTCTCTTTACTGTTGTCCAATGCTCCTTCCCTGGTTTTGACATACACCTGATCAAAACTCCCATTGCATGTGTAATGTTTGGTCTAGTATAGACCATTGCATACATCAAAATACCAACTACACTCACATATGGAACATGAGACATGTCCTCCTCTTCATGTATCTTGGGACACTGATCCACATATAACTTTACACCTACAGGAATAGGGACCCTGACCAGTTTACATTCCTGCATTTTGAACCTCTGCAATATTGTCTCGACATATTTTCTCTAATTTAACCAAAGTTTTTTGTTTATCCAATCTCTTTTAATTTATATTCCCAAAATTAAATTTGTAGCACCAAGATCCTTCATGTCAAATTTAGAGGAAACCTGATTTTTCACATCACGGATAATCTCCTTTTTGTTTCCTATCAACAACATGTCATCCACATACAAGAAAAAATAAATCAAACGATCACCAATTAATTTAAAATACACATAGTGATCCTCTTTGCTTCTTGTGAAGCCAAGTCCCAACATATGAGTATCATATTTTTTATACCACATCCTTGTTGATTTTTTTAAACCACACACGGAATTTTTAAGCTTGCATACCAGCTCCTTCTTTCCCTTCACAACAAATCATTTTGGTTGCTTCATGCAGATTTCTTCTTCTAAATCCCCATGTAGGATTGTTGTCTTCACATCCATTTATTTTACTTCAAAATAAAATGCAGCAGCAACAAATAACATAAATCTAATAGAAGTTAACTTGGAAACATGAGAAAAAATCTCACCAAAATCAATTCCCTCAACCTGAGAATATCCCTTTGCTACTAACCGAGCTTTGTATTTCTCCACTTTTCCTTATGCATTCAAATTCTTTTTAAATACCCATTTGCGTCCAATGGGATTTCTTCTAGTCGACAACTCAACTATCCCAAGGCTCATTCTTATCCAATGCTATGATTTCTTCAACCATGGACTTTTTCCAGAGTTTTCCATCCTCTAAATCCACTACCTCCCTAACAGTTCTAGGATCATCATCAATAATAAACAAAGAAAAAATTGAATGTAAATTAGGTGGATTATACCTTTCTGGTACCATTTTTTCCCGCACCCATATCCTCAATACTAGAGTATGAGGATCTTCTTCTTTTGATTCTTGTTCTTCTGTAGAGTCTGACTCATCATCCTTTGGCTCAAAATCTATTTTATTTGGTTCTTTCTTACTTGGTAGGACTTCGTATTTGACAAGATTATTCATTTCTTTAAATACCACATCTCATCTATACACAACCTTCTTTGTTTCTAGATTCCAAAACTTATAACCTTTGAGACCATCTTTATACCCAATAAAGATACACTTTTTATCCTTCTTATATAGATTACTCATGTTTTCCTTTGGAACATGAACATAGGCCTCAGAACCAAATACCTTGAGATGTGTGAAAGAAGTTCTCTTACCAGTCTATACATCTTGTTGAGTCTTGTCATCCACTACCGATGAGGGTGATTTGTTGACCAGGTAACATGCAGTACCCACTACCTTTTCCCATAATTCTTTCCCTAACTAGGCATCACTAAGCATGCACCTTGATTTTTTCTTCAACATCATGTTCATCCTTTCTACAAATTCATTATGTTGAGGTGTATATGGAGTAGTATTCTTCCTTGATATACCTCACTTCTTACATAATTCTTAAAATACATTCATGTAGAACTCTCCACCATTATATATCCTCAACACCTTAATTCTTTTCTCTATTTGATTCTCAACAAGAGTCTTAAACTCTTTACACCTGTCAAAGACTTCAGATTTCTTCCTGAGGAAATATATCCAAGTATTCCTTGAGAAGTCATCTATAAATGAGACATAGTACACATATTTTCCCAATGATGGAACCAACAGAGGTCCAAACAAATCAGTATGCACTAGTTGTAAAATTCCTTCTTCCCTCATTACACTAGAGGGGAATCTTACCTGATTTTGCTTCCCATATACACAATTTTCACAGAAATTGAAATCTATAGATTAGTTATACATACCTTCAACCATACCTTTATCATGTAGTAGTTGAATACCCTTCTCTCTGATATACCCCAGTCTTTGATGCCAAAACATAAAATTTTCTCCAGAGACTATAGGAGTTTTTTCTTCAATTGCTCCAATATCAAGAACAATGGAACTATTACACTGATCAGGGGATCAAATTTTGATCAATTTTCAAAGTGCTCGGAATGCGACGAAAACAGTTCCATTGCGTCTGTCTCATCTTCCTGATTCCGGTGGTATATTTACTTTCTCAAATGGATTCTGTATAAAGGATATATCACGATCTGTCCGCCAAGCCAAACAGGCAAAATTTTTGGATGTTGACTGTACCAGTCCGTACAGTCCGTACGGTGATGACGTGGCAGTTTTTTATTGGTTGGTTGTTGGTGTATTGGATGGTGACACGTGTCTGGTTGGTGGCGAGTAATGTGAGGACACGTGGCCCAATCCTTGGGCTCCACGTGTCCCCTCATTATTGTTTATATGGTTGTATAAAATTGTATGGGGAGTCCGCGGGGTTCGACCCCTGGACCTCCCCCAACACTAAAGACTTCGTAACTCTCCACTAACCAAAGTACCGCCATTTGTGCCTTGTTAACTATACCACAAAACATATATTTAAGTTTGAATGTTATGCCAACAAAAAAGGGGGTCGGGTCGGGGCTTAGCCCCGACCCGTGGACATATTACATCGCATATGACCCAACATATATGCATTAACCCGAATGTTTTGGCACGCGTGCGCATTTCATTATGTTACATTGTATTGCAATACATTGCATTGCAATGTATTTCATATATATATATATATATATTATGTGTTGGCGTGGGGTTTGAAACCACGACATGTGGCCATGTAAACGTGTGTTAAAAGTTGGCGCGGGACCCAAACGTAAGTTGCACAGTTTCAAAACGGTTTAACCACCTTTTTGCCCAGCGCGAGGTCACGTGGCCATATGCCCAGGTGCCGAGGCGGTTAGGGGCTGGAGGTGCCTTAACCGTCCTACAGTTTGCACCGTTGGCGCGGTTGCGCCCAGTGCTGGGTTTTTACACTTAAAAGAGCATGTGAGCCAGGTTTGTCAAGGGGGAGTACGAATTGTAGAACCAGAGACAACAAGCTTGAAGAGGGAGACTTCCAGGAGGCCTAACTTCTTCATTTTTCGACCGATTGAGGTGCCGAAAGAGCCCAGACAGGGGTTTTGGGACGCTGGGAAGCCATTGGAGCAGTCAGT
>ML795308.1:160727-188983 GCA_009831015.1 Picea engelmannii
CCCCCCCCCCCCCCCTTTCAAACCCCCTGGACAGGTGGGCTCCACCCCCCTGTGACCTCCTGCACGCTCGGTGCAACGTAGACACTAGTTATAGTCATGCAAAGAATATAACACATACCCAATAAAGAGTCTGAAATTTGGAGAAGCCTCCAACTTGGGGAAATATTCTTTGGGGAGGAGCCATGGAGGAGTTTAGTTAACATGTGGAGATTTATTTGGGAGTCCCCTTCTGTTAGGAGGAAATATTGTCGTTTAATTCCATTGTAGTACTTTCCCAACTATTTATATTGTCAATCTGAGGTTCATAGGCTTACGAAGAACACACACTATATATGCGGGAATGAAGTAGAAGTAATCTAATCTAAGTTGATGAAATGAAATTAATCTAGGAAAGCATTGAAATACTAACTAGGAAAGTAGGAAATTAATCTAGGAAAGCAATACAACATGTGAAGAGTTGAATGACAAAAGACATATGTGAGCTCACACAATAAATCAATATCAAATTATATTACAAGAATCAAATGACAACGGATGAAATAATAACAATGAAAGAATCAAAACTAAGAATCCCCTTCTCCTAATTACAAGACAAAATTATGAATTACATGCCACCCCTCATGAAGAGAGAACACTCTCTTATATACATGAGTGTCATAATGACAGATCCACTATTCTCTCAACCACTCTCAAATACTTTTTCATTATTACAAGATATGATTTCTTCAAATCCTCCACACATCTCTCACATATCTTAGATAAGATATGCCAACCAAATCTTCCATGATATTCTCTCTTTCAAATCTTCAAGGTTGAATATGTAATTCGAATTTGAGGATAGGTGGTGAATTTTGACATCGTTGAAATCTTCAAATATGCCTGCACACATCATCAAACTCATCCAACTTTGATATATAATGAAAATATGTTAATTTCTAATATTTAATCACAAATTCACTTATAATACTAAAATGAATACAATGGAAAATAATAAGGAGAAACACAAATATCATTATGGAAATGGTATGATAAAAGGTTTATTAGGACCATGAAATGTAAGGAATGGTGAAGGGAAAAGAGGATATAAATGTGACATTTATGAGTCCTAACACACACTCCCCCCCGCCTAACTGAACTTATTGCATGTCCTCATGCAACTGTGCATGGATTTTCTTAGGAACTTTTGGCATTTAGACTTTGGCTTTGCTTGATGATGTCTTTTTGACAAGGAATATTTCCAGGATTTGAAATATAGGAGTAGCAACATGTAAAATACATGTGTAACAACATGTAATACATGTGTAACAGCATGTGAAATTTTCTTATGGTTGGTTCTTGTGTGTCAACCATGAATACAAATAATGTTGGTTCTTGTGTTAACAACATTCATTCACTTATTTTCTTTCTTGCTGCAATAATTTAGTCATATACTCATTGGAAATAATAATAAGCTATCAATGTGCATAAGAAAGCATCATTGTGTATAAGAAATCCTTTTTCTTTATCTTTATGAATCATGCCAATATGTATATCAATTGAAATGAAACAAAGTGTCGTTGGAAGATAAATGTTAGTGAATCATAAATGAAATGGTGAGATGGTAAAANATATCCTCATGCAACTTAGGGTAGGTTATGGAAGGAAAGAGAGCATGGGGAGGAAATTTTTCAAAATATTCAAGTCATCATATAAGGAATTGTGTGATTAAATCTTAGAAAACAACATACCTCCACTCACCCAAAAAGTAGATGAACTATGCAATAGAAATGTAGTTGTTGCGGTTGTTGGATCAGGAAAATGTGACTGGTGCTATAGATGCAACTGTTGTAACTACTGGAGAAAAGAATATGTGACTGTGACTATTGGAATATGGAAGGTGTCACTACTGTAAGATCATGAAAATGTAACTGTGACTGTAGTTACACTGTTGTACTGTAACTATTGTAACTACAACTACTGTAACTGTTGAATCAGAGAATGCGAAGTGGAGGGATATGAACTATTGTTGATGAATCATGGAAAAGAGGAAGTATGAAAGTGGATGGTAGAACTTTCATATAGATGAAGTCATGGTGTTGTTACTACTGAGGGAGCCAAAAAACGTATATAGTCTTCACCTGCTACAAACCTGATGGTACAATTCTAGTCATGCAAAAGGATGTGTCGATGTCAAGCAAGAAGAGAAATCATTGGATTACCGACCATTGATGAATGTTGTTAACCAATGCAAGGCAAATCACCATTGTTGTTAATGAGAGCCAAGGTACCTGAGTTCATCTTGCAAAGTGCGAATGGATGTGCTGAGGTCGAGCCACTTGCAAGATATGATGATCAAGGGACATTGATGTATTTCCATGATCGTCAGCGAGATAACTTGCCATCATGCAAGCCTCTAGGTACTCAAAATGGACTCTAGTCTATTTCCCAGATAAGTTGCTGAGGTCGATGGGGAAATACTGTTGAAAGGTGGGCCTTAAGGAATCCCACATCAGTCAACGTGATTTTTTATAAAAATATTTGTAGGACTAAAAGATAGATCTCAGTAGCAACAATGTGTATGGAAAGGCAATGTAGTCATGGAAAGGGAGTTTGTTTTATTCAGAAGGAAAACTGGAAAGGAAAAAATGAATTGAAAAATATAAAGGAAATGATGTATGCAACTTAGAAACATAGGCATGTGTGAAGTCATGAAAGTTAAGGCAATGGAAGATGGCTTCAACACAGGGATGAACAATGTATGTTTCAAGGGAAAATGGGGGTAAACATTCATGACGCAAATGGGTTGATTGAAGGTGTAGTGTAACAAAATGTTACAAATATAGGAGTAACAACATTTAAAATACATGTGTAACAGCATGTAATACATGTGTAACAATATCGTCATGAAATGTATAATGAAGATCAACTCCTTCAAACTGTTAACAAACATGTTTTTTTTTTTATGAAAAAGTTGTGATTCTTGAAAAATCACTTCAGTGGAAAAGTGCAAGTGTCCTCATTCCTGAAATCAACTTAGTACTAATCCTATAATCAAAACATCATGAGAGAATTGCAAAACATAAAATGTAAGAGATAAGTAAAAATGCAAGCAAAGGAAAATAAAGTGTGTGTGAACCTGTCGCCTGCGCTAGTTTCATCATTGATGGCTGTCAAAGTTACTTCAAGAAAGAAAATTAGCGTTTAAGCGTAAAACCATGCGTTCGTATTGTTTTCAAGAATATCCACTTGCAATTTTAAATTTTATGAGTTTTTAGTTGTTTTATGGTTTTTCTTTCCATAAAACAAATGAAAACATTTTTTTATGATTTTATTATTTTTTTATTGTTTTTCTTTTTACAGCAAAAAAAATGAAATAAAGTGCATTGTATAATTTACTCGACCAGACCTACATTATCATTCATCTTCAGATATTCCACAAGTTAGATAACACACATGCATATGTCATTTAAAACGCATCACCTCAGACACACCACCTTAAACAAAATTAACAAGGCTTAGTGTAGGAAGATTTGTTTATGGATAATCAAGGGTGAGTCGAGGGCTGGTTCAATCCTTAAAGTGGCCTTTCTTACGTGGTATGTGGCCTTGATGGTATTGTTTCTGGCTTTGGGTAAATACGATTTTTTTTTATTATAATTGTTTTATAATAAAACAGTCACAAATGTTTTTTTTATTGTAATCGTTTTATAATAAAACAACATATAATTTTATGAAATTTTATTATAACACAAAAAAAAAACAGCTGTTAACTTTCATATACCTGTAGCGCAGGCCACCATGAATGCTCCAGAAGTTTGTATCGCCTGAGGGCACAATGTTGTAAGTATGGTCTTTTCTCCCAAAGTTCTTTTCACAACCACAGATCCAATCAGTTATGAGACAACGATGGAAGGATAGTTGAGGTGCATGGAATAACTCATACGGATGGGGTGGAGCAACTTTCCTTCTCCGCTCTATGATCAAACTACCCTCTTTACTTTTATTTGCTATGGAGGAGAATGAACCGAAGGCTCGTGAATATCAATAGGAAGTGCAGGTATCATATGCACGTCCTCTTACTATCTTCATGCACCAAGCCCCACGCTATGGCCTTGGGCAGAGATGAAAATGCGACCACCGTAGTTCCATCCTTCATGGTCTATCGCTTTTCATACACAACAAACTCACAGTTCTTCAACATAGGGATACAACTTCCACTAAATATCAGTCTGTAGATATTCACATTATCATTTAAACTCAGGATATGTTGCCTTTGAATGAAATCTGAATTCCATTGCTTGGCAGTATTAACAGAATTGACGACGATCAAGAACCTTGAAGAAGAAAATTTGAGCACTCTCCGGCCATGAACAACTGTTACCGTTGCCTCTCCTTTTTTCTTAGTGGAAATATCGATTCCATATTTCGAACAAAGGTATTTCCAACCATTCCAGGTCTCTTCTAAGGCAGATAATTGAACCAATTCATGCACACATCTCTCACTGGCATGCAGCATGTATCTGTTCAATGAGGACTCGCTCACAGACCATGGCTTGATATGTTTGTTTGAGCTGTCAAGTACGACCGAGAATCGGAAGCAACCACCAACCAGTTTTCATCATAGAAGAGCTTGCTTGAAATTATCATGAACACGGAATGACCATTTCTCTAGCTATTATTCTTTGGATCACAGTTAAATTTCAGATCTGAGCAAAGGTATTTATATATTGTGCTCCCTATAACTTCCTACATGCCTATTTTTGTTCCCCTGTAAGTGGATCTGCATGCCCTCTTGGCAAACTTGTAACCCATTCCAATCACAATCCCTGCATTTCATTAGAAATACACTCAAAATTTACTGTTAGCATATCTTTTTTTCGATTTTGGGGAGTGCAAAAAACCTGATATAGTGTGACGGTTTGGAAATGATATCGCTGATATGGGAGAATTTCATTACAAATCATTAATAAAATCAAATCGGATAATCAAAATTTCATTGTTCAGTTGAATATGAAAAAAACGGATAATCGAAGATTGATCTTCAATGTTGTGTATATACACAAGCAGACTCTACCGATTTATCGCTTTTCTAAAACATTAAAATTTAATGCAACCCACTTTGATTCCACAAATATCTCTGAGTTAAAGTGATGAGAATAAATGAGCAAGCAATCGTTTTCATGCTATCAAAACCAGTAACACCTCTGTGCAACAGGATATATGTAACAAGCCAATGAAGACATTGTCCAGAGTTGGCAAATATAGTCTGTTCGAGTTAAAGTATAGTGAATGGGCACATCTATAAATTTTAAAGTGGAGAGAGGAGCAGTCAAATTATTGATGGGAAGAAAAATAGAACCTCACAAGTTGTTTATTTGTTCGATTGAGCTTATGTGGTGGTTTTTGCATTTAAAATTCATGATATTTTGTTTGTTTGCAGGGTTATTTCCAGACATCTACAGGATAAAGATGGAGAACAAGGCGACGTATGCGACTCAAAACTAGAAATAAACCAAACCAAGAAGACATAGTTCAATCATGGCACATTTCAACCATTGTTACAACAAAAAGCGTCATTGTTTCAACAAGTAAAATTTCTCTATAACAACATGTAAAATTTCACTGTATCAGCATGTTGTAGCAACATGTAAAATTTTCGATGTATTAGCATGTAAAATTTGGTTTTGTTTTCATTCGTTATTTATTTAATTTTTTTACTGTGTTTATTTGTAGGTCAAAGGATGGGTGCAAAAACATTCATTCTTGAAATCAAATTCATCCCTATTTTCTGATCCTCGCGATTGCACGAAGCGCGGAGGAGAGCATACTTATTCTAGGTAAAAGAAAAATCTGATAATGAAAACAAAAACTGAAAAATGAAATCCTACCTACTCTATGCTAATTAAATCTTAGAAATCAGCTACGTGTAGTCAAATAACCAATGGAGCCAAGAACGCAATAGTAACAACAATATGCTCAGTGACAATTTTTCAAATGAAAAATAGAATTTTACAAGAATGAATAAATCTAGTTGTTGAAATTATAAATTAACATAATAAAAAAAAATTAAAAGAACCTAACCTGGTAGTCGCTTGAAACCATTGTTCAATATATCTTTTGTATGCACTATTTCCCTCACTCAGATCATGTTGCAGCTCCACATTGTCCTCCTCAAGTTCCTCAGATGTTGATTCCTTGTTCGTTTCTGGAGGAGTATTTAAGCTCTGGGAAATTCTCAATATCTCCTCTTCCTGAGAATAAGAAATCCCAGCTTTCACAAGGATTTGAGCGAGCTGTTCCAAGTTGACACTCATGGTTAAATAATATTTCAAAACGGATTCTTACAACACCCAAATCAAAAATAATAAAAACTGAAAATCAAACTTGTTGAAACACATGAAAACCTCTTCACAGTTGCAAAAATTGAAATTCCAGAAATTGAAACACTCCCTACATGCCCTTACCCATATGTCACCTCAGCATTAGGAGCATGACTAATCATACTTGCATGAAAATTCAAACTCAACTTCAATCCATCGTGCTTCCCCAGTAGCGGCGCCAAAATGTTAGGCGGAAATATTGTCGTTTAATTTCATTGTAGTACTTTCCCAACTATTTAATTTGCCAATCCGAGGTTCATAGGCTTACGAAGCACACACACTATATATGCAGGACTGAAGTAGAAGTAATCTAATCTAAATTTCTTAAATGAAATTAATCTAGGAAAGCATTGAAAGACTAACTAGGAAAGTAGGGAATTAATCTAGGAAAGAAATACCACATGTGAAGAGTTGAATGACAAAAGACATATGTGAGCTCACACAATAAATCAATCTCAAATTATATTACAAGAATAAAATGACAAAGCATGAAAGAAGAACAATGAAAGAATCAAAACTGAGAATCCCCTTCTCCTAATTACAAGACTAAATTATGAATTGCATGCCCCCCGTCATGAAGAGAGAACACTCTCTTATATACATGAGTTTCATAATGAAAGGTCCACTATTCTCTCAACCACTCTCAACTACTTTCCCATTATTACAAGATTTGATCCCTTCAAATCCTCCACACATCTCTCACATATCTTAGATAAGATTTGCCAACCAAATCTTCCATGATCTTCTCTCTTTCAAATCTTCAAGTTTGAAGATGTAATTCGAATTTGAGGATAGGTGGTGAATTTTGAATTTGTTGAAATCTTCAAATATGCCTATTGTTACACATGATTTTGGTCACTCTGGTGATGTATTAACAATGGTGTATTCAGGCTCCCAACAAGGACTTTTTGCCTGATAAAAGTGGCCCTTGTCTCCTTCCAAAAAACATATTTTCAAAGTGAGTTCGTAGGTTGCATATGACCTAGGGTGCAAGAATCCCTCATTCTCGTAGGCCACCTACACCTAGGGTGTGAACTTCTTGCATTTTTCTCCATACATAGGGTGCGAACCTGTTGTCAATCTTGGAAAAGAGAAGAGGTCTCGAGGGTTCTAGAAGGGACTCTTCTAGAAAATGAGTTGGCATTCGTATGGTTGTCATTTTATTGACTTCTCAGATTTGATGGGATCATCCTCATCCATGTAACCATCTATCCTTCTCCTATATATTGAAAGGTTTCTCATGGAAAAGGTTAAGCAAGATTGAATGAAGAATTGGTGAAAGAATTGTGTGAAGAACCCTGCTTGGACAGAGGCTTGAAGGATCTAGTTGGTCTATCAAGAGAATTGGATATTCTTCATGCAAGTACAGAGAAAGTGTGTGTGTTGGAACCAAGAGTCCCTAAAAGGAAGCTTGCGACATCAAGGCGATCGGGTTGTATCTTCTACTTTCAATTAATATGATACAGTGGCATGTCCCTTTCCCATAAAGTCACTCTTACTTTATTGTGTAATTCCTTGATCATATGCATAAGTTGACGTTGAATACATTTTGCTATCTTCACTTTGGTTGGTTTGTTTTGTCTTGGTCTTGACCTCACGAGAGCACTGGAGCGAAGCAGGAGCAACAGAGACCTAAGGAAGCGATATAAAGGTATGTCACTTATCCCTCCTTATTAGTAGATTCAATGATTACAACTTAGGAAAAGATTCATGCACTGTCTTGTTTTGTTCTAGATCCAGGTGGATCTAGGGAGATCTGTTAGTGTCTGCACCTACCGATTAGTCTGATAACAAAATTGGCTACTCCACTGGGGATGCAACCCTTTTTTTGGTGATTTTTTTTGTTTTTCCTTGGCCATTTTATCTTACCTTACCATTTTTCATTTCTATCAATCTCTAAGTCTTGAGGAGACCCTGACAGACTCTTTGGGTCCAGAGGTTCCTTCAAAATTTTTGTCTTGTTTCCAAATTTTTCCTAGTTTCAGTCATTCTCGCACTGAACCATTTTCTTTCTTGTGAGAACTACTAGAGTTTGCACCCTATTTTGCAGTCCAGTGCAAACATCTCACACTTTGCTTGTGACCAGCCTGCGAGAATGCTCCATTCTCGCACTGTACACTACTGCTTGCCTGCGAACCCATTTTGCAAAATTTTGGGATTAAGGTCTTTTGTATGCTCAGATACTCAGATTTGAATGTGTGTCTGAAGAGAACTTCTTGGGCCGCTGATTGATTGTTTCTTGAATTCGGATTTTGTGAATGATTAGTCTTTAGAAATCGAAAATATGTCTTATTCGTTTTTCTCAACTCTTGCCTCTTGACCTCTTCTTAACAAGGGTATACTTTCAGGTCTTGAAATCCTAATGCTTGTTTGGTTGGGAGCTAGTGATCGGTTTAAAATTTGGGATTATTTGTCTTTTTCAATTGCTCATTACTTGGAAAGTTGTTGCCCTCATGCATTTGAAAAGACTAGTCTTGTCTGCTTGTTATGTTTGTCTTCATTGAAATATTGGTTTGGGTTTTGTTGTATATTGATTTTCATTAGTTCTTGGTTTTTCTTTGTTTCACCACTGTTGTGTGGTTTCTATTGAAAATTAAAAAACATTGTTCTTTTTAAAAAAGCAATTTTTTATTTTGAAAATATTGGCATTCAATTGTTGAAATAGAACGAATAGAGAATTGGCATTGGTCTTGATTTGTTGATATTGCATTTTCAAAGAAGATTATATATCGTAGTTCAAGATTGTTCCAGAAAACTCCTCTTTCCCTCCCGTAAATAAGATTCATCGAACAAGAATTGATATTTTTCATTCCTATCTATGCATTGTTGGGTCAGAGTCACACACAACATTAGTTTCATCTCTGTCTCCTTTGAGTAATAACAGCCTTTAATAATATTGCATGGATTTTAAAATTTAACTAGTAACTCTTTTCTAGGACTCTATTACACCAACATTAGCTAGGCTAGAGCTTTGGAATAAGGCAGAGAAATACACTCTCCAAAGCACAAAACACACAATAGCATCTTGTGTTAAGGAGTGTCAAATTCCATTTGCAACATTTTGTCCTAGGAATCCCTTCTCACACAAGGGTCAAACCCGAGGTTGCATTGATATTGACAGAGTTACTCACCCTGCTTTGTTAATATTGGTGTAGAGATTGCACATATTACGGGGGTCACTTGAAGGTATACCCACAATGATGAGTGGAAGCCTCTCAAGTTGATTTCGGGCTAGATACCCTGCCCTCACGTGTGGATCGGACTGTCGACTATCCCCCAAGGCTTTATTGTTTTTGGTGGTAACCTTAGTGGCCTATCTTCTTAGGGTCTTACACAAGGTGACTATGAAGGGGGAAGTCTTCACCGTACCTGGAATTGACGTTGGCCAAACTCACTCGGGATCATTGGAGGGTATACCCACGATTATGTGTGGGAGCTTGCACCAGGGTGTAAGTCCGTTAAGCAGGTTGTCAATGTAACTTTTCCACCCTAGCCTAGCCCCTTCTCATCTCATCGTTGTGATGTTGGATTTCATCACCAACTAGTGACTTCGGAATTAGAAGGTCTTGTTTTCTTGGTGTTGTTTCCTAGATGTTTTTTACTAGCGCATGTTGTTTGTTTACCCTAGTTGACTATAGAATTTTCTTCGTAAGTTTCTAACTCATTCACCATTGACCCTCCACATCGTTCATGTAGAATGCAAGGCTTACCCCCAGAAAATCTGGAAGGTTCTCAACCCTTGCCTACCAGCTCACCTGAGGGCTCTCCTCAACAGAGTGAATTCCAAGATGTCACCACTCCACAAGTGGAAAGAACTGACTCTCTGGAATGATTCCAAATTTCTAATTCTTGAGAGGAATTTTGACTTCATCCCGACTCTGAGAGACGTATTATGCGAGTAAATTCTTCTGGGGACTTGGTTGTTTTGTCTTCTGGATCACCGACTGGACCTTTTCTAGGACCTGAGGGTCAAGATCCTTTTTGGACTACTGGAATTTTTAGATGGGATCTCTTTGGCTTAGGAGCAGGCATTGATATCGCCGTCTCACTTGCGTTCTCCGAAACCTCTGACCCAGACATAGTACCTTTTACTACTGCTTATTATTTTCTTAGTACAAAAGCTCCATGAGCTGACCACATCTTGACTCTCCCTTTACAAATGGTCCATTACACAGATACTATGAGTCTTCACACCGGGATTACCACGGCTAGCCAAGATCCCATTGGTACACCACTTTTTCCCAGAGTCACCCCGACTCTTCCACCCGGATACCGTGCATTGAATGCCTCTATTCCCATTCCTACGCACATCACATACGAAACTCTTGGTGGTACCTCTTCGTCTGGGCACTCTCCTCCCAGTTTCATCCTGACACTTCCTCCGCCCCCTTTTAGAGGACCTTTTATATCCTCTATCGGAGGCGTCGATCCTAATGGCACCATTCCGTCGTTCACACCAAATTACCAGATTCCTGTTGGTGGACAATTTCATCAAGGAGGCCCAACTCAACCCCCCCTTGCAAGGAAAATCTTGATTGGAACACAACCCTTGATTGGAACACAACCCTCGATTAGAGCACAACCCCCACCGACCCCACCCTATGGACAGAACATACCTCCATCTATGGCCCAATATTGGAACCATATGATACAACATAATCCTCAATCGACTGGGGGGAAACAGCCTCCAGCTACATCTATTATACCCCCTAGTATAGGCCAACCATATCCAGGTACGTCCAATCCTATTTGGGGCTCGAATTATCAACCCCACACCCCTGTTAAAGGATACAATCCCATGAGTTACTTTCCTCCACAACAACCACCAAATCTACCTGGGTCTTCGCATTATATGCAGACTGCTTATGGTCCCACTGGTTTTCCAATGGGACTCCCTCCCCAAAGCCACCAGTACCCGCATGTGAATAGACAGATACCTTTTTTAGCCACTTTGGACCTCCTAGATTTGTCGAGGATTTTAAACGATCTGATCCATCACTCTGCCCAATGTCCCTCCATATCAGCCAAACTACCATCTAACATCCCTAAATTCAATGGAAAAGCGGGAGAGGACCCAAAAAATCACGTAATGACTTTTCACCTTTGGTGCTCATCCAACTCCTTGATGGATGACTCTATTCATTTACGCCTTTTTCAATGAACTTTCACGGGTTCTGTCGCGAAGTGTTATATAGAATTACCACGAGGTTTATTCACCAACTTCAACACCCTCGCTATGGCTTTCCTCACCCACTACCAGTTACCAATTCACTATGAAACAGGGACCAAGATTTTGAGCTCTTTTAAACAAACCAAAGCCACTCATATCTCCGATAACATTCATGAATGGCGACGGAGACAATGTCTCATCAAACTCAAAATTCCCAATCAGTTGTTGGCAGAATTATTCACAAAATAATTTGTGAACGACATCGGTCATGACATCGACATGGGTGTAGTTTTCACAAAAGAACAAGCCATTAGTTGTGCTCAATACCTTGACCTCGTTTACTCACAAACGGGTACTCTTTATGACTTACTCCCTGATGCACCTCATCCTTCTACTTCCGCCACTTCAACTACCCCTGCTACTTCTCATGTTGTCGACGGTGTGACTGGAACCTTCCATGCCCAACCACATTCCGTCCAAACCTCCAACAACAACCCCAAACCCATTTCTTCTAATGTTCAAAATTCTCGGTCTCCTACCCCTCCCACTGGCAAGACTTCTGAGGTAAATGTTGTTCAATCTACCCCCACCGGTAAAAACAAATCCAGAAAAGGAAAGGGTAAGAATAAGGAGGACAAAAATAATTCGCAAGCAGAAAGAACCAAAACACCACATGTTGACGATAGGGATAAGCGCAAACCCCGATACCCTTGTCTTATTTGTGGTGATGATCACTACACCAAGGATTTTCCACGACGAGCCAAGGTTACTAAGTTATTTCAATGGACCCCGAAACCACCCACTCCGGTCATATTGTCACAACCCTTTGCTTCTCAACAACAGGCCCAATTGGTCATTCATGACCAACCCTCCCCCTCCAATACATCCTATGTCTTAATGTGTACAGGCGATTCAAAGCAAAATGACATCGCACTTACCACTCAAGCCAAAGATTATTCCTCCTCTAAAGAGACGGTTGATGCTATACCTCCTTCATTGGTCCAACCATCTCCCACAACTCCACCTACCAATGGTCCTCTTCATCTCGAACAACCAAGCCTCGACACAGTCCTTTGCCCTCCTCCAAAGGGCATCGTTCGAAAATCGGCTTTCAATCCTCATGTTCGTGCTGCCCATAACTACAGCATTGTTGAAGATCTGGCCCAAGCACCATCTGCGATGTCATCCCTCGAAGTCCTTCAAAGTTGTCCTACACAACGGAAGGCACTGTTGAAAGATATCGGTGGAATCGACCCCACAAATACAACTTTAATAATTTTTGACTTGGAAGATCACATTCCAAGGTTACCCCCTCAACTCGCATTCCAAATACAAGTTATTGTCATGTCTATTACCTGCTAGAAAGCCATCGGCTCTGCCTCTTTGACTGAATCCAAAAACACACTCAAAGCCTTTAATGGATCCAGTTTTAAGCCTTACAGTGTCCTCCCTTCATTGCCAATCATGTTAAAAGGCAAAATGGTCCAAGTTGAAGTGGAAGTCTTTGACGCTCCTCTCGATTACAATCTTTTGCTTGGTCGTAGCTCGATTGATTACATGTGCGTTGTTGTGTCGACTCTTTTTCGTGTTGTACGTTTCCCACATCAAGGAAAGGTAATTACCATCGACCAATTAGCCTTCTTTAACTCATATACGCATACTAGAAATGTATCTTTCATCTCCAACCCCCCCCGGATACGAGAACGTTGGTGTGGGTCTTCTTAAAGACTCCTCATTAATTGGTACTTTCCCCATCCCACCACCCAATGTTCCACACCCGTCTATCGCTTCAATCAACATGATATCCACCTCTATTCATGGAACCCCTATGTCTCATGACCCATGGCTGGTACCTGACCCCGACAATCATCTTCATTACGACGGCAAAATGTCATTGAGCCCAGTTGAATCCGCCTATCAAACCATTCAATCAGCAACTCCTTCTACCCCCTCTCTTGGTGATTTATCTCTAGATCCATTCCATGTCATTTTTCCCACGGATGAAATGATTATGTCTGTTATGGAAGACACCCCATGGGACGATGGACATCATCGTTCCATCCTCTTCTTAGAACAACACACCATCGAGAGCTACCAACGGATCTCAACCCCGTCTACCATTGTCGTCATTTCCACTGTTCCCGAGTCTACACACAATGTGTTTTCCGAAGGGAACTTAAGCAATATTTCACCCACCATTCCCCTCGACATATCCATAAAACCTGGAATTGTCGAAAATGTGCACATCGGAGCTTCATGTTCCCTTGACGAAATCGTCACCTACAAGTCACTTTTCAAAGCATTTTGTGATGTCTTCGCCTGAAGCTATGAAGAAATGTTGGGTATTGACCCCGACATTGTGATACACGAGATCAAGACATACCCAGATGCTAAACCCGTCCGGCAACGCCTTCATCCAGCCCACCCACGTAAAGCGGTCGCTATCAAACTTGAAGTCGAGAAACTTCTCAAAGCTGGCTTTATTTACCCTGTGGCTCTCACTGACTGGGTTTCCAATCTTGTCTCGATCAACAAGAAACAAGGCACAATTTGCGTGTGCATTGATTATAGGGATATTAACAAAGCATGTACTAAAGACAACTTTCCTACCCCCTTCGTCGACCAGATTATCGACGATTGTGCCGGAAGTGAAATCTTCTCTCTGATGGATGGTTTCTCCAGATATAATCAAATCAATATTGTTCTCAAGGACCAACACAAAACCGTTTTTATTTGTCCTTGGGGCACTTTTGCTTATCAAAAACTTTCTTTCGGTCTTAAAAATGTTGGTGCAACCTTTCAGCGTGCTATGTCTTATGCCTTCCATGATATCAAGCACATCATGCAGCCATATCTTGATGACTTACCCACTCATTCCATGCACTGAGTCGATCATCCAATACACCTCCGATCCATTTTCCTCCGATGTCAGTTCTACCATATACGTTTGAATCCTCACAAATGTGTTTTCTGTGTAGAATCCAGCTAACTTCTAGGCTTTATTGTTTCACATCAATGGATCTGGGTAGATCATTTGAAGGTCGAGGCAATTCTCAATCTCCCTCCTCCTTCTTCACTTCGCCAGTTACAAAGTTTGCAAGGCAAAGCAAAATTTCTTCCTCGTTTCATCCAAAACTATACCAAGATAACTCTTGGATTTACACGACCACTGAAAAAGGGGTCCGAGTTCATATGGGATACCATCGCAAACAAAGATTTCAAATCTCTGAAACTGTCCCTGACATGTGCTCCGCTTCTTTTCCCCCTGATTACAGTTGCGATTACTTCCTCTACCTCCGAGCCTCGGATTACACCATCATTATGGTTCTCGTCTAGGAGGATGATTCTCATGATGAACATGTCATCTATTACTTGATTCGAAGTATAACACCTACCAAAACCAAGTATTTACATGTCGAAAAACTGTCCTTGGTAGCCGTCCAAGCAGCTCAACGTTTCCGGCACTATATCCTCTCTTGTAAGACTACGGTAATTTCTACCTGCAACCCTATGCAACACATTCTCACACGTCAACTACTATGGGGAAAATACTCCAAATGGATCATGATACTCCAGGAGTTTGACTTGGAATTCAAACTTGCTAAGTCCAAGAAATCCTTCATGTTTGCTGAGTTGATATGCGACTTTCCCTACTCTGAGACGGAAAAGGTGGCAGTTGATTCATTACCTGATGAATCCCTTTTCCTGATTAGTTCTGATGATATTTGGTACAGAGATATCATCATATATCTCCAAACCCATACTTTCTAGCCTAATTTGTCTAGTACTGACCGACGTCAAATATGCTACCAAGCCCGTCAATATATTATCCTTGGTGTTACTCTTTATAACCGTGGGATTGACTTAGTTTTTCGATGCTGCCTCACGTTTGACGAGGCCGAGAAAGCCCTAAATGACTGCCATTCTAGAGCTTGTGGTGGTCACATGTCTGGGTATGCCAATGCCCAGAAAATCTTGCAAGCTGGGTATTTTTGGCCCTCTTTATTTAACGATTGTATAATTGTCGTCCAAAAATGCCACGCTTGCCAGACCTACAACCATAAAATACAATCACATCCTTCTTCTCTTCACCCTGTGGTCTCCGTCGGTCCTTTTGTGAAATGGAGTATCGATTTCATGACATGTCACCCTCACTAGGTTGGTGGGCATGGATACATTATTGTAGCCGTAGACTATTTTAAAAAATGGGTCGAGGTGATGCTGACATTTGACAACACCAGAAAGACCGCGGCATTATTCATATTCAATCACATCATAGCTCATTTTGGTGTTCCTCGGGCTATCATCACCGATCACGGTAGCCACTTTAGAAACTTCATGATGTCTGAACTCACTGAAAAGTTGGGTCTTCTCCATGAAAACTCAACACCCTATTACCCACAAGCCAACGGCCAAATCGAAGCGATTAATAAAGTCCTCATCACCATGCTTCGACGAATGATAGGGATTCACAAAACGAGTTGGCACACAATGTTGTTTTCAACATTGTGGGCTTACCGGACGTTCGTTAAGTCTGCTACCGTGTTACACCATTCCAGTTAGTCTATGGTCTAGAAGTCATCTTGTCGATTGAATGTGAGATACCCTTCCTAAAACTAACCATCAAACTCCTACCAAACACTTCTGCCAAATAAGAACATCTGTTGTATCTCATGCGATTAGATGAAACTTGATGCAACGCTACCCTAGTAATAGAAGTCGAGAAGAAACGTGTCAAGGCCCAATATGACAAACATGTTAAGCCTCATGTTTTCTCCGAAGGTGATCTGGTTCTCCTTTATGAACAAGATCGAGATATGCTAGGAGATGGAAAATTTGAAGCTATGTGGCGAGGTCCTTACATCGTTAGACGAGTTCTGGAGAAAGGAGCTTACGAGTTAGTAGATTACGATGGTATCCCTTTGAGTGAACCCAGAAATGGGTTGTACTTAAAGAACTACTATGCCTAAGATCATCTGTGCATGAGTACTTGTATTTTATTGTATCATACTTCTTGTGTGTTACTATAGTATGTTTTTTTCATTATTTAGTCTCTACCCTTATGTTACGTTGTGTTTGGTTTCCAGATGTTGGAGTCTTTGATACCCCACATTGGCTTCACTGATGGAACTAGCCATAGCACTCAGAACCTTTCTTCTATTGCTTGGGCAATTTACAGCCCTACAACCGAACTTATCACTCTACGAGGTGTGTGTCTTGGTCGTGCGACCAACAATATTGCAGAGTATAGCACCATTATCAAATTGTTGATTGATGTTATCTCACTCGGTATCTGTCACTTGGTTGTATGACTTGATTCACAACTAGTAGTACTACAGTTAAGTAATGTCTATGCTATTCGAAGTCCTACTTTATTGCGGGTATATTTACGAATTCGCCTCTTGGAACGTTATTTTGATTATATTGAGTATCAGCATATTCCTAGATGTCTAAATACAATAACTGATGCATTAGCTAACTATGTATTAGACAGACATTTGGGCCATTTATTAACCAATAACATCACATGTATCACATAACACAAGATAAGTTGGTAGAAGTCGTATATATGTGTATAACGATCAAAAGTTTGTTACAAAAAAGTTTTGTCCAAGGCCCAAAATTTCAAATTCTGAAGCTCATAGCTTCTACAAAGTAACGTCATGGGTGACGCTCGTGATAACACACAACTTCCCTGGAAACCCTACGAAGTAGTCGGCCAATAGACTCTGACATGCCCACCGTATGGCATTGATAACGCCGAGGGACCTCTCTGATAGGCATGTCCGGAATGTCAGCAGTCAACCCCTCTAAGTTTTGCTCCACTGCCTCATAATCTTTAGCATCCCATCGTGGCACTAGAGCCACCTCTCCTTGTCACTGAATAGGAGAGGTACCCAGAGGTCGATATGGCCCCACGTCTGTGTCATCAAAAATAATTTTTGTAATTAGACCTTGAACAAACATAAAAACATTGTATATGATAAAAATCACAAAAACATTTAAAAGAACAAAATGTGTACTTCTTACCTAGATCTCCCCACTGAGCATCCTCAGGTAAGGCCAAATCCAGATACCCTTAGAAATCCAACCCAGCATAGGCATAATCATCGACCATCAACATCTGTGGCCATAGCCAGTCAAAAAAGGAATCATTGTATTTGATGATAGGCCTAGCTACATGTCGGGCCATGAGGTTGCACCACCTCAGCATCCTCGGATCCTATGGGCTGGTAAACCCCACTCAACCTGTAATATCAGTAATGGAACCCTCTTAAGAAAGAAGGACACCAAAAGTGATCCATACCCAAATTGCTTCAGGTTACCTCTCCTGCATTTTGTCAACTGCCTCTTCATACTGCAGAGAACTGTGTCCACCCAGTTGAAGACTCATGGCTCTATACACTCGATGACATACTGGAAGTAGCTCTGGAGATCCATGTGTGGAGTTGCACTCCCATCCATGCGAGCAATGGTGAACAAGATAGTGTGAAGGGTCAAATCCTGGACCCCCCAAATAGTCACCTTTCCTTTGCTTCTTTCCGCCTCTGGAACACAGTACTGATGACAATACTCACTCATAGGCAGCCCACCACCTCGGCTATTGGTCAAGATAGCATGGTACCCATGTTGTGATAGTCCTGTCAGGAAGTGAACATCCTCGATATCCAAGGACAATGTGTGGACCCCCACATGGAATACTTGTTGGTCCATGTCCCACATATGAACGAGGTACTCCAACAACCTGACTTGGGCCGTCATGCCCGGGATCCGAAATAATTTCAAGAGACCACAGTCTCGAAGAGAGGCAAGGGTGCCCGAGTCATTCCTGGAAATAGAATCATCCTCTTCATGCTCTCTTTCGTGCCACTCCAGCATCATGATGGTTAAATGCCTGCACAAGAACCATAAGAAGAGAGTCAGCAACTCATTTCAAGCCTTGGCACATTTTTCATTGAGCAAAAATCAAAGTAAATTTTCATTTTGTGGCCCTCGTAGGTGCCCCTTTAGCATAGTGTGAGGTTCTCTCAGGTGCCTTTTGGGCCACCTGCAAGGATCATGCATTCTCATAGGTATCGTATGGCTAGCCTACGAGAACGCCTGGGAGCAAGTTTTGGCCCTAAAACAAACTCAAAAACTTGAAATTTTCCAATGAAAACAAAAAATTGAACCATGAAAAGGTAGAAGACAAGGAGCTTACCTTGCTAATGGAGACGGTTCGCCAAATGGTTGCTTGTACCTTCCACACTCGAGCACTGAAATTCAAGGGAAAAAGAGGGCTTTTGGGCTAAATTCTTGGCAAAGTTACAATGACTATGGTAAAAGCCCTTTTACCCACTTATATTTACTTTTTACCATTTTGGTTGATTTTTATATTGTTTTATTTCATCAAACCTAATGCCTAATATCCCTATGAGTGTGACTTTTTGCAGATATGATGACTTTGAAGTCCACACAAAGGAGTACGAATATTTTCTCTTTTTCATCGCATGCTTAATTGTTTTTTATGGTTTTTAGACAAAACCTCGAGATTGGTCTTTGTTCATTCTCACGCTCGAAAATACATGAGAACATAATCGAGCACACTTTTATCAATTTTTCGAGCTCATAAAGGTTATAGGAAAAAGGAACCCCCTGGAGTCCTCTTTAAGCTCTTTTCAGACTCTCTAAACATGAAAATATTGCCGAGCAATCTTGCTATTTTCACGCTCGTTAAAGTATTTGAAGAAAGCATCTGTTGAGCGATAATTTATCTCTTTTTCGGTCTCATCAGACTATGTTATGAAAAAGGAACTGAGAGAGTTCTCTTTTGAGTGTTTTTCCAGACTCTATAATCATGAAAATATTTCGAGTTTTCTATCTTTGGACTCGTTAAACAAACATCGAAAGACCTGTAATGGGACCGAACCACTCCTTCCTAGGGTTCGTTAAACATACTCTAAGGGACTCGTCCGAAGGATGAGCTTACATCAACAAGCACATGTTATCCTCCTCAAGCTTGCATAAAAATAAAGAGGTACTTGCCAAAAATGACAGGGGAAAATTTGGGAAAGGGATGTGTTTTCGTATTCATATTATTGGCAGTAAGTGTTGCTCTTGAACATGACACCCCCTATTCACTATTTGAAGCCGGTTTAGGAAATCCATTTGTCTCTCATTCGACTTGTTACAAGGTCATATTTTGAATCATCTCTGAGTCAGTGTTGTCAAATCCTTGGTCGTGTTGTTCATATGTTCAAGAGAAGTTCATCTAAAACCTTTATTTGAGTCAGCTATGTGCAGTTGTCCATTCTTACCAAGTCGCCCTTCCCTGTGTCCATTGTCATCTATATTCATAGTTTATTTCACCTTCAAAATATATTACTTATTTCGTGTCATTGATGGGGGATACATCAAGGCCCTCTTGTGACGAGTCTTGTCCCATCGACTCCAACTCATTATCCGGAAACAAGACTTAGAAATTATTTGGTACCTTTGAACTTGCATGACTCAATGGCAGGTTCTCTCGCTTTCGACAGTGGGTTTTTATTATTGACCCCTGATCGGGAGATTCTATTGAATGTTCGACCTCAACTCATTTATTCACATTGATTGGATTGTACTAGTGTACCTTGGGAGTTATTGAAATTAAGGGTGATTTCCCTTGCACTTGTTAACGGTTTCATTAATGACCGGTAATCAAGTGGTTTCTACCATGTTCGACTTCAACACATGTAATCACATGGCTAGATTCGTACTTTCAGGTGATGGGATTAAAGACCCTGCATTTCATCTTTTTTTATCCAGGCTGCGATTGAGTATGTATGATTTTCATCGACACATAGATCCACTTTGTATGTCACATGGATATGTCATCCTAATTTGAGTCTTCTTACATAGATCCACGGTGTATTCCTGGTGGCTATGCAGTATGTTGATGGCATGGATCCATGGTGTATGATTGGCGTCCATGACCCACATTCATGATGTCATACGCTTGTGATTTGAGTATGGGAATGCCTACCTCAGAACTAGTATTATATTCTACAGATGCTTGGTTGTTTGCAAGTTTCTGATTAGGTGCACTCTTGGTTTCTGACACACACACGCAGTTTACAAAGTATTTCGGTTGTCACAGATTCCAGCCTCATACTTTGGGGGGCATTCTGTTCCACATGATTTTGGTCATTCTGGTGATGTATTAATAGTGGTGTATTCAGGCTCCCAACAAGGACTTTTTGCCTGAGAAAAGTGGCCCTTGTCTCCTTTCAGAAAACATATTTTCAAAGTGAGTTTGCAGGCTGCATATGACCTAGGGTGCGAGAATCCCTCATTCTCACAGGCCACCTACACCTAGGGTGAAAACTTATCACAGTTTGCTCCATACATAGGATGTGAACCTATTGTCAATCTTGGAAAAGAGAAGAGGTCTCGAGGGTTCTAGAAGGAAATATTCTAGAAAATGAGTTGGCATTTGTATGGTTGTCATTTTATTGACTTCTCAAATTTGATGGGATCATCCTCATCCATGTAACCATCTCTCCTTCTCCTATATATTGAAATGTTTCTCATGGAAAAGGTTAAGCAAGATTGAATGAAGAATTGGTGAAAGAATTGTGTGAAGAACCCCACTTGGACAGAGGCTTGAAGGCTCTAGTTGGTCTATCAAGAGGAATTGGATCTTCTTCATGCAAGTACAGAGCAAGTGTGTGTGTTGGAACCAAGAGTCCTTGAAAGGAAGCTTGTGACATCAAGGCAATCAGGTTGTATCTTCTAATTTCAATTAATATGATACAGCGACATGTCCCTTTCCCATAAAGTCACTCTTACTTTATTGTGTAATTCCTTGATCATATGCATAAGTTGACATTGAATACATTTTATTATCTTCACTTTGGTTGTTTTGTGTTGTCTTGGTCTTGACCTCACGAGAGCACCAGAGTGAAGAGGGAGCAACAGAGACCTAAGGAAGCAATATAAAGGTATGTCACTTATCCCTCCTTATTAGTAGATTCAATGATTACAACTTAGTAAAAGAGTCATGTCCTGTCCTATTTTGTTCTAGATCCAGGTGGATCTAGGGAGATCTATTAGTGTCTGCACATACCGATTAGTCCGATAACACCTACACATATCATCAAACTCATCCAACTTTGATATATAATGAAAATATGTTAATTTCTAATATTTAATCACAAATTCACTTATAATACTAAAATGAATAAATTGAAAAATAATAAGGAGAAACACAAATATCATTATGGAAATGGTATGATAAAAGGTTTATTAGGACCATGAAATGTAAGGAATGGTGAAGGGAAAAGAGGATATAAATGTCACATTTCTGAGTCCTAACACCTTCTACCACAATTTGGTGATAACCATGATGGTGGGCGAGGGTAAAACCTTTGAGAAGGGCCCAAAGCTCTATTGTGTTATTTGAATCATACCTGAGACTACCTGCTGAGATGTGAAGAATTTATCCTTTCTCATTCCTGAGAATGAAACCATAGACTGATGGGCTATTGTTCCCTTTGGACACTCCATCAAAATTTAGCTTGATGAAGCCTGGCGGGGGCAGGTCCATCAAGTGGGGTTATGATTGTGGTTGGAGTGCCCATTGGGTTGAGGAATAGAGGGGGTGATTTGAAGGTCGATCCTTGAAGAATTATCTTCTCATCGGGGTCACAAGATAGATCCTTTGTAGTCCATGCCTTGTCTAGAATGGCCTCGGTGATAGTTTTCCTAATGTGGAGCCAAACTTCGGTCCAAGGTTTCTTCTTGGAGGTGACTATTATTTGATTTCACTCCTTCCATATTTTCTAGAGGAGGACTCCATAGAGAAGCTACCAGATATGATTAAGAATGGGATTTTTGAATGCTTTGATCCTCCAGCTAACAATAGCATTGACAAATACTTCCATGTTAGGGTTAGAAGTGCACATTACAAGGGTTCCATGGTCCCAAATGAGGGAAATGAAGGAGCATTGATTTATAAGATGTTCTTGAGTTACCTTTGATTCCAAGAATAGGTGGCATATGGAAGGACCTATGAAGCCTCTTTTCATCAGAGTGTCCCAAGTGAGGATGTTGTTATGTCCAATGAGCCAAAGGAAGGTGTTGATCTTTGGCCATAGTTTAGAATCCTAGATGTTTCTCTAGATGGGGGAATTAGGAAGCATAGAGAAGTTGGATTTTAGGCCATATTCCTCTTTAGTTGTTTAATCAACTTTGGGCATGTTTCCCCAACATAATATATTAGGTCCATGCTTGACTTTGATTCTACACATATTCACTTCTTCCTGCCATTTCTCCAAGACCAGTTGATTTGGATTTCCTAATTCTGCTTTTGTGGTTTTATAACATCACCAGGTATCATGTTGGCCTTCCATATCCTAAAAGTCAACAACTACTTTTATCCATTCCCTGGTGGTTTGGGGATGGATATTTTCATACCACTATTGTTGGTTGAAGGGTGGAAGTTGCTACCAAGAGTCTATCCAGAATAGGGCCATGGTGCCATTACTGATTTCCCAGAAAGCATGGCCCTAGATGTGGGATATATTGTGGTCTATTGTGTTCAATATAAAAGAGTCGATGTGTGTTTCATTCCATCTTATTAGTTGGTCCTCTCACACTTTGTTATTGAGCCACCTCCACCATATTTTCACCCCCAAAACCTGGTTGAGGGTTTGGGGATCCCTTAATCCCAAGCCCCCTGCATGTTTTGGTTTTCACAACTCTTTCCAATTGACCAAGGACCACCTGCAACCTGCATTTGTGCCTTGCCAAAGGAATTTTCATTGTATACTTTTTATTGTATTGAGAACTGAAGTAGGGGTTTCCAAAGAAAAAAATATGTACAAAGGGATGGATTGAAAGACCGATTTGAGAAGGAATAGACATTTGGACAAATTGAGGGTTCTAAAATTCCAAAAGCTTATCCTTTTCTCCAAGTATGTGAGAAGGTCTTCCCAAGAGTTGTTACGGAGCACATTGTCAATGAGAGGGACTCCAAGATACTTGGACGGAAGGGAGCCCCTGGTGAAGCCTAGTATTTGAACTATGAAGGATTGAATGGCTCTTGGCGTGTTGAAGAAAAATATCTGATATTTATCGTGATTAATAGACATGCCTGAGGCTTCACTAAAGTCATTGAGGATTTCTTATATTCGCCTAGATTCTTAGGCAATGGGAGATTGCATCATCATGGTGTCATCGAAAAAATAATTGTGTGTAATGGGAGGGTTCAAGCCATGTAGTGGAAGCCCCTAAAGGGAACCTTCTACCACTACAACCTTGATGTAACAGCTCAGACCTTCCAACATGATGATAAAGAGGAAGGGGGAGAGAGGGTCACATTGACAGATACCTCAAGAGGACAAGAAAGGTTGAGAGGGTACCCCACTGATCAAAATCGAGAAGAAAGATGATGAAGTTAGATTGAGGATCCAACTTATCTAAATCAAACTAAAGTTGAAAGAAAGGAGGAGAGAGTGCATGTAATGCCAACTACAAGTATCAAAGGCTTTGTATAGGTCTATTTTTATTAGCATTCCCAAGGTGCTTGTTGTTTTTAAAGTATGAAACACTTCATGAGACAAAAAAATGTGATCCATAATCTTGCGTCCCTCTACATAACCAG
Organism: Picea engelmannii; assembly: GCA_009831015.1. Taxonomy (NCBI): domain Eukaryota; kingdom Viridiplantae; phylum Streptophyta; class Pinopsida; order Pinales; family Pinaceae; genus Picea; species Picea engelmannii. The sequence goes on from ML795308.1 coordinate 184,882, forward strand.
ATTGTTCGTGAGAAATGATGCGAGGATGGATTTATTTGAGTCTGAGAGAAATTATCTTAGTAAGAATCTTGTAGATAACATTGCAGAGCACGATAGGCCTAAATTTCTTGGGATGAGTGACTTTCTCCTCCTTATGAATAAGGGTGATGAAGGTGGAATTGAGTGTTGGCAGGACTTTCCTTGATCGCCTAGAATCTTCAATGATATTCCACACCTCCTCCTTAACCATGGTCCACCAATAGTGTAATAACTATGTTAAAGAGATGCAGTCCTAAAGCTTTGGAAGTCACCATATATTTCATTGCTTGGTCGACTTCCTTGATTTTTAATGGTCTTAGGAGGTTTTCATTTTATTTTAAGGTGATGAGAGAGGGGATATGTCTAGTGACTTTCTCAATTACTTCAGACCGATTGTGTTGGGGCTCTGTGAGGAGGTTTTGATAGTATCTGAACATTTCTTGTTCTATATCAGAATGAGTGGTTAGGGTTCGGCCCTGTGCATCTTCTAGCTTCGCAATTTTATTTATATGTCTACCCTGGATCGTTTCTCTATGGAATACTTTTATGTTTTTTTCCCCTTCCTTCATCCAATGTACTCAAGTTTTTTGACGACAAAGTATTTCCTCTTGAGCATATCATCCTTCCAGCTATTGTTTAATTCTTGCTTCATCTTCCTATAGTTGTTCCATAATCCTTTGGTGAATGATTTATTTCTTAATTATTTTCATTTTTTGTTCCACAATCCATTGGGCATGGAATATGTTCCCAAAGGTGGTTATGTTCCAAAGCTTCAAGCACATCTTAAAGTTTTTCAAATTTTGTTGAAAGCAGTACATTAGTGAGCCATGTGAAATGGTTTCCTCCTTCCACCATTGATGGTGATGCTCTTGAAAGTTGGAGTGAGTAAGAAAACAATTTTCAAAGTGAAAAGGATTTTTCCTGAGTGAGATTTCAATGTCCATCCAGAGCTGAACATGCTAGTGATCAAAGCCTGAGATTGATAGAACACTAAATTCCATGGATAAATGGATAATCCATCCATCATCGGTGTTTCTGAGACTAGGAAGTTATATGTTCTACAAGATATGTGTTGGGACCCTGACCTTTTGTTGATCCATGTGAATTCCCCATTGATGTTTTCTATTTCTATTAGAAACAATTCCTCAATGGCTTCTTTGAATTCCTCGTAATCACATTCTAGCCTACGGATACCCCCTATTTTATCTCCAATAAAAATGATCATGTTTAAATCCCCTTCAAGAACCTAGCGCCATCCTCTAGAGATTTTTCTTAATCCTCTCAAGATTTGTAAGAAGCTCTGCTTATCTGATTGGATCTGGGGGCCATAAACATTGGTGATCATCCCCTCTTTGTCTGACCCTATTTCTCTATAGTCTACTGAGATTTTCCATCTAATGGTGAAGAATCTATCTAAAACAACTATGGATGGATTCCACAGAATGTCTTGTCCACCACCTATCCCTCTAGAGTTTGTGTAAACGGTATTGGCTTGTTTCCAACATTGGGTGAGAATGAGATCCATCTCTTAGCCTAAGCATTTGGTTTTCTAAAGGAGTAGTATATCTGAACTCTCTTCTATTATACGAGATAAGAGAAGCCTTTGCTTGATTCTCCCAGTTAAGCCTCATGTATTCCATGAGATGATATACATTAGGAGGATGGTGTGGGGAGGGGCAGGAAACATTCATAAATCAATTAGATCTGAGCATAATTAACCATGAAATTACTTACCTCTTGGATGAGTTGTTGAGTGGACTTGCGACCTCGTTTATTTTCATCCTTAGCTTTGTTATGAGTGTCCTTAAGGAGGTCTCATTGGATCCCTATACCTTTTCCATCCCTGGATGTTTCTCCTACTATGGAGTTCAAATAGACCTTATGCAACTTTCTGAGCTGATCCGAAGGTATGATGTACAACTCCTCCCTTTGATAGATTTTTTCCAGATTAACCAGGTCTACCCCTGCTATTTCTCTCTCGTCCAATTCTATTTCCATGTCCCCTACCTCCTCAATGGGTCGATATCCTACACCATGTGTGATTTCTACTCTAGTTTTGATCTGTTCTAGTACTGGTCCTTTTGGAGTACCTTTTGGGATTTTTCTGATTTATTTCTTTGTGGGACTTGGGCTTCATAAAAATCATCTGCCAATTGATTAAGAATTTTAAAGGAATTGTTGGTGCTTGGGGTTTTTTCCTGCATGGATGTTTGTTTCCTTATGCCTTTTCTGTGTCACACTAGTGTTGTCAAAAATCCATCCTTCATCTTCTTGTTGGTTCTTGGATCATTCTTTAATGGATTTTTAAGAGGACATTCCCTGAATAGGTGTCCATGCTCATGACATTTGTGACACCTGGATGAGATGTGTTCATAATCAATTGTTTGTCTCCATTCTTCATATTGATATTCCAAATCTATCGATCCTAGTAGTGGTTTGCAAATGTTGTGATATACATTGATTCTAGCATAATAGGTATACCTTCTTTTCTTGGTTTCCTAAAATTCTTTGACGTATATTCCTAGGTTATTTCCAATCCCTGCTAAGATTTCTTTCAACCAGAATTCTTGAGGGAGAATATATAGATGGATCGAAACTGGTGCATGGGAGAAATAATTCTTTTTAGAGTTGAACCTCTTTGTCCAATATCTTAAGAATAAGTCGATTGAGTTGAATAAATATGGCCCTCCATAAAAAAACTCTCTCTATGTATTCAAGATTGAAAAATATTACTATGAAGAATCCCTTTGATCCTAGTTGAAGCTCATAGTGGTTGTTTGGTTTCCACCAGTGATGAATCCATTTCATCAGGTCCTTATTAGATGGCCACAATCTGAGCAATTTTCTGATCAAGATTTCATCCCTCATATACTTTGTATTCTCATTGATATTGATGGTGCTAAATATGTATCGTGGGGCCATCAATGCTTGTGGAATACGCTTCACAGGTTCCCACGTCCAAGTTTCTTTCGAATGGGAGGAATCGAGGTCGATATCCATGGTTTTTTGTTTGCTTGATCCATCAAAACAGATTGTGGCTCTGACGTGAGGCGGAAGCTCAAATGGCGGTCGAATTATTCCTCCCCCTACCTTTGTCATAATCACATCTCAGTAGGAGGGGGTTTTCACCCTCCCTTCATGTGTCTCCATGGATTATTTCAAATATGTTGTTGCCCTTTGATTCACTAGAAGTACATAAAGAATTCTATTAGGTATCGATTCTGCAACCATCAGAGAAAAAACCTCATAGAAATCCTATTTTGTAGAGCATAAGACCAACCTTGGAAAATTGTTCTTGATAAATATTGATTGCAATCTAATTTAGATATCCATGTGTTATACAAATAAATAAGCCATCCACGTGAAAAAAACAAGGGAAATTGATTTTGCCTTCAACTTAACTGGATGAGCTAATTATTAAGAAATAATGGAAAATAGATAAAAGATTGTAAGCTTATAACTTATGAAAAATTAAAGCATACTGCCTAAACTTAATGCCAAGCTAAATGAATTGCAAAAAAGGTGGTTTTACCAGACTTGCATGGTTATGCATGTAGATATTCACATAGATTTTTCAACTTGCATGGTCACAAAGGGTTGTAGGCCACAGGACTTGTGTGGGTTATGACCAAATAGACACAAAAGTCATGTATATAACAAATAACAAAATTCAGCCAAAACAAATTCACAAATGATGATTTTTGAGACTATGAAGAGGTTGATTTGGATGCTTGCAACACAATGGAAGTTAGAGAGAAGCTTAAAACAACCTAATAAAGAAGAATTTTGGATGTAAAAACTAGTGTGATTCGTTAATTTATTTGGGTTTATTTTCTACAAAGGTGAGGAAAATCTCCCTTTTTAGAACTACATTGTAGAGCTATATAATAAGAATTTTTTTAGTGAAGACCAATAACTATGAGTAGTGTTGCAATCCTTGTAAAATAGAGAAACATGTAGTAAAATAAAAATAGACAACGGAGATGCAAATACAAAATTCAAACAATAATAAATTGGGAAGCAACAAAACTCATTTATTACCAATGGATAAGCCTTGAATTACACCTGAGGAGAATAGTTGGAT
>ML795309.1:0-37155 GCA_009831015.1 Picea engelmannii
AGGCTAAAGGGTTGGGACAATGGGAATACGTAAATGGGCAGAGTTTCTTTGCTATATTTTTCCTTCTCCAAATGGGACCCCTACCCCTTCTTTTATAGGCTAGAAGGAGCTAGGTATTTGGACGAACCCTCGGCCATGCATGGTCGGGAGTTTCAGTTAACTCACCCATAGATTTTTGTTCCGTCGACAACTTTCCTTTTTCATGCTTTTGTCGGTCCACGTGGGTTGTTTTGGGTCAGCCAACGTGTACATGTGTGCAGTTAAGGATTAGGGCGCATGGGCCTTTATTCAAGAGGATTTTCAAAGAGTTGTTCAGCAGTGTTTTGGCAAAGAAGGGATATGAGTTGGCATGATGCCAGGTAAGCATTGTGGTGCAATTTAGGGTTATAACAGCTGGTAAGAAAAAGATCATTGGGAGATTCCATATTAAAATATGCAGAAAAATATGAAACTGATGATATAGATGGAAATATCTCGAAAAATAGGCAGTTAAGAAAAATGACACTGAAAATGAACTTTGGATGTGAAAGTTATACCCTTTTGAAAAAAGGCATAAATGGTAACCAAAGAGCCACGTGGAAAGTAGAAGTTGTTCCATGTGGTGATACCCCTCCTAATAACCTCACTTTTACAAATAAGTTGCTTATGAAGTGACCCATTTTTATAGAATAAGTGGGGATCACTTTTACAATGAAGTTACTTTATAAATGAAAGTTGCATGCAAAATAAATAACTTAAAATATCAAAGCTACTTATGGTGATTCACTTTTATAATTGAAGTGAAATGCACTTTACAATGGATACATAAACTTTAAAAAAAAAAGTAATTAAAAAGATACTTGAACTCGGGACCTCTTTCTTAAAGAAGAAACTTTTAACCAAGTGAGCTAGTGAAAAACATATTATATTGTTTAGGAGTGTTGTTGTTGTGGAAGACGGCCTTGGAGAGCGTGCTCATAAAAAAATGTTTTCACACAAGAAAAAAAATTATCTTCTCAATGGCAACAAGGGTTAGATTTCAGTTAGCTTACTCGGAAAATGAAACGTTTCCCTATGTTTTTTATTTACTGAGATTGCATAGAGCGCATGGCAAAGAGCATACACAAACAAGAAAATCATTTCCGTTATGTTTTCGATTTGTCGATATTAGATAGGGAGCAAGGCAAAGAGAATACATAGATCGAAAAGAGTAGCAACCAAGAAATAAAAAACAGAAAATAGAAATGTATTTCTACAAAAATTTAAAAAGGGTGTATTCGGGCTTTATACCTCAGGATATGACTGAAATGGTTGTATCTTGCGCAAACATAAATCTTTTCTAGTGAAAAGAAAAGAATTCCTAATTAAAATGAATGCTCTGGATGCAATGGAATAGTCCTCTTGGCCCATAAATGTATGGAAATGGAAGAAACTAGAGATGCAACAACACAACTTCACGATCTGGATCTACAATGGGAGTGGCTCTTCAAATGTGATCTAATACCATGTTATAAAACACATGTATTACAATAGAGGATGGACACCTTCAGTAAATACTCACACAACCAGATCAAATATCAACTCACTAATGTTTTTACATGGTAAAACCCCTTTGGGGAAACATCCACAGCCCCAACCAACGTGGCCAAGTGGAGAAATTTATTAATGCAAAAGAAAATAATTACAATGAGATTTACAAGAGAGTTTCTCACAATGGATAATCGACAAATGACCATCCATGTTCTTTAAATAGAGATCATGGACCAATTAGTAAGCCATGGATCACTGTAGCCATTAAGATTGAGGAGAATATGATCCATCAGATCCCTCTATGTTGGGAATATATCGTGACCATTGGATTACCTATCTACAAATGCATACTAAAGAAACACACTAAGAAATACACTTTTACCTAACGACACATTAGACGAAGTTGATCTTAATTAATTCCTAAGTGTCTAAATACCCTAACACTTCATATCCCTTTCTGTACAACCTAGGGGTTCATAGATTTTGATCTTACTTGATTCCATGTAAGTAAAATCCATTTAAATGTTTGTTTGGGTGGGAGTGTTGTAAATAGTGCAATTTGAATATTTAGAATGTCACGATTCGAGAGTTTACAAGTGTTGTGGCTAATTAAGTTTAGGTGATTTCAAATTTCAAAAGTAAGTTTAGAGGTATTCTCAAAATCGATTTGAGTCCATAATGAATGTTTTCTAATTCTTAGTTATGGAATAATTTTTTTTGTGAATACTTAAAGTTGAAGGTTTACGAAAGGTGCAAGTTATTATGTGCCTCAAAGGTGACTTACAAATTGTAGCATACCCACAAATCAAGACACATATTGTACTTGCAAAGTTGTTGGTGTACTTGTTATTGTATATGCAAAAGCTTGCAATGGAAAATTATCAATGTTGACTTTTTCTAGCAACTATCACTAGAATCTGACAATGCAGTCGTTGGAAAAATCACAATTTGACATTGCTTAAATCAAATTTTTGAATGAATAAATCAATTTGGCACCCTAAAAAACCCCAAGGAACTCAAAATATGTAATCTCAACCACTAAAATATGCAATTCCAACTATCCTTCTAAATCTATGGCCGATTTTGAGCAAAACTGATCGGAAAAATGTGCCAAAGAAAATAAAAATGTAAAACTTTTAGGCTACGCATTTATATGTGTATAAATAGGTGAATATACATAAAACATGAAAATCCAAATAATCACAATCTATTATTCATTTTTCAACCAATAACAATGCCAAAACCATGTAAACGTTCATGTAAGGGTCTGTAAGTATAGATTATAACTATAGATGAGACTTTGCAGAATCTATATTTTAATTAATATAAAAGATAATGTTTTAGGCTCTACATGTGTTGTCTCATGACTTTTAGTATCTACAACCTCTGACTTTTCATGTACTAGTTATCATGGTTAATGAAATTTCCATCCTATTAAAAATAACGAAGAATCTTAAAAACAAAAAAACCCTTTCTAGACCTTGCAATTTTTAGAATTTTTTTAGTGGTTTTGGAGGTTCAATTTTTTTCAAATAATATTCATATTTTCTCTACACTTTAGAGTTTATTCCAAGGTTTTCAAAACATGTTCCAAGTTGCAATTATGCCGTGTGATTGAAAAGTTGTGGTTCTGACAAGTTGGCCAATCTAACTAACAATCTAATAATGTCCACCTCAACAATGGGGACACACCACGTTAGTGCAATACATGTGCACATAGATAAGTGGTCAATGTGTGTTCAAACAATGGTAATCATCATTAAGGTTGTTACACCTGTGCATTAAAAAAAAAAATTAGCATGCCATCAAATGAACAACCACTAAAACTTATAGAACCAAACCATTCTTGAAAATAAAATGAATGTTTTGTAACTAATAGGTATTTCTATGTACAAAATGTATGATACACAAAATCAGAGAATGTATTTGAATATTTTAACACAAAAAATGTCTAATAAGAATCGGTTTTCCTCCTATGCATCAACATTCCTTCATCAATGCCATACCCAGGAAAATTATATGAACTAGCAAGGATACAATAACAATTCTCAGAAGTATTTAACAAAAGGAATCCAAATTCAACCTACACATTATAACAAGAGAGAAAATAGCTTATTCAAACTCTGAAGATTGTGTGTGTTTATTAGTTGGGTACTTACTATCACACTAGTTAAGCTTTCTTTTTGTGCCCTAATGATGAATGCAATGTTCACTCAAAACATGTTGGTTTAAAATTGGTTGCACAAATAAAACCATTCAAAAATCATTCCCTAGCCAACTTTCCTGCTAAACAAGAACCCTTACCCTAACCAACCTCTATGCTAGATTTAATGCCACAAAATGCCATACAACTCACTTAAAAATTTTCCCTTTGCTATCAACCCTCCATGGATCTAGGAATATTAAACGAATTAAGGACACTATAGTGGCTACCCTTGAATTCTAGAATCTTTGATCACTCACTAAGGGTTTTTCTCAATCATGCATATGATTTGTACATGATTTCTTCTTGTTCAAACTATTTCTCACCCTATGGATCTAGGAATATAAACTCATTAAGGACACCAACATGTATATCCCTCAAACTCTAAAATTTGTGTCCACTCACTCAAAGTTTATCTCAAGCATACACCTGATTTCCTTTCATTCAAACCATTTCTCACCCTATGCAAAAATCAATGGCAACTTATAGCACCAATTTGTCTTCCTCAATAATGTGGATATTATCACACACCGAACATAAGAAACAACCTTATATCATTGCACACAAGAGAGTATTATATAGATCACATGGGATGGTAGAGTGTGGCACACAAAGGGTATTAGGGTATTGGACATATCACAAATAGGGAGAGTGTATGATTAAGGGATTTTTCCCTTGTGATTGTGGGTCGTGATCATAGCAGAGAAAGACTAAGTGAAAGATGTTATAATTTTAGAAGTTACAGTTATCTTCTTTAACATTCATTAACAATTGCATGTAATAGGATCAATGAAAGATAAGCAATCACAGAACACAATATATACTAGGAAACCCTCATGGGGGAGAAAACCTATAAGCCAATTATTCAGTATAGATTCCTTCAACCAATACAATGTCACATTATAGCTCTCCACAAATAGACCAAGACCAAGAAACCAAGACCTCATGCACTAGACCTCCTTTTCTATGCTCCAAATACACAAGTGAAGGCGAGTTTTGTGTGTATACAAATGAGAGGAACTCAACCTCTATTTATACACATAACTTGACTCCCGAAAAGACACAACCCTAAGAGGGGCCATTTTTACTTTTACAATAAAGATAACAATAAAATAATAATTTATTTTGATCCGATATATACAATAAGATTACAATAACCTTCTCGAGGTTTGACCAATACAAATGCATAAGAATATCTTTCGTAGTTACATCAAAATATCAACACTCCCTATTAACTAGGAGGGTATTCTTTGTTTCCACATGATCTCATGACCATTGACTATTGAACATATGAATCTATACATCATCGGATATCCATAGTACAACATGACTTCACAACTAATGCATCCAAGGCCTGTTGGTAGCTCTCGAATAGCTTTAACATGTCATCATGACATCCACTACCTCGCAATGCATTTGTACCTCATCATGTGCACCCTTGTGACTTCACAGCCAATGCATCGAAGGCTTGTGGGTAGCTCTCAAATAGATACAACATGTCCCTGGTACATCCACTACCCTGCAATGCATTTGTACCTCGTCACTCCCTCTGAAGAGAGACCACACCAAGATTGTCCCTGAAGTGCTTGAACTTCATCCTCGACAATGACTTGGTTAACACATATGCAACCTTCTCCTCAGTAGTCACATACTAGAGCCTCACTGCTACCCTCTGCACCATATCCCTAATATAGTGATATTTGATCTCAATATGCTTCGACCTGTCATGGAACATCAGATTCTCTAACAATGTCATGCAACTCTGGTTGTCACACTAAATGTAGGTCGCCTCCAGTTTGACACTAAATAACCCAGACAACAGCTTCCAAAGACACAATTCTTCTCTACATGTTGCACATGCTACCACATATTAAACCTCAGTCGTACTGAATGCAACACATGACTACTTCTTGTTGCTCCATGAAACCATACTAGAGCCTAAACTAAATCAATATGTCGAAGTACTCTTCTGATCAAGGATATTTTTGGCCCAATATGAATCTGAATATCCATATAACCCGAACTCATGGTCTTTCACATATCTGAGACCATAATCCGATGTACCCTTAAGGTACCTTATCACATGTTTTGTTGTGACCAAATGAACCTGCCTGGGCTGCTCCATATACTGACTCGGGATCTTCACAACAAAACATATATCTAGTCTCGTGTTCATCAAGTACATCAATGAACCCAACATCTTCCTATATAAATTAACATCCACAATATCTAAAGTCGTATCTTACAACAACTTCAGATTTGATACCATAGGTGTAGCCATTACCTTGCAATCCAACATCCCTAACCTCTTCAGGATTTCCACTACATACTTCCCTTGATTCAGAAAGATCTCATCCTGTCTCTACCATACCCCGAGACCCAAAAATTAATGCATCATCTAGAGATGTTCAATCTCAAACTCACCATCCAATTTTATCTTAGACTCTGAGATGAGATTTTCCACACTTGTTAGAAACTGGTCATCCACATACAACAGTAGTATTACCGGACCATCATCCACAACCTTAAAGTAAAGGTTAAGATATACACTGCTCTTTGTAAATCCTAAGCTCATTAGAAAACTATTGATCCTGCCACAACATGCTCTGAGTGCCTTCTTTAATCCATATAAATCCTTCTTCAATCTACACACATGCATCTCCCTTTCATGTACTTTGAACCCTTGTGGTTTCTCCACATATACTTCCTCTTTTATTTCACCATTCAAGAAGGTTGTCTTCACATTCATTTGATGCACCTTCCATTTCATTATTCTAGCCAATGAAAGTATAGTCATGATCGAGGTATATCTCACCATGGGAGAAAATGTCTCCTCATAGTCAATGCTCTTCTTCTGACAGAATCCTCGAGCCAAAAATCTAGCCTTATACTTTTCAATACTTCCACCAACTGCATGTTTCGTTTTGTAGATCCATTTTGAACTTACTACTAATTTCTCCTTCAATCTCGGGACCACATCCCATAAATCATTCTTTACTATGGATTGATATTCCTCCCCCATGGCATCCTTCCATGCCCTCTTTTATGTAGCCTCTTCATAACTGGATGATTTTTCATCCATGATATCACACAAACATGCCACATAGCTGGAATATGGTTTTGGATTCTTACTTTCCTTGAGATATTTTTTTGGGAAAGCATATCTTTCTACATCTATGATGAGCTCCTGTGCCCAAGCTGGTATTCTCTTGAGAGAAGGAATCTTTTCTGGCCTCTGAGGTTCTTCCATGTCATTATCCTCATTAATGAATTCCTTTGGTTCAACTTCTTATGCCTCTGGAACTCTAGTAACTTCACTCTCCTCCTCATGAACCTCTTTTGCACAGTCCTGTTTTGATTTGTTGAAAGTTGCACTCTCATCAAAGGTGACATCTCGACTAATCTCAACTTTCCGGTGACCGGGAATATATATCATGTATGCCTTCGATGTGTCATTGTAACCAACAAATATGCCATTCTTTCCAAACGGATCCAATTTTGTCCTCTTTTCCTTGGGGACATGAACAAATACAGGGAAACCAAATATCCTTAGATGGCTAACTTCCAGCTTCTCTCCTAAAAACATCTCCTCTACTGTCTTGTTTTCAAGTACTTTGTGGGGAATTCTTTTCTTCACGTACATTGCATGCTTTGTTGCTTCTTCCCACAGATGCATAGGTAGATCTTGATCATGGATCATAACCTTCACTTCTTCCATGATCGTCTGATTCTTCCTTTTTGATACTCCATTCTACTGAGGATTGTAGGGAGTAGAAAGCTCCCTCTTAATCCCATCTTCCTTGCAATATTCTTTGAATTCCTCTGAAGTGAATTCTCCTCCATTATCTAATCGCAAGGTCTTTATCTTCTGCTCTATCAGGTTTTCTACCAGTGCCGTAAATTCTTTGAATTTTCCAAACACTTCATTATTTTCCTTCAACAAATATATCCAAGTTTTATGTGAGTAATCATCAATAAAAGACACATAATATATATACCCACTTAGTGAAGTTGATGGCATCGGCCCACACACATCAGAGTGCATGATGTCCAATACTATTTTGGCTATGTTATCTCTGCTAGGAAAAGAGTGTTTCACATTCTTCCCTTGTGCTCAACCTTTGCACATGCCGTCTGTTTTTTCCTGGATCTTTGGTAGTCTTGTCACCATCTTTCTCACACTCGGTAGGGCCTTGTAATGTATGTGAGAAAATATCATATGCCATAATTCATTGGGATTCACAATATCATGAATTAATGTTGAATATTATCGCCCTTTAAATTTGTAGAGTCCTCCCTCTTGAACTTCAATCACCACACCATCATCAAAAGTCTTCCCTCTAGGCCACATAAGAACTTTTCCATCAACAAATGAAACTATGTAACCCTTCTCATCCAATACTAAAATCTAGAGAAGGCTCTTCTTCAATCCAGGAACATAGATAACTTCCTTCATCTTCATTATCTTTCCTGAGTCTAACTTGTAGGAGGCTTCTCCTACTCCTTTGATCGGATACTGATAGTTATCTCCCAATTTCACCTTGTGTGGTGAATCCTTGTGAGTAAGGTTAGACAAGGAATCTTTATAACCTGTCATGTGCTTGGAAGCACCATTGTCCACCAACCAAATGTCACTTCTATGAGTGACATTTCCTATAAGGGTTGAGATAAGAACGTACTCCTCATCACTTGATTCATCTTCCTTTAAAACCTTCTTGGGTGGCTCATCATCTTCAGTTGTATGAGCATGATGTCGTTTACCTCCTTTCTTTTCCCTTGGTCTCTAAATGAGGGAGCAATTCCTAGAAATGTGTCCCATTTTCTAAAAACGGAAACATATGATATTTGGGTTATTTCTTCGGCCCTTCTGAAACTTATTGGGTGAGGAGGGTTCTTTATTGCTCTTTCCTTTCCTGGTGTGGGCGGCTAGGGATTGATCATCATATTTCATCTTCTCTTCTCTTGCTACTATCCTTGCTTCTTATTGGTTGCAATCTTCCCATAGCCTACTGAACTTGGGTAACTTTCTTCTTGAGCATATCCCTTGAATAAATTCATCCCATGACCTTGGGAGGCTATTCAAGGTGGTCATCACCATTTCTTTTCCATTCACTATATCACCAATGGCTTCTATTTTCTCCTTGATCTAGTTCACTCTTGAGAAGTAAGAGTGGATGGTTTCTAAATCTTGCATCCTCACGTTCTTTAACTCAGTTCTCAAGGTCATTCTTCGGTTGATTGTGTTTCCTTCAAAAAGTCGAGTTAAGGCATCCATCATTTCTTTTGAAGTGAATAATGAAGATATGTGATGAATAAGATGGTCCTTAATGGAGTATGCAATAATCCTCTTTGCTTTGACCATATCTTTCTTGTGCTTTGTTTTAGCCTCATCTCCTTCTGGTTCTGAAACCTCTTCTTTAATGAACTTCTCTAGATCATGTTCTTCTAGGAGGAGGGATACTTTGTACCTCTAGGATCTTGAGTTGTCATCTCCCTCCAACTTCTCATCAATATTGGGTCGTGTAGTCATCCTGCCCCTAAATCACAAATTTTTGATTCTGAAGATCTGATCCAGGGAAAAGATGTGCTCGACTAGGGTGCACTTTCCGGTGGTCTTATCTTTTCTAGAAACCACTCCTATCAAGAAAAATGACTCATTTTGTCTTCTATATTTGTGAGTTGTCTTCTATTCAGGTCTGTTATGATACCATGTTATAATTTTAGAAGTTACGTTTATCTTCTTTAACATTCATTAACAATTGCATGTAATATGATCATTGAAAGATAAACAATCATAGAAAACAAGATATATCCTAGGAAACCCTTGTGGGGGAGAAAACTCAGCAACCAATTCTTCAGTATAGATTCCTTCAACCAATACAATGTCATGTTATAGCTCTCCACAAATAGACCAAGACCAAGATACCAAAGACAAGAAACCAAGACCTCCTATGCTATACCTCCTTTGCTATGCTCCAAATACACAAGAGAAGGTGAGTTGTGTGTGTATACAAATGAGAGGAACTCGACCTCTATTTATACACATAACTTGACTCCCGAAAAGACACAACCCTAAGAGGGGTCGTTTTGACTTTTACAATAAGGATAACAATAAAATAATAATTTATTTTGAGTCGATTTATACAATAAGGTTACAATAACCTTCTCGAGGTTTGATCAATACAAATAAAAAATAATATCTTCCGTAGTTACATCAAAATATCATCAAAAGAGACAATTGTCTCCCCTCAATGAGAAGCACACAAAAACTAAAGAAAATAACTACTTTAATTAGGATAAAGTAGGGATAGAGAGGAAGAAAGAAGGTGCACCTTATTCTCCCTTTTGATGTCAATCCCCACTCCAATTCATCAAAGAGCTTATGATCTTCTGCTGGAATCAACCTATAAGATAGATACAAAACTAGGGTCGTGACAAAAGTAGTTATGCGATCAAAAGCATGTGCATGTTATATGTCATATTCAAAGTAATCACAAAGATAAATGTACATTGAAGACAAATCTGGGGGAAAACAAACTCTTTTATTATCAGCAAGTGGAAAGGGTAAGTTACAACCTTGTCCAGCCTCAGGCATCGTCTTGAAGCCAACTATCTAGGTTCCTCCGGGAATCCTTAAGAATCAACTCAATCAATATTATCTTCTGTCAATGACTCAAATAGGGATAAGGAGACACCCTATAGCCATATAAAATGAGAAAGAAGCTCTGGAAAAGGAGTTTCTAGACTAAAGGGGATGTTACTCAGAGAATAAAGGGAAAGGAGGCTTGCTAGATGTTGGTCGCATAACTTTGCACCAAGGGACTTGTGTATTTTCTCTTTAGCACTCTATGGTCGTTTTATATCTTCCCAAAGGGGTTTGGGGAGTTGAATTTCGTTATGTATGGGAAAGGATCATTGGGAAATGAGCCCAACCAAAAAACCTACCCGAAAACACAAGATTATTTTATTTTTCAACAAAAATGATGGCATCTGCGGGTTGTAGTGAGGAAAGGCGCAGATGTCCGTGTGTTGCACTAGGGAAACCCGCAGATAGGCTCTTAGGGCATGTTTTTTAGATGATTCTTGAGAGGAATTTTAGGGGAAAGTATAGAAAGCATTGGGAAAGGGTTAGGACATGGCACAAATGCATAAGTGTGACATTTTGTGCTATAACAATGTAGCATTAGGGAAATGGAACCGATAAAAAACAAATAACCTTACAACATAAAGAAATGTGACTTATAACCTTTACCTGAAATTTATATCCTTTACACGAAATTTAGTTTGCTTCTCCACCAAGTTTATTTGGTTAAGGAACTATGCATGTCTATAGTTAACACGGGGTTCACCCTTATTTAACCTCACAATACCACTTATTGATTCTTAGCCCATCCATTTTAGCCATCATCGATAATCATATCTATATTATGTTTTTAAGATATATATATATTTCAACTTATATATATAATACTGAAAAAAGGTTTACTTGGACTACATTTACATATATACAAATTAAAGGTTACTATCACATAGATTTTGATTACAACACAATTAATTTTAAAAGGTATGTAAAACACATGAACCTAAGGACATGTTGATCCACATAAAAAAAAAACACTCAAAATGGGTTTCGGTTTGATGAGTGCACTCTCATACAATTTAAAAGTAAGGGAAAGGATAAGGACTTTAAAGTGGAGTTATCTCAATACAACTTGGTAAGACTCAAGAGGGTAGAAGTAGTCTATACCATGGATGATGGGAGGTGGCATTGCCATGTGACCTCTATGTGGAATATTGTTGGCATTCTATGTAGATTAACGTCTATAAGTTGTTCAACATTGTTCAACATAGAAGTGAGTAATATACACTCCCCACTATCATCTTCCTTATTCCTAACATAACCTCCTCACATGTTGGTTCAAGTTGGCACTCATGCTCAACAATATTTATCCTTCATTTTCAAGAGAGATTCTCAACTCCTAGTTTGGTCATCTTAGGTACTCATATCTAACACTTGTGTCCTCTATACAATGGGTAGAACATATGGTGGACCCTTGTTTGTATGCCAAAACCTCTTCCTTGTTACGTCTAGTTGATCTCAATATGGACATGCCACCTCCACACACCATCCCAGTGGATGCTCTAGAAGTTTCAAAGATAAAGATAAATAAGGGTATTCAAGTCGAGATCTACAAATCCCACCTTTGGTCCATGTGGTTGGAGCCCAAAGAATTGCTTTCCCTAAAGCTTCAGATCATTGATCCAATTTATTTCTTCACTTCAAGGATAGATTCATCAAACCTCTTAGGTACACCAAGCTCCAGTTGCCTTATAGTGTGAGAGTTTCTCTCGCATAACTCAAAGTGTGAGAACTATTGTATTATTTGTGAGCATCGTACCTATCAAAAAATTTCTTTAGACCTTGAGACCAAGGAGCATTTTGTATTTAGATGTTCCTCCTATTATGAGGTTAGAGGGTGATTCCACTCTCTCTTCAATGACTCACATGACTCCGTTCAAGGTTTCATGGCTTATGAGCCTCATAGATGCTTGGCCATTTTCTTCTTCAACATATTTGAATTCCGTTGACAACTTTTTAGAGACAAGTCATCCATAGTGGCCTACGCTAGCTTGATTGCTTCTTTCTTCTATTATTCTCACAATCTAAGTATAAGAAACTTCTCTACTAGCATCTTGACTCAAGTGGCAGGTCTTATCGATTCAAAGATATGATGAACTTCACTCATTATACACATTAAAGATATGATGGACCTCACTCATTATACACATTTTTCATGACTATAAAAATATTCTTCCCATTTTGATGCACTAAATCTACCTTTTGCTTGACTTTCTTCCTCATACTTCATCTATGGAGTAGAGTTTGCATTCTCTATATCATTTTATTTGAATGTCATAAACCAATTTTAAAATATAAACTTTAAATTAAATCAATCACTTTCCAACTTTAATGTGACGTACTTAATACAACCAACCCTATCCTAGAGCACTCATAAAGTCATGTACTTTCTGTAATATGGTTGGTATGCCAAAGCCTTTTCGTTGCCATGGAGTTATGAAATTATTCATCTTTCCTGTAAATGTTTCGAGCAAAATGGGAGATAAACATAGGGAGTATGTTTATTTGGGAGTAATCTTTCTTTTCGAGTTTTTTTTTTTTTTTTTAAATGGATTTAAATTTGATCAAATTTTTAAGGATGGTCTAAGTTTTATATGGATCAAAGTTCTATGTATTTCAAAATCTTATCTAAGGTTTGTCCCATTTTAAATCAATTGAGATACTTAGCAAATTTAAAAACTAACCCTAAAAAAACCTACCCAAAAAAATAACTCGCTCCCTAGTTATCTCACTCCTAAACATAAACATTTAGGAAATTAGAAGATGTTCAATCCTGATAACCTTGAGTTCGTACGCATGGTTAAAACATAGAACACCTCCTTCCCAAAGATCCATCACTTCTCCCAGTGTTCCATGTATATTTTCACTTTAAATGTGATATCTCTGGGGTGTTTTTCTGTCGGGTAGTATTTCAGATCTGACAATGTAATCCCGAAATTATTGCAATCAAAACAGCGCTATAAGATGCTTATTGATTACACTGTCGCATACTATACAAACTCCCGACTCCCAAAATGGTCCATACATATTCCTACAGTCTATTTGCGAAACAAAATCCAAAATGCAGTTGAGAAAAACAAAAACTGAAACGTTTACAGGGACTATTCAAGTTTGTGTGTACTACTGCTCGGCATTGAAGCATGAGACCTTGCCAACAATACGAGGATGGAGGCCTGAAGAATCACGAATGCACAGAGGACACAGGCTTTTTCATTCGATTCAGTGGCTGCTTCCTTCCGGTTCCCATCTTTATAGATCTTGGTGTCGCACTGCACGAACGGCAGATCGGTGGGCGCAATGAATGATAGTGCTATAATGTTTTCCTGACTAACTGAAATTAATGCACAGAATCGGCGCCTCGGGCAGCGGTCTTAAGGGGCATTCATTCCACCCTCTTCCCGAGTCCCGACTGTTTTTTGGGGGGGATCAATCGGGGAGGAATTTGTCCATGCAAATAGGTGTTGGGATAAATGGCAGTCAGTTCGTCTTTCGGTTTGGCAGTTTTTTTGATAGGAACTTGATCTGAATTTTATTTTAAAATTTGAACGATGGTCTGTAATCTTAATCCCATTAACTTTGTTGTGAAACTGGATGTTGGAAAAGATCAAAGGAAGGTTGAGAAGAAAGGGTGGTATGTTTTGCAACTCCGGAAAAGTGGAAACAGATAAACATTTCATTTTAGAGTGTCAAGCTTTCAAAGACAGCAGGGACAATTGTGAGTATTTTAACAGCTAACTCTTGGAATAATTTATTCAGCGAGGGAACTGTGGAGAAAGTGGGAGAGCTCATCATCAAACTAAACAGAAAAAGGACTGAAATACAGAAATCAGTGTATGAGGCCGTCTATTCCATAAACTATTGTTAGCTTGGTGGACGTTAAATTTCTTCTTCTTCTTTTCCAATAAACTGAAATGGTGAGATAGTCACGCCAATTACAACAATTATCTGTTTACTGAATTCGCTTAAATATTTTCCAAATAAACTGAAATGGTTGGAACTATCCCACGCCAATTACAACATTTATCTGTTTACTGAATTCGCTTAAATATTTTCCAAATAAACTGAAATGGTTGGAACTATCCCACGCCAATTACAACAATTATCTGTTTACTGAATTCGCGTAAATATTTTCCAAGAGAGTCAAATCGTTGGAATTATCCTGCGCCAATTACAACAGTTATCTGTTTACTGTATAATTCATGCAAACTACGATTTCAAAGTATAATCCAATCACTAAATCATAACGGAAATGACTATTTCAGCCACAAAAATCTACAATTTCAACGATCTTGACATAGCCGGATTCCGCCATTACTCACAAGTGTCAGTTATACAACGCCTCGGCGCGATAGGTATAGTCATTGGCTTAGAGGCTGCAGATCCACTGCCATGGCCAGCGACCATATTATTACGTGCTAAATAAAGGTTCGACAAAAGGTAACGGACAGATGCCGGACATTGACAGATCGTGTTTACAAATTAACAGGAAGCCATTATAATAAATGAAGTGATCGTCCGTATAATAAATAGTCAATATACTGATATGATTACCTAATCGAGAGGGGCAGTCAGATGCTCAGCCCTCTGGGCCTCCTTCTGCTTAGGTTATCCCTTATTTAAAACGGTTTGTTTTCTTGTTAAATTTGGTTTTGTGGATAAAGTTCAAGTGTTATAGTTTCTCGGTTTGGATGGTATAGTTACTCTATAATAATAATAATTTATTTTTAAGGTCATGTCAAGTTATATTAAATTGGTGTATGAGATTTTTTTGTTTGTAGGATAAAGGATTTTCTTCAGCTATTAATTTGATTGACCTTCAGCTATTAATTTGATTGACCGATAATTATTAGTCTAGATTTAAACTTATAACCTCTGAGTTTTGATGATTTTCAAACTCAATTTCAAAAATTTGTAAATAACTTGAAATTACGCCTTCTCCGAGTTTGTTAATTTGCCGGGTTTTGACCAATATAGCGTTTCCTGGATTTTTTGCTATCCGGATTCCAACGAATATTTTTGTGGACAGTCTGATATACTGCGCCGGTCTCTTATGTCAAAATGGTATCTGCATCTGACAGAAATTAAATGCATAGCCATTACAGGTATACAGACAGATTAGTTTCGTTGCAAGGCCTGTTGGCTGCCAGAGTCCGGGCAACTCCAATCTGTTCTCCTGCCCTTCAGAAGCCCAATTGCAGGCGCTGTCCCGGTCTGTAGTTTTTTCTTGTAGGACACGATTTGCTCTGCTGGTTAACCTTAAGAGTTTTATATATTTAAGGGCTTGACAGATTCATACTGTACTACTCGATTCGATGATGTCTCTTCCATTTCCTTATAACCTCCATGGCATCAGCTCCGCTGCCTCGGCAACACACATGACGCTGCCGGTCATACTTCAGATTCTCCGTTTGTTTTTTTGGGTTCTTTGTCATGGCTTAAGGGCGCATGGAATATTTTCCTTTTCCAACTAAAAGTCTTCTGAAATCTGTACACGCCCAGCAATAACGTCTTCACTCTAGCCGTTTTCCTCTAAAATGTAATCACAGTGGAGTCAATAATAGGATCCTAGTGCTTTTCATGGAGGCATACAAATTTAAATTCACGTTCTGTGGGGAATAGATACTACAGAATTATCTTGTTTCTGCCAGTCCTTACTGAATACAACATCAACAGAGATCTGCAAATATTAGTTTCCCGAATGGTTTTTGGAAATTTTCACGCGGTTTTTTACACTCTGTCCATTCTTCCGATATAATTTTTGCACGGAATCAATTTCGGCATGCGCAACTTGCAAGATAAAGCGCTTGTTTGGAACAGTTTTAGCGCAAATATTTCTCGGCCGGATATAAGACAATTAATATCCGTAACGCCTACGGCTAGTAAGACCTGGCAAACATTATGTATGATGCAGATTTCTTAATAAATGCCTGCCGGGAACTGGTTGTAACAATTACTATTTCACCTCATTTTTTATTTGGTAGGGTATGGATTTAAGCAACGTACTATGATTTTTTTCAAAATTAGAATGAAAAAATTAGAATGAAGGGAGGAAAGTAGATTAGTTTAAACCTGTTATTTTGAATTTTTTTCAAGATTAGGTTTTTCTAGAAGGAATTGTTAGAAGTGTAACTAGCACAGCCAACTTGTGGCTGGAGAACGTCGAAAGGTATTGGTCACTGAAATGTCACCCTGCTTGAAACGACGCCCAGCTTCCACTGCTTCCAACTACTACTGCTTGGCAATGCAAAGTTTTATACATATTAAGTTTTATCATTTAACCTGTCAATCAATGGTTAGAGAAGTAATTTATTAATCATATGCCAGCATCTTCAATTGTTAGCCATAAGAATAGAATTTTAGATTAAAAGGTGATTAATTGTGCCCATTGTCAATAGGTTTAAGCGTTTCTGCTTAAATATTAGGTTTTTCTATATTTAATGAGAAGGAGTTGTTAGAATTGTAAATATTAGTTGTTGAGATTGCAATGCAATAGGGTTTTTGAAAATTGAATTGATTTATGTATTCAAAAATTTTAAGCAATAAAAAATTGGGATATCACCAAAAAATACATAGCTTTATTCAAAATATTTAAACTTCTATTAAGAAAATTGGTATTTTTAACCTAAAAATTATAGAAAATTGTGAAAAATAAATAAAGTAAATCTAAAAATGTTACAATTTATAATTTCAAAATTTAAAAAATGTACCTTATTTTTTTTATTTTTTTTTTTTATAAAAGTGAGTTTTTTCTGATTAAAAATAAGATTATGATTACGTACTTAATGAACAAGAATAAAATAAACAACATAAAAGAAAAAAAAACTTTATAAAATTACTTTAAACTAGCTTTAAATTCTAAATTTAATCAAATTCTTATAATGAGCCAAAAACATATAATATTTAATCTTTTATTTTATTAAAAATATATATAATATTTATTAATATTAATTTAATAAAAAAAATTAAATAATTTATAAAAATCATTTAAATTATAACTTATTTATAAATATAAAATAAGTTAATAAATAGAAAAGTTAAATTTATTCACTTATTTAATTTTTTATTTTGTTTAAAATTTGACTATGTAAAAAATTCGAAGAAGATATAGAGGAATTCGACATGTGAGATTTTGATGTTTGATATTATGTCTTTAGTCTAAATTTTGCATCTTATTTGGATAGATTTTTTTAATGAATGTTTTGTAGTTAAAAAATTAATAATAAAAATTTAAAAATTTAATTAGTTTAAATTGTAATTTAAAATAATTAGTAATAAAAATTTACAATTTTAATTATAGTAAATTATAATCTAAAAATAAGTACATGATGGAGTCCACAAATTGAATAAGGGTATGATGGAGTCTTCAAATTAATTCAAAATAATGAAATTACTTAAATGAAATTACAATTTAAGGAATTGATTGATGAGTTAAAATAATGAAATTACTTTCAATGAAATTACAATTTAAGGAATTGATTAATTGGCTGGTTTGTTCAATTTTAAAGAAGATTGTGAGAATTTAAATGTTTTAATGTCTTTTTTCCTTTTAACTAAAACAAAAGAAATACATTATAATTTTTTTTCAATAAAATTGTTGTTATAAAATGATTACATTTTAAATGGGTAAGAGATTATATTTGTAATAAGGTAGTATCTAGTCTCATTTATGGAATTAAGGTTAGATGTTGCTTGAAAGTACATGACCTTATTTCAAACCACCATTTTGATTATGAATAAGAAAACAAGTTAATAATACAAGAGATAAATATATCTTATATGATTATATGAATGGAAGTTTGTCACCTTAAAGACCACCACTAAGTTATTTTAAGTAGACAATTTTTATTTGCATATGATGATGAACTATCCACCCAAATCTTAACACTATAATTAAAAAATAAATCTCACCTTTCATAATTATAATTTTTCTCTACTCAAGGCTAAAAAAATGCATATATTGCACAATCCAAAGTGTGACATATCTGCATTCTTAAAAGAAAATCCTAAAACACAAGGTGGAGCTTATCCCACTCCCATGGTTAAATAAGATGAAGTTTCAGAATTATAATTTTTCTCACTCTAGGCGAAAAAAATGCATGCATTGCACAATCCAAAGTGTATGGCATATCTACATTCCTAAAAGAAAATTTTATTTATTTATTAAATAAAAAGGTGTATCCTATTACTGTGCTTTTATAATACAAAAATGCTACATGTCATCAGTCTGCCACCTGTTCCATCAAATTAGCGGAAACCGAAATAGGTGACAGACTATGATCCTTTTAGTCAAAAGAGTTATCCGCCATCTACCCTGCCAAATGGAAAACAGCGGAAACCGAAATAGGTGACAGACTATGATCCTTTTAGTCAAAAGAGTTATCCGCCATCTACCCTGCCAAATGGAAAACAGAGCAGGTGGCAGATTTATGTTCTTGCAGAACTATTCTAGAAATCTAAGACAAACTACCAATTGAAAAAGGAGAACAAAATTGTAAATCTGCATTGTCCCAATACAGAGAGCTCGGAAGAGATTGTACGAGGTATCCATAGAAAAGAACCAGAAATTACACATTGGCACCTGGGGGTATGTCGTCCGGAGCTCCAGTGAGAGGGTCGTCCCTGGGCTGGAGCACGAAAGGCCTTGCATCGGTCGAGCAACACTGAGTTGCCGGTGCATTCGAGAATGCATCAGAAAGCATGTTGATCTGCTGACTCATGAGGGTATCCCAGTGGATCTGGTCCGCCATTTGGCTCCTTAGATCAAGATGAGCTCGAGCTGCTCTGGGTTGAAGAGAGGTGGCGGAGCAGGGCAGAATTCAGGGATTGCAGTGAGCGGTGGAGGCACCAAGAGTGGGTGGCCCTCCAGCGCGGCGTCCTTGTCCTCCTATGTGGTGCCCATGTCCTCCGCCTCTGTTCCAAATTGGCTGTTGATGTCCTAAATTACAACATTTGAATCCAAGTGGAGGAATTCCCTTGGGAATTCCTCCTCAACTATACAGGTGGTGCCCTCCATGGCAGCCTGGGTGCCCGTGCTCGCTGTGTTGTGGCTGGGGAACTGCAAATCATCTGGAACTGTGAAGAGGAGGGATTCCGTAGGAACCTGGATGGGTTCCTTCAGAATCACCTCCTCGACATAAGCCATTGGTGGAGTTCTTGGCTTCTCCAAGCGCTGAATCCGGGGTATGGACAGGGCTCTTTCCAACTGCTGCACTCGTCTTTGTCGGGCTACTAAACTATACCAGGTTGGGCTGTGCCTCGACTTGCCCCTCTCCCTCGGCATGGCTAGGCCAGGAGGGCTGAGAATTCGTTGCGTGACTGCGATGAAACCCACTGCTCACTCGTCTCCCCTACTCGCCCGACCTCTGCCATTACAGCTTGGTGCCGCCATTATCCTAACTCGAGGAAGCTGTCCTCCCAATCTCTGCAGGCAGTGATGGTCGCCCTTCATTCAAGATTGAGGTAAAAAGCGACGGCCTGCCATATTTATGACTTGGATCCGAAGCAGCTACATGGCCTCCCATTGCTACGTAGCACCCCATCAGGGACATACCACTCCAATGGTTAAATAAGATGAAGTTTCAGAATTATAATACATTGCACAATCCAAAGTGTATGGCATATCTGCATTCCTAAAGTTAAATCCTAAAACACAAGGTGGAGATTATCCTAAGACTGGATTTACTTTAACACGACTGACAGGAAAAATAAGTTACAGATAAGACATATCAAACGCCCTTATTATTGTGGCCGTATAATCCCTACGTACTCAAACAATATGGAATTGAGGAGATGAACAATTGGAAACCTCCTTAGCCTGAAAAAGAAAAAAAAAATGAGAAAAATGATGAAAACTTGGAAATTTTTGTAACAGTCAACAGCATGTCCATCAGGAACCCTCGAGCAGCAGAGACCACATAAAACAGAAAGCTGTACACTGTTTAGATAGCCATCCACTTGGCTGTTGTCTGTTACAGAAAGCTGTACACTTTTTAGGCAGTTTCCTCCTTCCGATAAGACTTACGGTGGACTCTCATTTTTGGAGAGATCTGTTAATTGAATTGGTCGTGCATTTTAATTGCATTGCTACTTATAAATGCCACTGCCATCTCACTTACATGAGCGACTTCCAAAAAGTTCAACATAGGCACAGAAAATTGGCGAAGCACCTCCTCACCGCGCAATGACCGCCAAAAACTTTCACAGCAGTTGCTCGTTCATTTACAGTTACAGTCTATATTGATCTTTGAATAGCAAATTTTGTATACCCGTTACGCAATTGTTTAGAAAAGACATAGAAACCCTTCATTCAACTGTGAATTTTCAAGCATGATTATGAAGGAATCGTTAAAAATCATGAAGTCTGATTCTTATGGTAAAGTGCAAGGAAAACATCGTTCATCGCTAGAAATCTTGCTATAAGTTTCAATCCATGGATCAGATCCTTGTAAAAGGATGAAGCAGAACTTGCCTATATCTTTATGTTCAACCTATTTAAGCTGTTGAAGATTGCACAATACACTAGGCACTGCTATCAGAAATAGAAATAGTGGAATTAGCACTAGAAATAGAAATAGTGGAATTGCTAATTGAAAAAATATTAACATAATGATTTTTCATTGTAGGTCGACCATTTTTATATCAACCAGTTTATCAGTTTTATAAAGTGGTTGTTGTTTATAGTTTTATAAAGTAGTTATTGCTAGTATATAATAGATAATATTTATAAATAACGAAGTAGGACGCTTCAAATTCAACATGATCATTTTTTGGGCTTGTTTTGTTGGCACACACGAAGTATTGAAGATCACCTTGCTTCCCTACGCGCAATAAATCTTCGCCCCTTTTAAGTAGAACTTAACTTATAGATTCAGAAACTTTCCCCCATTCAGATCAATATCAGCGAGTTGTTTTGCACTAAACAAAATCACCGTTGCTTACATTTGTAATTATTTAGCTTGCAACGAAAGAAACCTTGCCCATACAAACCAACTATTTCATGAAATGCTGTGATGATCCGAATCTAAATAACAAAAGATTGAATTTCAAGATAGTTAATTCATCCTGAAAAACAATTATATCCGTTAGGGCAGAAATCCTGTATTATATACTTAGAATTTGAAATATCCATTATTCAGCTAACAATCTGTTCTGAGACTCCGCACAAAATCACAGAGTCGATACTTTTCTACAAACATCATTCTCTCAGCTTTTATTTCAACCATAATCCTGCCAGGGATTGATATTGCAATTACACACAAAGAAATCAAAGAAGGTATTCAGATAATGAAACAGGACAGTACAGGCTACGAACTATATAGTTCAAGTAATCACAGATCTATACCAAAGTTCAACTTGCATTTTCGGTCTCAATAGTGAACCCTCGAGGAGCAGTAACTGTGCATTATAACAGTGGTTCGGCTCCTTGATTAAGTTTCCCAAACAGGAGACATTTTCTATCTGTTCGTTGATCGTGGGAGCAACTGCCCGAAAGCAAAAAAAATGAGACATTGCTCCTATGATCATTGCACCCAACAGAACTGTGCAGACAATACAGTTAAGATTCTATAGTGCTAATACATTCAAATAAATTATTTAAGCCGGACATGATTACTATGAAGAACCAACCCAACTGTGATACAAACAGAACATTCTCCTCTATTTTACATTTGAGTTTGAATTCTGACTATAATGCCGGAGCTGAATAGAAATCGCTTGTACATGATGCAGAGAGGAGATTTTATACATTTAGAAGTATTCCAAGAAATTACAAGATAAATGTGTTCTAACTATTGTTTCACACATATCTCATATCCTATAAAAGAAGAAGGGAAAGCCGTTCTAACTATTGTTTCACACATATCTCATATCCTATAAAAGAAGAAGGGAAAGCCGAAAAAACGAAAGGAACGCCGAGCAAACAAGCATAACACCATTTCCTTGTAACACCAGTTCCTGTAGCTTTGTCGATTCTCAATCGACATTATCTTGCACCAGCCTTATCTTCGAAACCTAATGAGCAAAATTTGGAGGATAGCTTGAAAATTTCCACCTGCATTGACATTAACCAACCTGCGTTTAAGCTATTTCGAACTCCACTATCTGTTATGCAACGGATTCGGGCCGGTTGGAATTAGACGTTTGTCGCCTTCGAACTTATTATCCATCTCTGCCGGCGAAAGACGGCAAGAATGGCCGGTTTTTTTGTTCTCGGGGCAATCTTTGCCCTTAAACTTTGACCCTGAGGGCTTATCGTTCTTCGTCCACACCTTGAAAAACCCTGAAGCTGCCCGCGTACCGGATACGATGCAAAAGCTCGACATGAGCATAATCACTAGGAAGAATAAGCTGCAGGCAAATGCAGCGTTTATCAATCGAGATCTTCTCCTCCGAATCATGGTTTCACCGGTTTTATCCGATAAATTCTCCTGCTGCAGTTTTCAGAATGGTGAAACACAGATTCCTTCGATTAATCAAGCCGCGCTAAAAACACATCGATTCTGATCATACCATCATAACTATCAATCTGACCTCCGGCCACAGCCATGAATCGCTGGAATGCAGTTCAGCCCAATAAAACCCGAAAAGCCCACGAGGGTGAATCCAAGAGACCGAGGGATTAATTCTCCCAAAAGCTGCTCGACCTCAAGTCAAACCATAAAACAAAAGAGACAACTTCAGACAAGGAAACCCACTTATCAGACCGGCATCTAGTTAAGACACAGAAATTCAATTCAAACTGACCTCGCAACTGCAAAAAAGCAAATTGCAGGCGTACCTGCAGCGGAACGACTGGTGACCCCTTGGGAAAAGTGTTCGCTAGAACGGACCTTAAAAAGTTTTAACTCTGACAGACTTTCAGTGGCCGCTACAATTACGCAAGCAGACAGTATGGATGGATGAATCTCCGTCATGAACCTGCCTTTAACCTTGAAAGTAGAGATGATGACCTATCCATATGCAGCATCTTCGGCTCCAAGATTAACGCTAATCTTGTAACAAAAGGAATTTTTTAAGTTACGATAAAAATTTCACAGAAATTTTAGGTAGGTATGATTACAGTAAACTGTGATTCAAGTTCTGTGAATGCAATAATAACTTAGCCGTTTTCAAAATCTCCAATTATGGACTTAATTTTTCAAAATCGATCAAAACCCTGAATCAGAACTTGGATTATCTGTTTTCAAAATCGGTCAAAATTCCAAATCAAAGCTATTCAAAATCAATCCAAGTACCAAATCCAACCTCATATATTCTGTATCGCTGACAAATAGAAAAAAGTTTGCTACACAATTAAACCCTTCCAATATACATCCCTTCTCCATATTGTAATCCCGCAATTAGCGAATATCCTAAACCTCTCCCGGTCAATCCATGAGCTCGCCAAAATGAGATTCCTGATCTACACCAAATTCCGACCAGAAAAAATGCGGTTTGATCGACGCTAGGCCGATCGTATCGCAATCTTGAGCATTAAATGCTCTTCCCCTTGTCAGCAGTTTTATCTGCAGACCTCTTTCAAAGCCCAATAATCCTGCTAAAAGCAGACAAGGCTCACAACAGTTAACAGGACAGTAGGTTCCCAGCCCCCACGTCTCCCATCCGTACCGGCGATTTCTTTTTCAAACTTCTGGCTATAGATACTGATACAGTCAGGAAGGAGCAGGCTCAAAGAGTGCGTCGCTATTCTACCCCTTAAAGCAAAGCGATTTACGAATGGGAGTGAGTTCGTATTTGGAAAGTGAGGAGATTAATAAGTTCGAGACGCTGTGTATTGCAGCCTGCAGGCCGCAAGAGCGAGGCATGACGCATATATGACGCCATTATTGCATCACTGCCCGCACAATTTATTGTTCAGATATCTCGCCGGGAAATTCGAACTATAAGGCGATTGGCAGCCCCGGCGCGGACACCGTTACAGAGTTGGCCCTTTTAATCCGGAGGCGTTGTGGTTAAAACAAATCATGAGCTGATCATCATTATCATCGTATTCAGGAATTATAGGTGTCCACTAGTGGCAAACATATTGATTGATTTTGAACGAATCTGGTAGCACACCTCAAATTCATATGGACTGTCACAAAATAGCAGATTTTTATTATCAAAATTGTAATTTTTCATCATTCTCTCCAGTTACGAGACAGAGGGTTAAATTAAGAGCTCCTTTTAATTAGCAAAGTTCTGTCTTCATCTCCGATGTACTGAGGGGAATCAGGATCCTTCGGGAAAGATAGAGCCATTTCTCATGGAGGAAATCATTTGGGTTCAATAAAGCATTTCATACTGTAATTTTCGAAAATATTTTTCGAAATCCTGTGAAAAATTGTTGAGTTGTGATTATTTCTGTAGAATTTTACTGTTGTAAAAGTTTTTTAATTCATTTCTACATTAAAAATGAATTTTAAATAAAAAAATAATAATTCTTATAAATTAATAAATTAATATCATCAAGTTCAAACGAAAAAACCATTTCTTAAAATAGCTACCCAACACTCTTTAATATATACTAATACACCGTCTTATTTGTTTGAAATGCCTTTAAAAGTGTATATCTAAAAAAATATAAATATATATTGGATTCAATAATGCTCGCCATATAATATATATTTAGTACTTTGACACAACTTTTAATACAAAGTTTTCAAAAAAGTTTTTTCATATTTTTCATCATGGATGCATCTTGTTTTCATGCCTCTGTGGAAAGGTTTTGCTTTTGACAGTTTTTGAAGCGACACGGAAAGGTTTTCTATTTAAAAGTGTTTGAAGTGACATGTCTGAAAAGTTTTTGTATTTTTTAACTAATTAAAAATGTATATTTCTTAATATATATATATATGTTTTCAAAATGTTAATAATGAATTATAAAACAATCTTTTTTTAAATCTTATATAAAAAAAAGTAAATTCTATATTATAAATTAAAATTAGAAAAAAAAATGATTAAATTAATATTGGTTGGGGGTACATTTATTCCCTTCATTTTTAGTTTGACCTTTTTTCTTATAGGGGGAGAGTGGAGAGCAATATCAAAACCTAACCTTTCATTTCATTAAGAGCATACCATTTCATGGGTTTCTCATGTAATGTTATAAACATCATGAGAGGGATTCAAAAGCCATTTCCTTTAGCTTCGTTTTGGATGGGTAATATAAAAGCGGTTTTTTTTATTTTATAGAGGGGAGTTGTTTCACTTCGATACATAATCCTTGTGATTATGGTATTTTGTAAATATCATTTAGAAGAAATGTGGAGTAGTAGGTGATATAGAGAGTCATTCGGATTTCTTGGAAGATGAAATCAAAGGTCACGTCAATTGTATTTATAAATGTCTCACATTAATGCAATTCAAATAAAGGTGAAGTTACTCATTTCTTGCCCATACCTCGCCTGACAGTGGGATTAGAGCCAGAGTAGGTTTAACTCCATGATTCTTCCTCGCGCAGAAACATCTATGTCTCTCTAGTTACTCCCTCAACAAGTCTATCTCCCACTGTAGAAACGTCTCTTGTTATTCCCTACACCCCTCATCTCTGTTGTTTGTAGGCGTTAAGAGTTCATGTCAATTTGGTGTGGATTCCTTTGGTGTCGAACATATCGTAGGAAATTGGAAGGAGATCCGGGTGTTTCAATCATGCACCTCCTGTTGTGATTCCTCACTCGAGATCTCTTTGATGATCTCTACAGCGTCATCGAGCCCTTAGATTTGAACCCTCGACATAACAATTTATGTGCACAAAAATAGAACCCTCCTCAAGTGTATCCATTTTCTCTTCTCGAACTAGATTGTGCACTCACATATGGCATCGTCTGTGGGAAATTCATTGTTGTAGAAAAACTCCATGGACTCAAACCTCCTCGACCTCGTGGATCCAATTCTTCCTTTATAAAGTTCACACCTCCATCCGGTCCGATATTTATTAGGCATGCAAAGTTACGAGTTCACTTGTTTAGAGTGGTTTGATCATTGGTCCTGCAAGACGAGTCAACATTTTATAGTACAAAACACCAACTAATGAAACTAGTGCGTCGAATATGTCTAGTGGTGTGGCATGCACATGGGATATTTGTGCAGTTCTGATCCAGGCGGAAATCAGTGGCCACCCACCTATTCCACTGACTCAAAACATGGTTTTCCACCTTGGCAGTTTTTTTATGGTTTTTCAGGTCCTAAACTTTTGAGGCCTTTTTTAGGCCCTAAACGACATTTTTTGGGCACGACAATGCCCAAATAATATAAAAAGGCATGGTCTAGGCCGAACGGAATATGTACTTCTCGGCCATACCTTTCAGACGAGGTATAGAATGCCCCAAACAGAAATTGTATGCAAAAGTTATGCCCTTGGGAAGTTGACGTACCAACTACTCCCATCGGGGCCTGCAAACCTTTTGGCATTTTATCTTCCAGAGTTAGGGATTTGGATTTTCTTTATGTTAAAAAATCCTCTAGAGCCTCATTGTAAACATCGTCATCTTCCTACGAATGAGCGTAGAAATCACATCTCTTCTTAGAGATAAGTTGTCACCATTCTAGCGAGTCATTCACTCTGTAATTTTACAGTTTCTGTACATCTTCTCATTAATAAAAATTGTGCATTAATGCATCTTTGTGTTTATTGCAATATCTCTATATATTTCATTTTTATATCTCTGCCTTCATTTCATTCTCAAAATAAACTGGATTAGTGGTATCAGAGAAGGTTGTTCATTATTGTTTCTTAGTGCATGTCCCCGACGAGGTCAAGGTACAGAGAGTTGGGTCTCGAACTAGTTTCCCTTGAGGACAACCTCTCTTGCCAGCCCAAGCGGCCTCCCATAGAGGAAGAGAAGAGGATCGAGGGAGCATAAGATCCCATCAATTTGTTTCTTGCAAAAGCCCTCGCGCAACAGAGGAACGAGATATTGGAGAATTTTTCTCAAATCCTTCAACGATTGCCGACAATAACAAACGCGTCTTCGTCAAGTAATCACTTTGGAGATGCTACCCCATTCAAGGTACAAGTTAATTTTGATATTCTCGTATTTGAAGGTCAGATCGATGCAAATGCTTTGGAAAAATGGTTAAATTTTCTAGAAGGTTATTTATGTGTTCACGCATTTTTCAATAGAGAAAATATCACCTTTGCACTCCTTAAAGCTCTCCCCCATGTCAAACATTGGTGGGAAACTTGTTAATATTATGGTAGCTTCAGGAGGTATGAACCTCTATTGTGGCCTATGACGAGATTAGAATATTCTGGAAGGAAGCAAATAAGTAAAGGAAACCCTAGACGAGATGTCGGCTGCAGAAATATAATTAATATGAATTAATTAGTACCCAGAAGGAGAAGTCGGCCCCAGTAAGTCTGTCAGAACCACTATAAATACAGGGCGCCCGTCTCTCATGAGTTGATCATCATTATCATCGTATTCATGAATTATAGGTGTCTACTAGTGGTAAACATATTGATTGATTTTTAACGAATCTAGTAGCACACCTCAAATTCATATGGACTGTCACAAAATAGTAGATTTTTATTACCAAAATTGTATTTTTTCATCATTCTCTCGAGTTACGAGACAGAGGGCTAAATTAAGAGCTCCTTTTAATTAGCAAAGTTTTGTCTTCATCTCCAATGTGCTGAGGGGAATCAAGATCCTTCGGGAAAGATAGAGCCATTTCTCATGGAGGAGATTATTTGGGTTCAATAAAACATTTCACACTGTAATTTTCGGAAATATTTTTCGAAATACTGTGAAAAATTGTTGGGTTGTAATTATTTTTTATAGAATCTTAGTATTGTGGGGATTTTTCAGTAATCTATTTCTATATTCAAAAATAAATTTTGAACAATAAAAAAATAATAATTCTATAAATTAATATGGCCAGAATAAAAAAAACATTTCTTAAAATAGCTAACGAACACCTTTTAATATATACTAATACACCGTCTTGTTTGTTTGAAATGCCTTTAAAAGTGTATATCTAAAAAAATATATATATTGGATTCAATGATGCTCGACATATAATATATATTTAGTACTTTGACACAACTTTTAATACAAAGTTTTCAAAAAAGTTTTTTCATATTTTTCATCATGGATGCATCTTGTTTTCATGCCTTGTGGAAAGGTTTTGCGTTTGACAGTTTTTGAAGCGACACGGAAAGGTTTTCTATTTAAAAGTTTTTGAAGTGACATGTGAAAAGCTTTTGTATTTTTTAACTAATTAAAAATGCATATTTCTTAAATATATATATATATATATATATATATTTTCAAAATGTTAATAATTAATTATAAAAGAATCAATTTTTTAAATCTTATATAAAAAGGGGGTAAATTCCATATTATATATTAAAATTAGAAAAAAAAAAATGGTTAGATTAATATTGGTTGGGGGTACATTTATTCCCTTCATTTTTAGATTGACCTTTTTTCTTATAGGGGGAGGGTGGAGAGCAATATCAGAACCCAACCTTTCATTTCATTAAGAGCTTACCATTTCATGGGTTTCTCACGTAATGTTATAAACATCAAGAGAGGGATTTAAAAGCCATTTCCTTTAGCTTTGTTCTGGATGGGTAATATAAAAGCGGTTTTTTTTATTTTATAGAGGGAAGTTGTCTCACTTCGATACATAATCCTTGTGATTATGGTATTTTGTAAATATCATTTAGAAGAAATGTGGAGTAGTAGGTGATATGGAGAGTCATTCAGATCTCTTCGAAGATGAAACCAAAGGTCACATCAATTGTATTTATAAATGTATCACATTAATGCAATTCATATAAAGGTGAAGTTACTCATTTCTTGCCCATACCTCGCTTGACATTGGGA
The DNA here is from genome assembly GCA_009831015.1 of Picea engelmannii. Classification (NCBI taxonomy): domain Eukaryota; kingdom Viridiplantae; phylum Streptophyta; class Pinopsida; order Pinales; family Pinaceae; genus Picea; species Picea engelmannii. Next base: position 29,165 of record ML795309.1, read on the forward strand.
TTAGAGCCAGAGTAGGATTAACTCCATGATTCTTCCTTGTGCAGAAACATCTATGTCTCTCTAGTTACTCCCTCAACAAGTCTATCTCCCACTGTATAAACGTGTCTTGTTATTCCCTACACCCCTCATCTCTACTGTTTGTAGGCGTTAAGAGTTCATGTCAATTTGGTGTGGATTCCTTTGGTGTCAAACATATCGTAGGAAATTGGAAGGAGATCTGGGTGTTTCAATCATGCACCTCCTGTTGTGATTCCTCACTCAAGATCTCTTTGATGATCTCTACAGCGTCATCGAGCCCTTAGATTTGAACCCTCGACGTAACAATTTATGTGCACAAAAATAGAACCCTCCTCAAGTGTATTCATTTTCTCTTCTCGGACTAGATTGTGCACTCACATATGGCATCGTCTGTGGGAAATTCACTATCGTAGAAAAACTCCATGGACTCGAACCTCCTCGGCCTCGTGGATCCAATTCTTCCTTTATAAAGTTCACACCTCCATCCGGTCTAATATTTATTAGGCAGGCAAATTTACGGGTTCACTCATTTAGAGTGGTTTGATCATTGGTCATGTGAGACGAGTCAACATTTTATCGTACAAAACACCAACTAATGAAACTAGAGCGTCGGATACGTCTAGTGGTGTGGCATGCACATGAGATATCTGTGCAGTTCTGATCCAGGCGGAAATCGGTGGCCACCCACCTATTCCATTGACTCAAAACATGGTTTTCCACCTTGGCAGTTTTCTATGGTTTTTCAGGTCCTAAACTTTCGAGACCTTTTTTTGGCCCTAAATGACGTTTTTTTGGGCATGACAATGCCCAAATGATATCAAAAGGCATTGTCTGGGCCGAATGGAATATGTACTTCTCGGTTAGACCTTTTCGACGAGGTATAGAATGTCCTAAACAGAAATTGTATGCAAAAGTTACGCCCTTGGGAGGTTGACGTACCAACTACTCCCATCAGGGCCCGCAAACCTTTTGGCATTTCATCTTCCGAGGTTAGGGTTTTGGATTTTCTTTATGTTAAAAAATCCTCTAGAGCCTCATTGCAAACATCGTCATCTTCCTACGAATGAGCGTAGAAATCACATCTCTTCTTAGAGATAAGTTGCCACCATTCTAGCAAGTCATTCACTCTGTAATTTTACAGTTTCTGTACATCCTCTCATTAATAAAAATTGTGCATTAATGTATCTCTATGTTTATTGCAATATCTCTATATATTTCATTTTTATATCTCTGCCTTCATTTCATTCTCAAAATAATCTGAATTAGTGGTATCAGAGAAGGTTGTTCATTATCATTTCTTAGTGCATGTCCCCGACGAGGTCAAGGTACAGAGAGTTGGGTCTCGAACTAGTTTCCCTTGAGGACAACCTCTCTTGCCAGCCCAAGCAGCCTCCCATAGAGGAAGAGAAGAGGATTGAGGGAGAATCAAATCCCATCAAGTTGTTGCTCGCAGAAGCCCTCACGCAAAAGAGGAACGAGATATTGGAGAATTTTTCCCAAATCCTTCAACGATTGCCGACAATAACATACGCGTCTTCGTCAAGCAGTCGCTTTGGAGACACTACCCCATTCAAGGTACAAGTTAATTTTGATATTCTCGTATTTGAAGGTCAGATCGATGCAAATGCTTTGGAAAAATGGTTACATTTTCTACAAGGTTATTTCTGTGTTCATGCATTTTTCAATAGAGAAAATATCACCTTTTCACTCCTTAAAGCTCTCCCCCATGTCAAACATTGGTGGGAAAACTTACTGTGAGAAAAATTCCACAGAGGAGTCTGGAATATTTGGGGCCAAGCCCACTTTGGATTTTTTTATGGATACAGTCAAGGAACAATATTACCCTATGGGAAACTATGATGACCAGTACATGATATGGACCACACTGCATCAAAAGCGAGACCAAATGGTGTCGGAGTTCACAAATACCTTTCATACCTTGCGCACCAAGATGGGTATCAAAGACTCTGAGCAACATTTGGTTTTGAAATACCGCAGGGCTCACACAGGTACATCCAAACCAAAATGGAGTTTCTGAACATATTATCACTAGGAGCCTCTTAGAGATATGTTATCAAAATCGAGAAGAAATTTAAGCAGTAGAACAAGCGAGAATTTGGGTTTGCAAATTCGCAACCACCAAAGTGTGGTAAAGGCAGCCCAAACTCACATAACAGTCAACCTCAATACAACTAGTCCAAGCCACAACAAAAGAAGGGAAATGAGAAGACGAAGAAGGACACTGGGAAGTGCTGTGACTTCCACAAAATCCCTTGGCACAACACCAATGAATGTCGCTTGAAACAATCATTGGTATTCGAGCTCAAAGAAATAGAGTCGAGCCCCTAATCAGACTCTGATTCAAAAAATAATAAAATGAGACAAATAATTGATGCAGAACCCACTCATACTGTCACGACCACAACAATCCAACCAGAATAACTAGAGGATCCTGAGGAGGGGGGGTGCCTTTTCCATTCACAGATGTGGGTGAAGGGGACCCCATTGCATTTTATTATTGATAGCAGAAGCCAGAAGAAACTCATCTCAGTAGAGGTCATCAAGCAGTTGGATTTTTTGATAACACCACACCCAAAACCATACAACATTGGATGGTTGCACTAGGACAAGATCTTCGTGTCAGCTAGCAGTGTCGCTTGTCATACAACATCAAGCCCATCAAGGATGAGGTATGGTGTGATGTTTCCCCACTGGAAGTCTGTGATGTTCTGTTAGGCCAACCATATATGTGGAGGCATCATGCTATTTATGAGTCTTGACCCCATAGCATCATTGTTACTCTGGGGGGTCAACCCTATAGGATACCATAGGTAGTTCCGACTATTGTGCCGACAAAACATTACCGCAAAGTAATCTTTCATACCAAAAAGTTTAGCCTCTTCACAACCTAGTCAGAAGAGAAGGACAATGCAACCATTATAGCCTCAGCCCAAGACCCTTTTATCCGACATAAGCATATCAACAAGATTGTAGAAGAGAACCAAGATATTCCTACTACACCTACGGTATGCCTCTACACTGCCCAGTCAAACCAAGTTATGATAAATACATTCACGTTCTTCATGTTGCATATTCACCAATAGATTCCTCCCACACTCGGGAATGTAATGGAGACATATTGGTTAAATATATCCAACCCCTCCAACAACAGGTTCATAACAACCTTCAACAAGCTAAGAAGGGAAACTTCTTTAGCAAGGCAAGCAACTCACCAAGGTTCAGATTCAACAAAAGCTTCCCCATGCACTTGACGCAATGGAGACCATTGCTCCCTAAGGGTGGAGGATTGATCCAAGAGGAATTCAGTGGCCACCCACTTATTCCACTGGCTCAAAACATGGGTTTCCACCTTGGCAAATTTTCTACAGTTTTTCGGGTCCTGAACTTCTGGGGTCGTTTTGAGGCCCTAAACAACATTTTTTGGGCACGACAATGCCTAAGCAAAGGCCACATGCATAGTTTTGGCCTAATGTAATATTTACTCCTTGGCTAGACCTTTCCGATGAGGTATAGAATGCCCCAAACGAATATCATATGAAAAATTTACGCCCTTGGGAAGTTGATGTACCAATTGCCCTCATCGGGGCTCGCAAACCTTTTGGCATTTCATCTTATGAGGTTATGGTTTTGGATTTTATTTATGTTAAAAATACATGTAGATCCACATTGTAAACATCATCATCTTCCTGCGAATGAGCATAGCCATCACATCTCTTCTCAGAGATAAGTTGCCACCATTCTAGCGAGTCATTCACTTTGTACTTTTACAGTTTATGTACATTCTCTCATTAATAAAAATTGTGCATTACTCTATCTATGTGTTTATTGCAATATCTCTGTATATTTCATTGTTATATCTCTGCCTTCATTTCTTTCTCAAAATCATCTGGATCAAGTCCCCCCTGAGTAACTAATATATTTGACCATATTGGTCAAAAATATAAAAACACAAGTTCCATTGCAGGCCTCACGATGTATTCGACATTTTCATTGATGAGAATGGATGGAAGGGTTTCACTCAGAGTAATTCCAAGATTATCCGAGACATTGGTGGTTCTTTCTCTCTATTTGATTCTTTGATGGAGAATGAGAGAATATTTTGGAAAGAAGATAGTTCATCCCATTGGCGAGATTGTGTGCCTTGCCGAGAAAGGGAAGAATCAATCACATGATTCTTCTAGAGGAGAAGGCAATAAAATAAGCACTTGGAAGTTTTTTTTTTTTTAAAGTTCATAATGATTCTTGGACTCACAAACACCCCTTTGGATTAAGCGGGGGAATGTTAGATACGTAATCCTTATGATTATGATATTTTGTAAATATCATTTAAGAAAAATATGAAGAGTTGTAGGTGACAAGAAGAGTCATTCAGATCTGTTGGAAGATGAAACCAAAGGTCACATCAATTGTATTTATGAATGTCTCATGTTAATGCAATTCGGGAAAGTGTGGAGTTACTCATTTCTTGCCCATACTTGGCCTAAAAATAATTATTAGGGATAGAAACTAAAAAATATAATAATAAATAGGAATTTGTGACACTCTGGATACTCTCTTGGAACTTTCATGGTTTTCATGGAGCAAAGGGCCTATGTTAAGTTGGATCCTGAGTGAAATTGATATTATACTTCTTGTTGAAACTTAGGAATACGAATAATTTAAGGTCCCTAACGTAGAAGGATTTGTCTTATGGTTGGTATGGAACAAGAGATCCTACCACATAGGGGTCAAAGGCATAACTTATTACATAAAAATGAACATTTTCGCTCAAATTAGTCTTCACGAGAAACACCCTTTCAATCAATACATGTGGATAGAGATCTAATATATTCAAGCTAAGAAGATTCATATAGCGATTTATTATTTCATGCCTATTAACTCTACCTATTTGACAATGATTTAGAAGAAGATATTTATATTTTGAGAAATGATGGCAATATCCTCTTGCTAGGAAACTTTAGTGCTAGAACAAAAACTAATCAAGCTATCATTTTAAGCAATGATTCCAACCCTAATCCTCTATGGTTAGATGAGGACCTTGTTTTAGCTATAAATTATAAAAGAAAATCTGAAGTGTTGGTCGAGAATTTGTTTGGCACCAATATAATCAAGCTCTCGAGTTCTCAAGATCTTATAATTTGTAATTGTTTAATTAAGTGGTTGAAATCCAACTAGATGTCTTGTATTCATGGGCTTGGTATCAATGCCATAGACTATGTGATATCTAATTATATCCTCGTATATAACCAAATAGTAATTTTTGACCTCCTAAACGACCATGAGCCTAACTCTAATCATGGAACTTTAATCCTAAACCTAAAGGCTTTTCCATGCGCAAGAGTTCCATTGAGAATAATTATGATAACCAAAAGCACTTGATTTTCAACAAAAATAAAGATGATATTTTTTAAAGGATTTAAATAATGAACTAAATATCCTATCATAAGAAATAATATTAACAATCTCTATCATAATTTTATGACAACCCTCTACTTCTATCAACAAGTTCTCTATCGAGGTGTTGTGTGAAAAGGAAAATAGAATGATCAACCCTTGGTATGATAAAAAATGCAATATTGTTGGAAAATTCATCAGGGGTGCTTCTGATGAGTCCTTAAAATCTATCAAGATAAATTAATACAAAGTCCTAATAAAAAAAATGGTACTATATAAATAGAAACTAAGAGATGCTTTTGCAACTATCTAATCTAGATCCTAAGAATTTTTGGAGGAAAATGCTGACTTGTAAAACTACAGAAAACAATAATATTCCCTTTAGGGACTAGAAATCATGCCTTAAAGCTATTTACAAATCCCTTAATATCATGGACAACATTCAAACCATTTCTATAGAGGAAGAAATTTCTTCAATAAATTACATAGAGTTTGGGGTTAAGAATCTTATAAAAGGGAAAGATAAGGACATTGAAGACTATCAAGTAGAAATATTAAAAATTGGAGGTCCTATCCTCATCTCTCACATTAACAAGCTCTTTAATTTAGTATTCAAGTAGGGATTCCAAAAACACTAGACTCAAATCCTCATTGTACCTATTTCTAAAAGTGGGGATAAAACAATCCCTCTAACTATAGAACCATTATGATTGTCCCCCTTTTATCCAAGTTGTATGGAATTGTTTTGGAAAAGAAGATCATTTTATGGATAGAAAGTCATGAAAAAAGAGCTAAAGGCCAAGCTAGATTTAGGAGCTATCATTCAACTACATGGACCACCTTGTTATGCTTAGGATAATTATGGAGGATAGTTGCAATAATAAAAACCAACCTCATGTGTTGTTTCATCGACTTTAGAAAATCTTTTGGCATGGTATCTAGGACTAACCTTTGGAATAAGTTTAGAAGAGATAAAATTTCCTCTCAAGTTGAGAATTTTTGCAATAAGGATGTCTGAGAACATTATTGCCAAGTTTAAGAGTATTGAGGACTGGTTGGAATAAATTAATTATAATGTAGGAGTTAGGAAATGTTGTCCCCTTACCCCTACCCTTTTTGGCATATATATTGACAAGTTAGAGAGTTATTTGGAAGAAGCCAGTTGTGTCAGCCCGACTCTCGCTAGGATAGTCATCATTCTTTTTCCTTATTCTAATGATATTGTTCTTATGGAGAGGATTCCATATGATCTCGATAAGAAACTAAAAATCCTCAAGGATTTCTTCTCTTGTACAAATATGATTGTTAACACTAACAAAATGAAGTTATAATAATTAAATCCAAAAATATTTCTTACATAATTTCGAGTATGATGACAACAAATCGGAGGAAGCGAATTCATACAAATATTTATCGATCTTCATTAGAAGCTTAGCTGGAACTAAAACATTGAGAAAAAGGATAAATATAGGGTGGAAAGCTTATTTTGAACTAGAAAATAGTTGTAAGTCAGCAGATCTTTGGTTATGCGATAAGGAGAAACTCCTCTTTGAGAATCTCATCCCTCCTATTATCTTATATGGTTGTGAATTCTAGGGCTGCAACATCTCTAAAGAATCATGGAGAAATATAGAGCAAATCCAAAAACATTTTATAACTTATAATTTCAAAATTAAAGGCAATACACCCTATCCTATCCTTCTCATAGAAGCACGTCCTTTTCCCATTAAGAACATGACTATGACTAGGTACCTAATGTACAAGAACACGATAAACAACATTGAAGACAAGAGGCTTTCTAAGGTTGCTTCAAATTCCAATCAAAACCACTTGTGGCTCAAATGAGGGTGGCATAAAGATGTTAAGTCTTAGCTAAATCACTAGGAATAAAGGAAGAGGTTACTTTGTAGAATAATGCTAATACTAAAAATATTATTACATCTAAATTTAAGGAATAAATGTGGTGCAAAAAAGAATTAGAAAATCAAAGAAAAATAAAATACTATAAAGAGGTGATCAAACCTAATCTAGAAAATCAAAAGTATCTCTCTATTTTGACTACCATGAAGAAGAAAATCAAAATTGCTAGGCTAAGAACAAACTCTCACAAGCTCCATAGGGAAATAGGGCATTGGACAATTCCTAAAACATCGTGGGTCAAAATAATTTTTCATCTTTGTGACACTAATAAGAGGGTTGAAGATGAAAATCACTTTATCTTAGAATGTCCTACATACACCCACATTAAATCACAATTTCAAAATAGTGGTTACAATACCAACATTTTTAACCTTTTAACTTATCAAAATTATGGTGATTTAGGAACACCTTACCTTTTCTTAACAAACCAATCAATTCCTTACCTTTTCTTAAGGTCAGATAAACCAAATTTGATTTGGACATTAACCACCACCACCAAAAATACATATAATATAATAAACTAATATATATCCATAATAAATTTATATATTATAAATTACCTAAATATAAATACTTAATAAGTTTATACTAAAAAAATTATATCTTTAACTTATATTAAATCATTTATATTTACTTTA
>ML795309.1:49012-62552 GCA_009831015.1 Picea engelmannii
GAGACGTATTATTCGAGTGAATTCTTCCGGAGATCTAGTTGTTTAGTCTTCTAGATCACCAACTGGACCTTTCATAGGACCTGAGGGTCAAGATCCTTTTTGGACTACTGACATTTTTAGATGGGATCTCTTTGGCTCAGGAGTAGGCGTCGATATCACTGTCACACCTGAGCTGTCCGAAACATCTGATCCAGGCACGATACCTTTTACTACTGCATATTATTTTCCTGGTACAGACACTCTGCCAGCTGACCACATCTTGACTCTCCATCTACAAATGGTCCATTACACAATGGTCCCAGATACTACGAGTCCTCACACCGAGATTACTGCGGCTAGCCAAGCCCCCATTGGCACACTGCTTTCTCCCAGAGTCACCCCAACACTTCCACCTAGATATCATGCGTTGAATGCTTCTATTCCCGCTTCTACACAAATCACATCCGAAACTCTTGGTGGTTCCACTCCTTATGGGCACCATCTTCCCGGTTTCATTCCGACACTTCCTCCACCCCCTTTTAGAGGACCTCTTCCATCCTTTATCAAAGGCACTGATCCTAGTGGCACCATCCCATCTTTCACACCTAATTACCAGATTCCTATTGGTGGATAATTTCACCAAGGAGGCCAAACTCAACCCCCTTTTGTAAGACAAATCCGAACCGGGACGCAACCCCCGATTGGAGGGCAACCGCCACCGATCGCACCCTATGGACAAAACATACCTCCGTCCTTGGCCCAGTATTGGAATCATCTTATACAACATAATCCTCACTCGACTGGGGGGCAACAACCTCAAGCTAGCTCCGTCATACCCCCTAGTACAGGCCAACCCTATCCAGGTACGTCTAATCCTATTTGGGGCTCTAATGCTCAACCCCACGCCCCTGTTCAAGGGTACAACCCTATGAATTACTTGCTTCCACACCAACAACCGAATCTTCCTGAATCTTCGCATTATATGCAAACTTCTTATGGTCTCACTGGTTTACCGATGGGACTCCCCCCCAAAGTCACCAGTACTCGCATGTGAATAGACAATTACCTTTCTTAGCCACCCTGGACCTCCCAGATCTATCGAGAATTTTAAATGATCTGATCCATCACTCTCCTTAATGACCCGCCATACCGACCAAACTACCATTTGATATACCTAAATTCGATGGTAAGTCAGGAGAGGACCCGAACAATCATGTAATGACTTTTCACCTCTGGTGCTCATCCAACTCCTTGATGGATGACTCTATTCGTTTATGCCTTTTTCAAAAAACCCTCACAGGTTATGCCGCGAAGTGGTATTTAGAATTACCATGAGGCTTCTTCACCGACTTCAACACCCTTGGTATGGCTTTCCTCACCCACTACCAATTACCGATTTTCTATGAAACGTGAATTGATATTTTGAGTTCTTTCAAACAAATCAAAGCCACTCATATCTATGATCACATTCATGAGTGGCGACAGAGATGACGTCTCATCAAACTCGAAATTCCTGATTATTTGTTGGCAGAATGTTTCACAAAATCATTCATGAATGACATCGCTCGTGACATCGCCATGGGTGGAGTTGTCACAGAAGAACATGCCATCAGTCATTCGCAATACCTAGACCTTGTTTAGTCACAAACGGGTACTCTTTACGACTTACTACTTGATGCACCTCATCCTTCTACTTCTACCACTTCAACCACTCCTGCTGCTTCTCATGCAACTGATAGTGTGATTGGCACCTTCCATGCCCAACCTCATTCCATCCAAACCTCTGGCAACAACCCCAAACCCATTTCTTCTAATGTTCAAAATGCTTTGTCTCCTACCCCTCCCACCGACAAGACTTCAGAGGTAAATTCTATTCAATCTACCCCCACTGGGAAAAATAAATCCAAAAAAGGAAAGGGTAAGACCAAGGAGGATAAAAATAATCCATAAACTGAGAAAACCAAAACGCCACCCGTTGATGATAGGGATAAGCGCAAACACCGATACCCTTGTCTTATCTATGGTGATGATCACGACACTAAGGATTGTCCACGACGAGCCAAGGTTACTAAGTTCCTTTAAGGGACCACAAAACCCCCCACTCTGGCCGTATTTTCACAACCCTTCCCTTCTCAACTACAGGCCCAATTGGTCATTCATGATCAACCTTCCCCCTCCAATACATCCTATGTCTTAATGTGTACAGGTGATTCAAAGAAGAATGACATCACACTTACCACTTGAGCCAAAGATTATTCTTCCTCCAAAGAGAAGGTCGATGTAATACCTCCTTCGGTGGTCCAACCATCTCCCCGGACTCCACCTACCAATGATCCTCTTCATCTCGAACAACCCACCTAGACATAGTTCTTCGCCCTCCTCCAAAGGGTGTCATTCGGAAATCGACTTTCAATCCTCATGCATGTGCTGCCCATAACTACACTATTGTTGAAGATCTGGTCCAAACACCATCCGCGATGTCAGCCCTCGAAGTTCTTCAAAGTTGTCCCATACAACGGAAGGCACTGTTGAAAGATATTGGTGGAATCGACCCTACAGATACAAATTTAATAATTTTTGACTTGGAAGATCACATTCCAAGGTTAGCCCCTCAACTCGCATTCCAAATACAAGTTATTGTCTCTGACAAAAAATTTCTAGGACAGTTATTGATGAGGGTGCCTCGACATGTGTCATTTCTATTACCTGTTGGAAAGTCATCGACTCTCTTCCTTTGACTGAATCCCACAACACGCTCAAAGCCTTCAATGGCTCTGGTTTTAAGCCTTACGGTGTCCTCCCTTCATTGCCTATTACGTTAGAAGACAAAGTGGTCCAAGTTGAAGTGGAGGTCTTTGATGCTCCTCTCGATTACAACCTTCTACTTGGTCGTAGCTGGATCAATTCCATGCATGCAGTTGTGCTGACTCTTTTTGGTGTCGTACGTTTCCCACATCAAGGAAAAGTAGTGACCATTGACCAATTGGCCTTATTCCACTCTGATACACATACCGACAATGTATCGTTCATTGCAAAACCCCCCCTAGATACGAGAACATCAGTGTGGGTCTTATTAAATATTCCTTGTTAATGGGTACTTTCCCCATACCACCACCCGATGTTCCACATCTGTTTGTCACCTCGATCAACATGATCTCCACCTCTGTACATGGGACCCCTACATCTTACGACCCATGGATGGTACCCAACCTAGGTGATCATCTTCGTTATGGCGACGAAATGCCTTTGAGTCCGATCAAATCCGCTTATCAAGCCATTCAATCAACAACCCCTGCTACCCCCTCTCTTGGTGATTTATCTCCAGATCCTTTCTGCATCATTTTTCCCATAGACGAGATGATTATGTCTTTTATGTCCATGGAAGACACCCCTTGGGACAATGGACATCATCGTTCCATCCTCTTCCTGGAACAACAGACCATCGAGGGTTACCAATGGATCTCGACCTCGTCGACCGTTGTCGTCATTTCTACCATTCCCGAGTCTACACATGATTTGTTCTATGAAGGGAACTTAAGTAATATTTCACCCACCATCCCCCTCGACATATCCATAAAACCTGGAATTGTCAAAAATGTGCATATCAGAGCTTCATGTTCCCATGATGAAGTTGTCACCTACAAGTCTCTTTTCCAATAATTTTGTGATGTCTTCGCCTGGAGCTATGAAAAAATGCCGGGTATTGAACCCGACATTGTGATACATGAGATTAAGACATACCCATATGCTAAAACCATCCAGAAATGACTTCGTCCGGTCCACCCACGTAAAGCAGCCGCTATCAAGCTTGAAGTTGAGAAACTTCTTAAGGCTGGCTCTAACTGACTGGGTTTCCAATCTTGTTCCAGTCGACAAGAAACAAGGCACAATCCATGTGTGCATTGATTATAGGGACATTAACAAAGCTTGTCCTAAAGACAACTTTCCTACCCCCTTCGTTGACCAGATCGTTGACAATTGTGCCGGAAGAAAAATATTCTCTCTAATGGATGGTTTCTCTAGATATAATCAAATCAATATTGTACCAGTAGACCAACACAAGACTGCTTTTATTTGTCCTTGGGGCACTTTCACCTATCATAAACTCCCATTCGATTTAAAGAATGCTGATGCAAATTTTCAATGTGCTATGCCTTATGCCTTTCATGACATAAAGCACATCATGCAGCCATATCTCGATGGCTTACCCGCTCATTCCATGCGCCGTGTAGATCATCCAATACACCTTCGTGCCATTTTCCTTCGATGTCGGTTTTACCATATACACTTGAAACCCCACAAATGTGTTTTCTGCATAGAATCTAGTAGACTTCTGGGCTTTATTGTTTCATGTCAAGGGATCAGGGTAGATCCTTTGAAGGTCGAGGCGATTCTCAATCTCCCTCCTTCCTCACTTCACCAGTTACAAATTTTGCAAGGGAAGGCAAACTTTCTCCGTCGCTTCATCCCAAACTATGCTGAGCTAACTCTTGGATTTACGTGACTGCTTAAGAAAGGTTCTGAGTTCATATGGGATACAACTACCAACAAATATTTTGAAGCTTTGAAACTGTCTTTGACACGTACCCCACTACTCTCCCCACCTAATTACAGTCGGGATTATTTCCTTTACCTCACAGCCTCAGACTATACCATCGCTATGGTTCTCGTCCAGGAGGATGATTCTCATGATGAACATGTCATTTATTACTTGAGTCAGAGTCTCACGACTACCGAAACCAAGTATTTACATATTGAAAAACTGGCCTTGGCAGCTGTCCAAGATGTTCAACGTTTCCGACACTATATCCTCTCTCGCGAGACTATGGTAATTTCTAACTGCAATCCTATGCAACACATTCTTACACGCCAATTGCTAGGGTGAAAATACTCCAAATGGATCGTAATACTCCAGGAGTTTGACTTAGAATTCAAACGTACTAAGTCCAAGAAATCCTTGGTGTTTGCCGAGTTGATATGTGACCTTCCCTGCTCTGAAACGGAAAATGTAGTAGCTGATTCATTACCCGATGAATCCCTTTTCCTGATTAGTTCCATTGACCTTTGGTATGGAGATATCATCATATATCTCCAGACCCAAACTTTCCGACCCAATTTGTCTAGCACTGACCGCCGTTGAATACGCTACCAAGCCTATCAGTATATTATCCTCGGTGATACTCTTTATTGTCATGGGATTGACTCCGTTTTTCGACGTTGCCTCACATTTGACGAAGCCAAGAAAGCCTTCAATGAATTCCATTCCGGAGCCTGTGGTGGTCACATGTCTGGGTATGCTATTGCCCAGAAGATCTTACAGGCAGGGTATTTTTGGCCTTCTTTATTCAATGATTGTATCATTTCCATCCAAAAATGCCATGCTTGCCAGACCTACAACAATAAAATATGATCACACCTTGCTCCTCTACACCCTGTGGTCTCCGTTGGTCCTTTTGCGAAATGGGGTATCGATTTCATGACATGTCACCCTCACTCGGTCGAGGGGCATGGATACATTATTATAGCCATAGATTATTTTACGAAATGGGCCGAGGTGATGCCAACATTCAACAATACCGAAAGGAATGCAACATTATTCATATTCAATCACATCATTGCTCATTTTGGTGTTCCTCAGGCTATCGTTACTGATCACGGTAGCCACTTTAGAAACTTCAAGATGTCCAAACTCACTGAAAAGTTGGGTCTTTGCCATGGAAACTCAACACCCTATTACCCACAAGCCAACGACCAAGTTGAAGCAATACACAAGGTCCTCATTACCATGATTCGACGAATGATAGGGATTCACAAAACGAGTTGGCACACGATGTTGTTTCCAGCATTGTGGGCTTACCAGAAATCCGTTAAGTCTTCTACCAGGTTTACACCATTCCATTTAGTTTATGGTCTAGAAGCCATCTTGCTGATTGAATGTGAGATACCCTCCCTAAAACTAGCCGTCAAACTTCTCCCAAACACTTCCGCCGAAGAAGAACGTCTGTTGTATCTCATGCAATTAGACGAAACTCGTCACGACGCCACCCTGGTTATAGAAGCCTAGAAGAAATGCATCAAATCCCAATACGACAAACATTTCAGGCCACACGTTTTCTCCAAAGGTGATCTGGTTCTTCTTTACGAAGAAGATTGGGATATGCTAGGAGCTGGAAAATTTGAAACTATGTGGCGAGGTCCTTATATTGTCAGACGAGTTTTGGAGAAAGGAGCTTACGAGTTGGTAGACTATGATGGTATCCCTTTAAGTGAACCTAGAAATGGGTTGTACTTAAAGAAGTACTATGCCTAAGATCACCTGTGCATTAGTGCTTGTATTTTATTGTATCATACTTTTTGTGTGTTGTTGTAGTATGCTTTTTTCGTTATTTGGTCTCTGCCCCTGACCGATTATGTTACATTGTGCTTGGTTTCTAGATGTCAGAGTCTTTTCTACCCCACATTGGCTTCACCGATTGCGCTAGCCATAGTACTCAGAACCTTGCTTCTACTGCATGGGCAATTTACGCACCTACAAACGAACATATCAGTCTGTGAGGTGTGTGCCTGGGTCGTGCGACCAATAATATTGCAGAATATAATGCCGTCGTCAAATTGTTGATTGATGCTATTTCACTCGGTATCCGTTACCTGGTTATACGAATCAATTCACAGCTAGTAGTACTACAACTAAGTAATGTCTATGCCATTCAAAGTCCTACTTTGTTACGGGTATATTTACGAATTCACCTCTTGGAATGTTATTTCGATTATATTGAGTATCAACACATTACTAGATGTCTAAATACATTGACTGATGCATTAGCTAACTATGTGTTGGAAATAAATTTGGGCCATTTATAAAAAAATCACACATTACATAACACAACACAAGATAAGCCGATATAAGTCGTATATATGTATATAACGATCAAATTTTTTTACAAAAATTTTCTGTCCAAGGACCAAAATCTCAAAAATATGAAGTCCATGGCTTCTACAAAATAGCATCATGGATGACGCTCATGTTAACACACAACTGCACGAGCCACCCTATGAAGTAGTCGATTAATAGACTCGAACACACCCACAGTATGGCGTTGGTAACGTCTAGGGATCTCCCCAATAGCCATATCCGGGATGTCAGCGGTCAACCCCTCCAAGTTCTGCTCCACTGCCTCGTAGTCTTTGACATCCCATCTCACCACTGGAGCCACCTCTCCTTGCCATTGAATAGGAGACATTCCCGGAGGTCGATATGGCCCCACATATGTGTCATCAAAAAGAGTTTTTCTTGATTAGTTCTTGGATAAACACAAAAACATTTCATATGATAAAACTTGCAAATTTTTTTAAAAAGAACATAATGTGTACTTCTTATCTAAATCACCCCACTGAGCATCCTCAGGTAGGGACAAATCTGGATCCCCTCGGAAATCCAAACCAGCGTATGCGTAGTCGTCAATCATCAGCATCTAGGGCCGCAACCAGTTGAAAAATGAATCATTATAATTGATGATGGGCTCTGCTATGTGTCAAGCCATGAGGTTGCACCACCTCAACATCCTCGGATCCTGTGGGTCCAGTAAACCCTAATCAACCTATAGTCTCAGCAGTGGGACCCTCTCAAGGAAGGACACCAAAAGTGATCCGTACCCAAACTGCTTCAAGTTACCCCTCCTGCACTTCGTCAATTGCCTCTTCATACTACGGAGAACTGCATATGACCAGTTGAAGACTCGAGGCTCTGTGCACTCTATGGCATATTGGAAGTAGCTCTGGAGAGCCATGTGTGGATCCGTGCTCTTGGCCATGCATGCTATAGTTAACAAGATGGTTCGCAGGGTCAAGTCTTGGACCCCCCAAATAACAACCTTACCCTTGCTTCTTTCTACCTCGAGAACACAGTACTGGCGACAATACTCACTCATAGGGAGTCCGCTGCCTCGGCCACCGGTCAAGTTAGCATGGTACCCACACCATGATAACCCTATTAGAAAATAGATATCCTCGATATCTAGGGTCAATGTATGTACTCCCACGTGAAATAACTATTGGTCCACGTCCCAGATATGGACCAGGTATTCCAACAATCTGAGTTGGGCCCTCATGCCCGAAATCCTGAAGAATTTCAAGAGCCCACAGTCCCAGAGGGAAGAAACTGTACCCGGGTCATTCCTAGCAATAGCATCATCTTCCTCATGTTCTCTTTCTCACCACTCCAACATCGTGATGGTCAAACACCTACACAAGAGCCATGAGAGAAGAGTTAGCAACTTGTTCCAAACTTTTGCATGATTTTTATTGGGCAAAACTTAACTTTAAAATCCATGTTTTATCCCTCGCAGGTGAGCCTTTGGCACAGTGTGAGATTCTTGCAGGTCCCGCAAAGCCCACCTGCGAGAATACTCGAATGCATAGTGGGGCTCTAAAATGGACTCAAAACCTAAGAAATGGCCAATAAAAACTAAAAATGAACCATGGAAAATTTAAAGGATCAAAATCTTACCTCGTTGGCGGAAACGGTTCGCCGAATGGTCACTTGTGCCTCCCGCAATCGAGCGAAGAAATTTGAGGGAAAATGAGGTATGTTGGACAAGTTTTGGGCAAAATCACAATGAAATGGTAAAAACCCTTTTTACCCATATTTATTCACTTTTAACATTTTTTTATTGATTTTTATATTATTTTTCTTATAAAACATAATGCCCTAATGGTCTTGTGAGTATGGTTGTCACAGGTATAGCAACTTCGAAGTCCGAACAAGGGGGTACGGGTATTTTTTCTTTTTGTCACATGTACAATTACTTTTTTAGGGTTTTTACAGGAAAAACCTTGAGCTCAGTCTTCGTTCGTTCTCACACTCGAAAATACATGAGAACGTAACCGGGTATACTTTTTCTTGTCTTTTCGTACTCGTATGGTAACACAAAAATGACGAACCTAAGGGAGTATCCTTTAAGCTCTTTTCACGCTTCATAAAAATGAAAAGATTGCCGAGCGATCTTGTTCTCTTCACGCTCATTAAAGTATCTGAAGAAAACGTTCGGCGGGCTATAGTTTATCACTTTTTCGGTCTCATCGAACTTATTTACAAAAAAGGAACTGGGAGAGTTCTCTTTAAGTGTTTTTCAGACTCTCAAAACATCAAAAACTCCTGAGTTTTCTATCCTTGGACTTGTTAAACAAACATCGATAGACCCGTGATGGGACCAAACCACTCCTTCCTAGGGTTCGTTAAATATACTCCGAGGGAATCATCTGAAGGATGAGCTTACATCAACAAGCATATGTTATCCTCCTCAATCTTGCGTAAAAATAAAAAGGTACTCGCCAGAAATGGTGGGGGAAATTTTGGGAAAGGGATATGTTTTTGTATTCATATTAATGGCAGTAAGCGTCGCTCTTGAACATGACACCCCCTATTCGTCATTTGAATCTGGGTTGGGAAATCCATTTGTCTCTCGTTCGACTTGATACAAGGTCATATATTTGGTCATCTTTGAGTTAGTGATACCAAGTCTTTGGTCGTGTTGTTCATATGTTCAAGAGAAGTTCACATGAGCCCTCTATTGAGTCGACCATCTACAGTTTTCCATTCTTACCATGTCAACCTTCCCTATGCCTGTCTCGACTTGTATTCATACTTCGTCTCATCTTCAAAATATGTTACTTATTTCGTGTCATTGATGTGGGATACATCAAGGCCCTCCTGTGATGAGTCTTGTTCCATCGAATCCAATTCATTATCCAGAAATGAGACTTAGAAATCATTTAGTACCTTAGAGCCTGCATGCCTTAATGGCAGGTCTCTTCTCTTTCGATAGGGGTTTCACATATTTGATCCTTGATCGAGAGATTCTGTCGAGTGCTCGACTTCAACTCATTCATTCACATTCATTTGGATTGTACTTCAATACCTTGGGAGTCATTGACATCAATGGTGATTTCCCTTGCACTTGTTAACGGTTTTCATCAATGACCGGTAATCAAGTGGTTTCTACCATGTTCGACTTCAACACATGTAATCACATGGTTAGATTTGTACTTTTAGGTGATGGGATTGAAGACCCTGGGTCTCATCTTTTTGATCCAGGCTGCTATGGAGTATGTATGATTTATGTTGGTGCATAGATCCACTTTGTATGTCACATGGCTATGTCGTCTTAATTCAAGTCTTCTCACATAGATCCACAGTGTATTCCTGGTGGCTATGTAGCATTTTGACGGCATGGATCCACGGTGTATGATTGGTGGCCATGACCTATGATTCCATTCATTTGTGATCTGAGCATGAGAATGCCTACCTCAGAACTGGTATTATATTCTGCAGATGCTTGATTGTTTAGATGTTTCCAATTAGGTGCGCTCCTGTTTTACGACACACACACGCAATTTACAAAGTATTTCGGTTGTCACAGATTCCAGCCTCATACTTTGGGGGGAATTCTATTACACATGATTTTGGTGACTCTGGTAATGTCTCTACAAGTAATGTGTTCAGGATCCCACAAGGAATTTTTGCCTGAGAAAGATGACTGCTATCTTCTTCCAAAAAACACATTTTTAAGATGAGTTTGTAGGCTGCCTATGTTATAGGGTGCGAGAATCCCTCATTCTCGTAGGCCACCCACACTTAGGGTGTGAACTGTTCACATTCTTCTCCATAGATAGGGTGCGAACCTGTTTTTAAGATTGGAAAGGAGAAGAGGTCATGAAGGTTCTAGAAGGGGATCTTCTAGAAAATGAGTTGGCATTCGCATGGTTGGCATCCTATTGACTTCTCAGATTTGGTGGGATCATCCTCATCCATGTAACCATCCTTCCTTCTCCTATATATTGAAAGGTTTCTCATGGAAAAGGTTAAGCAAGATTGAATGAAGAATTGGTGAAAGAATTGTGTGAAGAACCCTGCTTGGACAGAAGCTTGAAGATTCTATTTGGTCTATCAAGAGGAATCAGATCTTCTTCATGCAAGTACAGAGCAAGTGTGTGAATTGGAACCAAGATTCATTGAAAGGAAGCTTGCAACATCAAGGTGTTCAGGTTGTATCTTCTACTTTCAATTAATATAATACAGCGGCATGTCCCTTTCCCATAAAATCACTCTTATTTTATAACATAACTCCTTGATGATATGCATAGGTTGACATTGAATATACTTTGCTATCTTCACTTTGGTTGGTTTGTGTTGTCTTGGACCCGACTTCACAAGAGCGCTAGAGTGAAGCGGGAACAACAGAGACCTAAGGAAGCGATATAAAGGTATGTCACTTATTCCTTCTTATCAGTAGATTCAATGACTACAACTTAGGGAAAGAGTCATGTCCTGTCCTGTTTTGTTCTAGATCCAGGCGGATCTAGGGAGATCTGTTAGTGTTCGCACCTATCGATTTGTCCGATAACAATAACCATTATGCTAGTAAAGAATGTCATTTTTCATGATAATAACCTATACAGATCTTTTGGCCCTTGTGTTAATAATATCTAAAACCAATATAGTCCCCACTATATTATCCTTTATGGTCTCCATGTTGATAACATCTATAACCTCTATGGTCATTATGGTCATAAACCCTATGGCCTTGGTTCTAATAACCCTTACAACACCTATAACCCTTTGGTGTCGGTGTCAATAATATTTATGTTCCTTGTTAATAATCTTTATAATCCCTATGGTCATTGTGCTAATAACTTCTATATCACCTTTATCTCCTTAGAAATATTATTTAACCTACAAAGTTCTGAAAAGGGTCTTTGAAAACCCCCTTATTCATTGAAGTATTTACTTGACTATTTGTATCCATTAATAAAGAGGGAATTGATAAATTTAGATCAACCATTAAATAATGACCTTATCAACCCTCATTAATTCTTATCCAAGTTGGCATCCAACTTAGCACATCAAGACATATGACCAACTCATTTTCTACATGACAAAAATATCTCAATCAACTTATCAACTTAAACAAACTCTAAATACCTATTATTTTCAAACATTAGATATTGCACTTCGGATCCTTAGATGTTGGTTGTGGAGCCTGATTATCTTCCTGATTCAAAGGTCTTTTTTAAGTCACGTTTGGACCCCATTACCTGAAGGGTTGGTGTGGGGGGGCTTCCCCGCCACATCTCTCGCCAGGGGGGTCTAGAGGGGGGCATGGGGATAAATTTTGGAGCGCCCCCCCCCAGTGGGGGTTTAGGGAAAGCACCCCCGAAGAGAAATTTTTGGGAAATTTTCCTTGTAAAATATTGTAATTCCGTAGTCAATCTGGATCATTCATTATAAGGTCACAGATATGACGACATAAGTTATGTTAGAGGTTTTTTCCCTAGAAGTAAACCTTATTTTATGAGGGAATTGTATTGTGACTGTGCATGTGAGTGAATATTGTATTATGAGAGAGGATACTGCGAGAAAAAGAAGAGGAAGTTATTGCAGGTATGTTGTAGGTTGTATCCCTTCATTTGTTGGATAATAATAAAAGAAGGACCTAGAAATTCTTTGGTGGGCATAGCCCATATTGAGTGAACCATGTATATCTATGTCTCTATTGTAGTGTATATCTTATGTGTTTTATTTCCGCATTTGTTTTTATTTTATTGCTCTATGATCCTATTTTTGTAACACTTAGAGACCTCCTAAGTCATAAAAACCTTTATCAATCTTTAACTCAAATTAAACCAATCAAAGATTCAACTAAGGTCATTGAAACTGAGCGAATTATCTAACCTTACGTTCCTTTTCCATTACAATATATGTTACATGGCTCTTTCTCTCACATGACATGTTCTCTATCAACAAATCACAATGATTTATATGACAAACTTTCCAATCAAATAGATAAGTGGTTTAAGTATCATAAAAACAAAATTCATGCAACCATCAAATGTCATTCTCTTGAAAGAAAAGATTATAACATATCCCATAAGAACACATGACAATAAAAGATTATAAAATATCCCATAAGAACACATGACCTACCAAATTGTACAAGTTTTAACATCTCAAACCGACACTTGTTCATCAAAATAATAAGTTACATCTCAACTCAAGACTTCAACATCTCAACCTAAAACTAGAACCTTTCAACTTCTAAACCTAAAACTAGGGCCTCTCAACCACTTCCCCAACCACACATGGGGTGATGTGTATCTTGACTCACCTAAAACTTAGTTTACTTTATAAAAAATTATATCCTTACATCTTAGACATAGAGATTATGTCTTATTTAACACATTTTAACTATGAAGATATGTTAATTTCCTAAGTCACCTTTATGCACAACCTTCATACTATTGTTGCTCAACTCCATTTTAACCCTCTTACTTGAAGATTTCATTCTTTAGATCTTGTCCTTTCATAAGAGGTTCCTCATGTCCTTCCTATGTTCCCCATATAAAGCTTCAATCCTCTTCCTGCTTCATTGGAACCTCCTACATCATTTTCTTTGGTTCCCTATGTTGTGTCCTTACTGTTTGTTGCTTTGGACAAAGATTTTGTATTTAGAAAGTATATATGTTTTATTATTTTTAATTATAATGTTAAATTATAATATTATAA
>ML795309.1:63876-78124 GCA_009831015.1 Picea engelmannii
TTATCGTACTTGAAAGTTAAAGGGTTTATCTAAACTTTAAAGGTTGGTTATCTTCGACTTGATGTGGTTCTAGTTTCCTTAGAGGAATGTCACAATCAAAAGTGGTTGTATTTTTTTTTTATATTATTAATATAAGGTTCAACCAACTTTAATAAAAAAAGAATGATCCAGATTGGATCATTATATTATTTTTCATCCATCTCAATGCTTTATGGGTGAAAAAATTGGAGGAATCAACTTGGAGAGCCATTTTAGCGGCTGGTCCAAATTTGGAAATTTAGGTCCAAAGAAACATCTAAAATATTTTGGGGCCATTTTGAGGCATCAAATGACACATTTTTTGGTCCAAATATTACTATTGAGATGTATTCTATATTATACACACTGATACCTTTCTAACGATGCAAGAATCACCTCAATCAGAGTTTGTATGCGAACGTTATGCCTCTCGCAATTTAACCTACCATATTGATCACCATGGTGCGAGTGGATGCCATGTCAAACCCCATTACTTAAACATGTGTGGCTAGCCACGTAGGGTATTTTATATAAAATTCTATTAGGTCCAAACCTGATCACTAATTGAGGATTGAGGAAGTCAATACCCTAACCCTAGACAACTATCAAGCTATATTAAATGTCGGGCCGCTAGGAGGAGAAGGGGTTCCATTCTATGTTATTTTATTTTGTTCCATAGAAGAGCAGAACATTTGGGAGTGGGAAATTAGAGAGCATATCATAAGGGGGTTAATTTTTTGTAGCAACCTAACATGCCACAAATCTTAGGTAGATCTATAGAGAGTGCCTTCTCCTTTGTACTTGCATTATTTACACACCAAAGAAAAGAGAGCAAAGTAGCCTCACCTTCTAGTTGGGTTTTCTCCCATAAAGGCTTCCCAGAGAAAATATTTGTGTTATTTTGTGGATGTTGCATGATTGTATTTTACTATTCTCTATTTTTTTCATTTATCTATTTCATGTGCAAGCATACAATCAATAACTAAAGATTTTGGAATCTCAAGGAGTTTAACCTTCATGGGTAGATTTCAATTTTATTTATCAGATCATTTGTGACGAACTATTCCAATGGAATATCCACAACAATTTATAGATCATATTGGTATCAAAGTAGGTTTTCGTGGGGTATTTGTGGAAATTTGTAGGGATCCATAAATGTTTTTAAGAATAAAGTTATAGAACACTAGCCATGGAATACGAGTTTGTTCATAACAACCGTTGAGATCGAGAAAAAGGGAGATTTGAGAGGTTGGAAGAAAAGGTCACCAATATCAACCGCAATATGAACCTCCTCATGGAAAATGTAGAAAGAAAGCTCAAACCGTTTGGTGATGATGGAGGCTTTAACTCAGAGATCATATCAGAGGGGAAATTGGGAGATCGAGAAGACCCAGGAAAGGAGTCATGGAAATAACCCGAGAAAGAGTAGTCGATTTCGAGTGTCGTTAATCCCTCATGGCACCTTTTCAATATGGAAGTGAAAGTGGACATAAATCCATACCAAGGTGAGATCGATGCACTAAAACTAAATCATTGGTTGCAACAACTAGAAGTTTATTTTAGCGTTCACCATATATGATCTGCAATAACAATACTTAGGAGATTAAATAGAATAGGAAAACATGAATACTATTACCAAAGATGAGAGAAAAATGACCATCACTTTATTTAGAATAGGATGAGGTCTTATATAGATGCATGTTATTACATGATGAATTGAATAGGTCAAGCTAAAACTAGTTAGCTAGATTTGATCAACTACTTCCTTGGGACTTGTGCCCAAATATTCTTCTCCTCCAATAAGATGAGAGAGTCTTCCTTCCAAGAATCCAACTAGATGAGGGAGAGAACCATCCTTGGGATTCATGTGGATTTCTTTTGGGTTTCCCAATTCCTCCTTGTTTAATCCCGAAAGTGTCCCCTCTTCTGTAAGAAAATGAGGAGAATTCTTGTGCATGGAAACTTCTAAAAATGATTTATCCCAAGTAGGATTCTTTCATGTGCACCCAACAAGGTAAGAGGTATGGTGTTGATGACTGGTGGTTGTATGGAAAGTTTCAAGTAAGGTGTCTCGAAGCAAGGGAGGTTGGAAATCAAGGATTAACTTGATAGGATGAGAGATGATGACATTATCTTCTAGTAATGGGGGTTCATAGTGTTTTAGACTGCTCACATTCACCACATCATGAATTCGTAATTGGGGTGGAAATTTAGGGTGATAAACATTGTCCCCAATATGTTGGAGAACAATATAAGGGCCATAATAGAGAGGCTTCGGTTTGTGATGACGTTGGGATTTAAAAAGTTGTTGTTCCATGTAAAATTAGAATTTATCACCAGGAGTAAAAACCAGAGGGGAATGATGAGTATCATGGAAGGATTTGTAGCATTGATAGGATGCCTTTAGCACTTCATTAACTTGGCCATGCTTGTGTGCTAGATTCTACAAAAATGAAAGGGTGAATGTTTGTTGTTGTTGTTGGTGTGGAGTGCCAGAAGGATGCAAGGTGAGAGGCAATTCATAAGGGGATAGAGGTTGATATCCAAAGCAGGCCTCAAAAGGAGACATCCCAGTAGAAATATTTACAACATGATTATAACTATGTTGAATGGCATGGAAGGTTGTATCCCACAATTTGATTTTGGAAAATTGAATGCGAAGAGAATGGACAAGGTTGTGGTTAACTACCTCAGTTTGGCCATCTGTTTGAGGATGGAAGAAGTAGAATATTTGATTTGAAAACCTAGTAAATCCCACAATGTTTTCCAGAATGAATTGAGAAAGTGAGCATCGCGATCATAGATGATGCTAGTAGGAAGGCCAAACTGTGGCCAAACATGGTGAAAGAACAAGGAAAACATTTGGGAAACAATAGTGGTCTTAGTGAAAGGGATAAAAGGAGACAACTTAGAGAAATGAAAAATAATAACCTAGATAGCATCATGTTTGTGTAAGGTCATAGGTAAACCACTAAGGAAATCCATGGAAAGACAGTCCCAAGGGATAGAAGGTATAGGAAGGGGCTGATATAAACCAAATTTATGACTGGCAGGTTTATGCTGACTACACAATGCACAAGCACAAATGAAATTATCCATTTGATGAGCCATAGAAGGCCAAAATAAATGTCACTACAAGTGTTGAACTATTTTCATAGACCCAAAATGGACACCATATAAGGAAGCATGGGTCTCCTTTATCAAAGTAATATTATATTAAGAAGTTGGGACACATAACTAATTGAGTTTATATAGCCACCCATGTTTTATTTTGTAATACAAAATGACATTTGATTGACCCCAATAGGATGTTGCAAAACATCCCATATCTTTGCAAAGAAGGGATCAGGAGCATAGAGAGGCTTCCAATCCTTATAGGCAACAAAACACATAGTCACAAGTTGAAATGATTGTGTAGGGGGTCATCTCAGGAGAGCATCCATCCAATTGTACGTGCCCTTCTTGTATTTAATCACCAAATGAAATATTTGAATGTAAGTTTCCCACTTTAAATGATGTTTCTATTGTATCTTAGTTTGAGAATTGATGAAAAACAACGAATGATGATCTGTATGGAGGATTGTTTCTTTCCCTAGGATGTAGTGGCACCATTGTTTCAATGCTTGGAATAGACCATAGAAGTATTTTTCGTAAGTGTTATAATTGCATTTGGCATTAGAAAATGTCTTTGAATGGTATGCAAAAGGGTTTCCTCCATGTTTAAGAACCCCACCAATATCATACTGAGAGGCATTCATTTCAATCTCAAAGGGAGAATGAAGATCAACTAAATGAAGTACATGAGCATACCAAAGGGAAATTTTGAGAGCCTGAAATTGTTTTTGTGCCAAGGAAGACCACACAAACTTATTTAGGTTGGAGATATGATGAAGAGAGGATGCTAATTGAGAGAAGTGAACAATGAACTACCACTAAAAATTAATTCCACCCATAAATATACTGAGTTCCAAAGCTGAGTGAGGCATTAGCCACTATGCAAGAGCTTGTAATTTAGTGGGATCTGGGCTTACACCCTCAAAAGAGACAACAAAACCCAAATATTGAATTGAATATTTCCCAAAAGAATATTTACGATGTTCCACCTGCAATTTGTGAGTGCGTAGTAAGTCTAGCACAGTTCACATATGGAGAAAATGATCCTCCTAGGTCTTGTTGAAGACCATAATGTCATCCAAATAGATAACCACAATTTTTACCAAGTGTGATATGAAAATGTCATTGATTAACCTCATGAAAGTGGCATAGGTGTTAGTAAGACTAAATGGCATCACCATCCATTCATAAAGACCAAATTTGGTTTTTGAAAGTTGTCTTCCATGAGTTTGCTGCATTCATGCAAACCCAATGATAAACTGTTGTAAGATCCATTTTGTTAAAGAAGTGGGAACCCTTCAAATGATCCATTAAATCCTCAATGTGCGCTAGAGGGTACCAATTCTTGACTGTGGCCTTATTAAGAGCTTGATAATACATGACTAGATTCCTTTCCTCAAACTCCTTCTTGGGAATGATGAAGGTAGGAGAGGCACAAGGTGAAGAAATCAGTTGAATGTGTCCAGTATTAATAAGTTTCTAGAGTGGGTGTTCCACTTACTCAACCTCACGAGGAGCGAAGTGATAAGAAGGGGCATTGGGAAAAGTGGCTCCAGGGATAAGATCAATGGAAAAAATGGGGGGTAGTCCGCTGGGTGCAACAAATACATCCTCAAAGGATGTGATTAAAGCATCCAAAACTGAATGAAGGGCATGCGAGGGGCTATCTAGTTTAAGAGGGAGCACTAGACAGAGGGAAATGGATTTGTTGAGACTAATTTGATGAACAATAGGTTGGCCAAAAAATAAGGTACGATCTTTCAGAGAGGAAGAGGTGAGGACATAGGTACATCCATATTTATGAAGCTGTTACTGATGATTTCAAGCATGGTATGTAGTGTGATGGAGTTCTTGATAGGAAATACCCAGAAGCACATATGTGCAATCCAAAAGAGACACATCGCAATGGAAAGTATCATGAAAAGGGACGATGGAAAAAGTAAGCGAACAACATTGGGTCACTATCAGATAGGGACCATCCTTCTGAACCCAACCCAATTGGTAGGGTGTTGGATGAGGGGTAGTAGGAAGTGAAAAATGCTACACCGAATATTGAGCAAACAGATTCCTGTGTCTACCATTGTTGAGGATGAGCATGGCAAGGGATTGCTTGATCTAGAAATTGTGAGTAAATAAATGTGTTGGTGAAGAAGTCTAGGGATACTAGACATGAGCAGAAGACAGGGGTCCAGTTCAATATAATTCTCCAAGGTGATCAACTCAGGGGGGTGTTGTGCTCGAGGAGTACTTAGGATCATCAAAAAATAGAGTCTTTATAAGATTTTGATGATGAAGAATACAAAATTCAACTGAGGAGTGAACTAATATTTGTGATAATAACACCATTTTCTAGGCTTGGGTGAGGTATGAGAGGTAGGAGAATAAGGAGTTGAGGAAGGGCCAACTTTGGATAGAGGATATCAAAGGTGAGGAGACAACTTCCATTCCACAACCAAGGCCCTAAGGAAGGCCTTATCTAAGGAAGAGGTTTCAAATAAATCAACCTCTCTTTGTAATTATAATAAAATATCAGAATTAAATTTAAAAATGAGTACCTCCCAAATATTCAATATGTATCTGAAGGCGAATATTAGTAAACACCTCAATGTATATTTTGATTGACTAGTTGGAGAGTTGGTGGAGTTGCAACCAACGATCTAGGAGAGTATGAAAATACCTCGAGGATAGAATCGATTATCCAATTCTTGAAAAAGGAATCCCAAGAACCAATAGGTGGAGGGGTGGTTGTAGGTTGATCTCCCAAGCCCATCACCAAAGAGTAGATATCTATTTGGGTGTCCCACCAAGCTTGAGCAACCCCTTCCAATTGCAAATTGGAAATTTGTAGCTTCTCTTCTTCTATCATTCCTAGGAAGGTCTTGAAATAATTGGATGGATTGTGTACTTATGAATCAACGACCTCACCATTCATATGCCTTAGAAAATTAGGAAAATGGAAACAAGTATCCAACTGCAGAGGCGCTGGGGATCTCTGCTGGAGCTGAATGAGTTCATTCAGAGAAATATCTAGGTTGAAATGGGAGAATATTTCCCAGATGTAGAATATTGGAGGGAGAGATATGATGATACTGAGAGGGGGGTGAATTAGTATCAAGTACAATTGAATTTTTTTTTCAACTTATACTTCAACCAGATTATATATTCAATTATATCCAATGAGAAATGAACAATAGTAGAAGAGTTACACCAATACACCATAATACACCATGCACAATATATGAGAAATAATCAATAGTTATTGTTCAAGGGAACTAATGACTTCCAAAGGTAGCTACAACTTCCAAATATAAAGGGAGGGATAAACCTCCAAAAGGAAGATAAAATCCTCCAATATCAAGAGAGGGTTGAAATATCCATCCTTTCCCCTTCCTTCCACCCAAGAATATATGAGAGATAATAAAACTTTACATTAAATTATCACCATCAACCAACCAT
The DNA here is from genome assembly GCA_009831015.1 of Picea engelmannii. Classification (NCBI taxonomy): domain Eukaryota; kingdom Viridiplantae; phylum Streptophyta; class Pinopsida; order Pinales; family Pinaceae; genus Picea; species Picea engelmannii. Next base: position 70,465 of record ML795309.1, read on the forward strand.
CACATAGAACCTGATAATGATTCCTGAGACTTCTTCAAATTTTGCAATTCTTCACTTCTTAGAATAATATGATCCAATAGATAATATAACTCAATGTATTCTATGAAACTCCTCCAAGTTTCACTCCTTGAATCCTCCCAGAAAAGGAGTTATAGAGAAAATGGTAGACCTTATTCAATTCTGGTTTATTCAGAAGAGCGAACTTGTACAACATGCCCCGCGCTCAATATTTAACATAAGATTTTGAAATTTGTACACAGGAAACTACAATCCGTACTATTTCCAATGCAATTGGTCTCACTTCATTTCTATTCTCTATGAAGACGTTATGACTTTTTTACCCGGAACACATGTTTATAACTAGCTTCATGACTAGTCAAAAACTCTATCTTCCACAGAGTGTACCTCCAAAATTATAGCGAATAAAGAGATGAAATTTTTACCATAGGTACCTAGATATGTCTTCTCAATAGAATACACATTTCACCATCTGAATTTTTCTAGAAATTTTTTATAGTGAAAATGGTAATATGACCCGTAAATAACATACCTTAGAACACATCACCAAAAGACTTCATCCTCCTTTGAAATTTAGCCTTCTTTACTTCCGATTTCCTATGAAATTCGACTTATATCTACTTGTTCATTAACAAAATTGTGTGTGTTGAAAAATGAATGTATAATGAGATGTATTTATACCCTTTATGTCACTTCCTTTTAACATTAGGTCCAACATGTAGCTTCTGCTTCAATTCACATTGTCATCTTCAAAAATTTATTTCTCCTCAATTGTGAGGATCCATGTGACATGCCACATACCACTGGAATCGACATGAATTATAATATCTATCCATGGGTGTTGTATATACATGTTTAATTTCCTTCATATCTATCTACTTCAATCAACTGTTGGGTCCAAAAGCCAATGGCTAGAGTTGACATCAATGACTACAACCAATGACTAGGGTTGACATCAATGCCAACAAACAATCTTCCAACAATATCCCCCTTTGTCATTGATGTCAACATTCATGCTCCCCATATCATCATGATACCAATTTATCTCCCCCTTTGAAATCAATGGAAAAGGGTGGGGCTGCTCCCCCTGATTTCAATGGCACAAGGTGACTTTCTTCTTTGGGGTTGCTCCCCCTGAACACGTGACACTCAATAATACTTCATCCTTATTTTTGGTCTTTGGGAGTTTTTATTCCTTGGAATCTTTTTGTGTGGCTTCTCCTTCTCTCTCTTCTTCATGTCTAGGATGTATATGTTGTCCGGTCTTGTTTTTGCAGTTGACACCAATTTTCCCGAGTTCTTTTCTCTAATTTTACATTTTCAGGAGTCAAACGTAAGAGTGTATCCTTGATCACATATTTTGCTGACACTGAGGAGATTATGTTTCAGATCTTCAACCAATAGGACTTTTCCTTCTTTTACATTTTTACTTCCAAGATTTACAGTTCCTTTTCCAAGTATTTTGGTAGATGAGTCATCTCCAAATGCAACATTTCCACCCTTTTTCTTCAAGGTGACAATTTTTCTTTGATATCCAGTCATATGAGATGAGAAACCACTGTCTATGAACCATTCATATTATTCTTTGCATTATTTAGCGACCAATTCTATTCGATAGTTTTCATTGTGTGCAATTTCTTTCCTTTTCCATGATGTAGTTGGTATAGGGACATTTGGCATAGGATTATATTCCTTCATCTCTTTGCAATCTTGTTCTTTGTGACCAAGATTATTGCACTTGTAGCATACAATATTTTTATCCATTAATGGGTCAAATGGATTGTAATTTTTGTTGACATGTATGCGAATATTTCCATATCTACTATTTTCACCATTCATGTATCTTGCGTAGTTATTCCTTTCATTGATTCTACAATTGATTGCCTTGTGTCCAAAATTTCCACAAGTATAACAATGTCCAAGAAATAAATTTTGATACCCAAGAGTAAGTGATCTTCTTTGTGGTGTATTCCATCTGGGTTCATGATCTATTCTTCTGTAGTTTCCTTAATAATGATTGCTTTCATACCTGATGGGAGAAGATCTTATTGATGTCTCATTCTTTCTGAATTCTAGTCTTCTATCTTGTTTTCCAAATTTCTCTGGAGTGTTGGTTTCATCCTTTTCATCTTCCTTCTCTTGTTTTGTTGTCTTCAAACTGTCATTGTATCCTAGTCTTGTCTTGTCGTTTGGAGATCTTTGACTAATAAGTATCTCATCTAATTTTTCAGTGTTTTTTTCAAACTTCTTCAACTTTTCTATTGTCAATAATATCTTCCCTTTTGTGTGATCCAATTCTTCTTTCAATTTCTCATAATCTTCTAATTGTTCCTTCAAGCTACCAATGGTATTTTCAAGCATGCAATTCTCTTCTTCACAACTACTCAATTCACCTTTTAGTATTATGTTTGTGTTTCTAAGCTTGTTATTTTTAGTTTCAACATGCTTCAACTTTTCAAGATTCTCATCTTCTTGTTCACTCTCTACGTTGTCTTTGTATCCCCAAAAGGAATCAAGGTTGGTTTCTTCATCCGAATCTTCTTTAGAACTCTTGTGATAATCATCCTGGGTTTCTTGGGTTATGAAGAGGACTTCTCCTCCATCATTATCTTCTTCATCACTCTCATCTGAGGAGATGTCATCATCCTTGGAGTAGAAGCTCTTTTTATTGTTGAGAATTCTCTTTTTATATTAGTAGTTTTCAACAATATGTCATATTCTACCATAGTTAAATCATTTGAGAGGAGACTTACCTTTGTATCTTCTAGTTCCCTTCTGGAACCTTCTTACGAAATTTGATATTTCTTCATCAAGGTCATTATCCTTGTCTTTTGTCTTGTTTATGGATTTAAAGGCTTCTTCATTGTTTGGCTGGTCACTTTCTGTACCTATTCTCATTTCATATGCTATAAGAGACCCATGTAATTCATCCATTGTCATTTTGGTCAAGTCCCTAGTTTCTTCAATGACAAAGACCTTAACATCATACTTCAAGAGAAGTGATCTCAACACTTTTTGTACAACCAAGGATTCATTGAGATCTTCACCTAATCCTCTGATAGCATTAACATCTTCATCATCTCTAAGAAATTAGGTTTCAATATCATCCTTTTCATCCATCTTCAAATTTTCAAATTCCGCTCTATGTCGTTGAAGCTTGACCTGCTTAACTTTTAGATCACCTTCATAGATACTCTTGAGTTTGTCCCATACCTCTTTAGAAGTGATGCATCCCATCACTTTTCTAGAAATGGTTGGTGCCAATGCTCCTAGAATAACATGTTTGGATTTTGAATTACAACTCATAAGATTCTTCTCATTTGGATCGGTTGGAGAATTCTTTGGGATTACATAGCCATTTACAACTAAGTACTAAATGTCTACTCCCAAAGTTGTTATGTAAGTTTTCACTCTATCACTCTAGTATGCATAATTTCTTCCATCAAATCGTTGAATCCCATTTGGAATGTGCTCATGGTCATCCATCTCTGCTCAGGATTTTCTTTCTAGTGGTTAACCTATTTTGAAGGCAACTGACTTTGTTACCAATTGATGATACTCAGAGGGGGGTGATTCAGTATCAAGTACAATTTAAAAAAAAATTCAATGTATACTTCAACCAGATTATAGATTCAATTATATTCAATGAGCAATGAACAATAGTAGAAGAGTTACACCAATACACCACAATGAACCATGCACAATATATGAGAAATAATCAATAGTTATTGTTCAAGGGAAGTAATGACTTCCAAAGGTAGCTACATTTTCCAAATATAGAGGGAGGGATAAACCTCCAAAAGAAAGATACAATCCTCCAATATCAAGAGAGGGTTGACCTCTCCATCCTTGCCCCTTCCTTCCACCCAAGAATATATGAGAGATAATAAAACTTTACATTAAATTATCACCATCAACCAACCATCACATAGAACCTGATAATGCTTCCTGATACTTCTTCAATTTATGCAATTCTTCACTTCTTAGAATAATATGATCCTATAGATAACATGACTCAATGTATTCTCTAAAACTCCTCCAATTTTCACTCTTTGAATCCTCCTAGAAAAGGAGTTATAGAGAAAATTATAGACCTTATTCAATTCTAGTTTATTCAGGAGAGTGAACTTGTACAACATGCCCCATGCTCAATATTTAACATAGGATTCTAAAATTTGTACATAGGAAACTAAAATCCGTACTCTTTCCAATGAAATTGGTCTCAATTCATTTGGATTCTCTATGAATACGTTATGATTTTTTTACCCGGAACACCTGTTTATGATTAGCTTCAGGACTAGTCAAGAACCCTATCTTCCACAGAGTGTATATCCAAAATTATAGAGAATAAAGAGATGAAATTTTTACCATGGGTACCTAGCTATGTCTTCTCAATAGAATACAAATTTCACCATATGAATCATTCTAGAAACAAATTTATAGCGAAAATGGTAAGATGACTTGTAAATAACATACCTTAGAACACATCACCAAAAGACTTCATGCTCCCTTGAAATTTAGCCTTCTTTACTTCAGATTTTCTCTGAAATTCGAATCATATCTCCTTGTTCATTAACAATCTTGTGTGTGTTGAAAAATGAATGTATAATAAGATGTATTTATACCCTTTATGTCACTTCCTTTAACATTAGGGTTGACATGTAGTTTCTGCTTCAATTCACATTGTCATCTTCAAAAATTCATTTCTCCTCAATTGTGAGGATCCACATGACGTGCCACATATCACTGGAAGTGGCATGAATTATACTATCCATACATGGGTTTTTTACCTGCATGTTTAATCTCATTCATATCTATCTACTTCGATCAACTGTTGGGTCCAAAATCCAATGGCGAGGGTTGACATCAATGAATGCAACCAATGACTAGGGTTGACATCAATGAAAGCAAGCAATCTTCCAACAAGATCTATACGAGGAGGCATTATCTTCATGTACTGAAGAAAATGATAACTGAGAACTGAGAATAAAAAGTTCACTAAAAACAAAAGAGTAAGGGTGCTAGAGCCCAAGAGGGAGGGAAAACCCTAAAGCACACAGTATGGAGCAAATCCAAGGACACTATCCTCTAGATCTAGATATGGACCTAGATATAGATATGGATCTGGATCTATATTGGGATATAGATAGGTATGGGAAAACCTTGGATCCAAAACAATGGATCTGGATCCAACCATGAAGCACACTGTCTGTAGCCCAAAATGGAGGGAATGATAGGAAACCCTAGCCAAGCGCACATTGAGAAGGGATGCTGGAAGAGAGGGGAGGGTGTTACAAGGAATATATCTCTACAACAAGGGGTAAACCACAAAAGATGGAATGACATGTAGAAATAAACTTTAATCCCAAGTATTATATATAAAATAAATGCTAACAAGACAAGGCTAAGAGCCTACCTTGTCTGGACGTTCGATGAAGACCATCGTTGAGCACGTGACCCAAAAATTTATACCTACAACTTGTCCTCAAGAACCAATATACACAAGAATATGGTGATAATATATAGTGTTAACATATAGATTACCACAATCCATTAACATACATGACAAATATGCCCTTGGAATAATAATTCAAATATTTGCAAGATATCAATTGGACGAGAAAAGAGTATTTCTATTACAATAAATAGTAGAAGTGCATAGGTGACAGACTTCTGTAAAGGCACATATAAAAATCGAGAAACTAAGTCCCTCCAGTTGGGCCTCCACCACTTCAATCCTCCACCAAAGGAAATCTCATATAAATGATTCAGTGGGGTTCTCCATCACAAAGAAAGAAGAGTTTGGGGGTTGAACAAGGAATTCAAACATTCAAGGAAAAAGGGATCCAGAATCATTATGAAGTGAAATTTCTCCACAATGTATTTTCTCTCAAAGTTGAATTGTTCAATCTCCTTAAGGATTGGATATGGATCAATTTATAGCTATCAAATGGAAATGAAGGGTCGAGTAAGAGAATTTACAATATACAGAAGGTCAAGGATCATGGATCTCGTGACATGGCATGGAAACCCGACATAATTTTTAATTTTAAGAACCAAAACCAATGTACATGGGCTATAGTGGAGAAGTCTACGTATACACTTGTTGTATAACTGATAGGGCGTGCATATGTGGAAAAATATGGTTTTTTGGCTCTGGAATGCAGAAAAAGGGGACTTCAAGTCTTCATAGGGAAATGGAAAGGACATCCAAGCAAGTTGCATGGAGTGAGGTGAAATTTTTTGTAATAGATTCCCCCTAATGTGTGAGGTCAGAGGACTATCTGTGATGGCCGAAATACATTATAATTCCTAAAGGTGGAGTAATTAAGACTCAACTAGAAGTACTAGTTGCTCATGAGAATATTGCAATCCATAATTAATTTGTACACATGGTTTCCAATCTGAATTACACTACAGATCCATGTGGAAATATATCAAATAGTTATTCATGGCCACAAATAGGCAATACAAAGCAGACATATGCCATAGGATGTCATAGTCACGAACAAGACACAGTGGAATCCAATCTCAAAATCAATCTGAGGATATCTATATATAATGTAGTACAATCTGATCTCCCATGATCACTGACGTCATATAGGTACTGCTAGTGGGAAACCCCCCCCCTTTAACTACACCAGGGTTCAAGATGTAGACAGAGTGAATAACCGTCTAAAATCTAATCAATTATCAATACTACCCCAAACATACCAAAACTAATGTAAATAAAGCAAAGAGAGAAGAGATCTGGTAACTATACCTCTGATCCCATGTCTGGTGATGATCTCTTCATGCTTGGAAGTTTCGCTGACTGTACGTCTCCTCCCAGGGATGACCTGCATCCAAAGATAGGAAAACAAAGAACTACAAGCTATTGGATTACTGAGATGGGGGTGAATTAGTAATAGAGAAATGTAATCCTTTTTCACCATAAAATGCAAGTGTTATATCAATGTAGAATTATCATCCAATAGTTGTAGAGTAAATAAATAATGAAAAAATGAGCAATTAGACACATACACAATACACTAGTGTTTTACGTGGACACCCAAAGCAGGAGAAAACCACATAATTATTTTTCTTATATGTCTTGAAGAATTACATTCATTGGACGCACCAACTTCCTTTGTTTTCCAACTGCAACTGGAAGGAGGCTCCAACCCCCTAGTTTATCAAGATACAACCTAAGGGAAGCTCCAACTCACCAATTATCTGGATACAACCAGAAGGAGGCTACAACCCCCTAAGTTCTCTGGCTACAACCAAAAGGTGGCTACAACCACCTTTCCTTGCCCCGTCCAACTGCCCTGAAATATAAATGCCAAATGTAGACAACTTGTCACTATCACTGAATCAACCACTGGCACTGTCAAGCACTGCCACTGTCAATCTGTCACTGTCAACCTATACCAATAACCTGTAAGAACCTATACCAATCAACCTGCACCAAACAAACTGTACCAATAACCTGAACCAACATGTACCATCCATCAACCATGCATCAACCTTGACTCATCAAGATGTACCAACATCATCAACTATACACCTCATGTATCTGCCAACTCATCAACTACTTGTCTCAACTGTTGGGGCTCAGAAATGTCCTATTCTCATCCACCTTTCCCTTCATCATTCTTCA
>ML795309.1:78820-90701 GCA_009831015.1 Picea engelmannii
ATTTATCTAACAATTCATCACTCTATCCATAAACCAAATACCATAAACCCTTACATAAAACCATGTGCCACAACCTCACTATTATGTAGCCTCAAGCTAAACCAACAACTTCAGCAACACATCACAACCAAAAGACCAATACCCATATGCCAAATACCAACAACAAAATACCAACTGTATCCCTCAACAAATATGATATATGCATCAATACTGAACATCCAATACCATCTCAAGAGCTAAACCTTAGCTCACAAAACATACCTCAAACAAGATGTGCCATTTCTCTCATAAATAGACCCCAACCATGTTGTTGCCATGATTTTTTTTTCGCACTTTTTCTGCCGCGATTTTTCTGCTGCACTTTTTCTGCCGTGATTTTTCTGCTGCACTTTTTTTGCCGTGATTTTTCTATCGCACTTTTTTTTCCGCGATTTTTCTGCCACAATTTTTCCGTCGCACTTTTTTTGCCGCAGTTTTCATACCGCACTTTTTATGCCGCAATTTTTCTACTGCACTTTTTCTGCTGTGATTTTTCTACTGCACTTTTTCTGCCGCACTTTTCCTACCACATATTTTTCTCTTCACTTTTTTTTTCACATTTTTCCTGCCACACTTTTCCTGCCGCACTTTTCTATATCAATAATACCTACCCAAATAACCTTTCACAAAATCGATATTCAATGATATTCAATAGGTTCAAGTGTGATTAAATGAGAGAGCCTTGCTTCTTATTTATACTTTCATGTAGCATCCCACTTTCCTTATTTTAGGGAGTTCTCCATTAACTTTATTATTTAAATAATTTCTTTTGCAAACACTTTGACTACTTTGACCTTTTGGGGCTTTTAGATGACTCATGAGGGTTCTCCAACTTCACATGGCCATAACTCTCTAACCGTGAGTAGGGATGATTTTAAGGATCGAAATTTATTTTAAAGTGTAGAAACCTTGGCTAATCTTACTAATCCTTCATATGCCAGCTATAAATGTTTGGCGATATTTTTGTAAAAATATTCAAATTTCTAAGGATTTTATATAGTTTTTATAAAATTTTGGCGATTTTCAAGGCAAAATTATTTTATCTTATAGAATTTGGGCAAATCATTTTTAGAACAACGAATCTTTTTTGGGAAAAACCATGGAAAACTAGCCCATGAGCGAACTTTAGCCTCTAAAACCATCCTTATGATGAGTTATGTGACATTCCACATACCACTGGAAATGGCATGACAAGAGCTATCCATCTAGAATAGTCTTACCTGAAAATATATCAAAACTCATACCATTATCCATCAAACAAACTTGGGTCCATTACCCAAACCTTTTTGCTACCGAAATTAACTACCGAACTTTCTTCAAGGGTTGACATCAATGACAACCAACCCAATTAATCAACAATCTCCTCCTTTGGCATTGATGGAAACACTCTGATGGAATACTGAAGTCATGTCATGCAATACTGAAGTCATATCACTCATGCTCCCCATGAAACTATGCCTCTGTGATCTACATATGATAAATATCTCCCCCTTTTTCATCAATGGAAAAGGTATATTTCCATCCAGGGATGCTACCCCTAATTGAACTGTCCTTGGGGATACTTCACCCAACTGAAATCTTCCTGAAAGGGATCTCTTGACCTGAACTATCCTCTTTATGGTGCTTCCTCGTGTAAATCTAAGACATATAAGATAGCATTCAAAAGCATTCATTTTGGAGTATAAATTACTTCGAGTCTCCGACGAAGATACTCAAAGGCTTCCCATGGAAGCAGTTTTGTAAAGATGTCTACCACTTGTTCTTTTGTGCCCACATATTCAACTATGATGTTCTTCTTTGCAACCTGTTCCCATAGAAAGTGATACTTGATTGGAATGTTCTTCGTCTTGGAGTGCATCACCAGGTTCTTTGAGATATTGATGGCACTTTTATTATCACAATAAATTGGAATGGGCTCATCATACTCAATCTGTATATCTGTCAGAGCTTGTTTCATCCATAGAACTTGTGTACAAGATGTTGTTGCTGCAATATAATCTGCCTCGACTGTAGATAATGATATTGATGATTGTTTATTGCTTAGCCATAATACTAAACACTCGCCCAAGTAGAACACTACTCCACTGGTGCTTCATAGGTCATCAATGCAACCTGCCTAGTTGTTGACGGGCGAAATTGTCAGTCCGTCAATTGAGAGAGTGGAACCGGTCCGGGGTTGTCTAATAACCCAAGCCGTTTGGAATGAACCACCATGACGGGTTTAACGGCTCCATTGGACGCTCTAAGGTCCTAGGGAAACCAAAGAGAAAACTAATCTAAACTAACTAATCTAACTAAAACAAATAAAACAAACTAAAACTAATTAAAACAAACTAACTAAAACTAAATACAAGAAACTAAACTAACTAACAATAAATAAAAACAACTAATACACTAATCTAATTAAAACAAACTACTAAATAAACTAAAAATGAATATAAATTACACTAACTATTTTACTAAGTACTATTACACTAACTCTATTAATTAACTGTCTAACTTCTAATTATAATACAACTTATTCACAAATATACAATATACACAACTTGCAGATTTAAATAAAACTTGTAAAACTCATTTGCTTGCTGTCCTAAGACAGTCATGAATCTTTTTTGATTTTTTATATTTTATGAATAAGAAATAAAACCTACTGAAATTAAACGATCCAATATATTTATTGAAATTAAACAATCTAATATGCTAAACATATATATCTAAACAAACAAATAAAAAACTGACCTGGAAACGCTCCAAGTCTGCCCTATGTATGATGACTTCAAAGCTGGTTGGAGGAAGGAAACTCGCACCGGTTCATCCAAAAGATTCTCGTAAACGATAGGCTGTGCTGCTCTTTGAGTTGTTTACAGAACAAACAAGACATAAAAAATCATAACAACTATAAGATTTATAAATCTCGGCAATAAGGGAAACCTGTTATGCAAAAACTTATATTTGATAATTCAACTCATGAAGAAGATAAACCTATCATTCACAAACTGAATTAAACAATTGTTATGTCTTTTATACACTTGGAAGAAACCAGATATGGATTACAATGATTAAAATTATATCATTTGCACATGATTAAGATAGCTAAAGTAGTCATTAAACAGATACAAATTGATATACACAACATGAAACAAAATATTGAGATAATGAGAAGCTAAAGATGTGACAAAACACCAAATTCTGCTTTAGTCTGTATTAAAACTCCATATCCTTGTTCTCCCACGAATGAGGATGTTCCTTATTACAGAAATAATAAGTATATATAAGTTTCTCCACAGGGTAAAACCTCCCTGTGGATAATATCAAACTGTTTTACATAATCTGGGAAATATCCCAAAATCAACTAAACTAGGAAATCAAAATGCAAGTGAAATCTTTGAAATATCCCCTAACTGCTCATCAAAGCCACTGCCATTTCAAATTGATCTGCAATAGACCAAAAATAACCAGTTAGAAAGACATTTTTATTAATAAAACAATAAAAAATTGATCCTACAGACTTAGCTACAGAATCATCTGATTATGTAGCTAGTCTAAAATAACATACAGGATCAAATAGAAATCAAATCAAATCTTCTTAAAAGAGTCAAATCCAATTTTCTTTTAATAAACATAAAAAACGGATCACTAATGATTCAAATGATTTTATCATTCAATATAAAACATAATCAAAAGTGATTTAATCGAAACAGGGGTAAGGATACTCTGTTTCATATCAGGTCAAACAGTAATAAGACTGTTTCATATCAAATGAAATCCATAGTGAGTCGTATCCTGTGTGATACAATCTAATCCAACACAACCAGAATCCATTCGTCATAGCTATAATAATGCAGCATAAGATTCATGTTGTTTTAATTAAACCCGAAGATGGAAAGACTGTTACGATTATGGATAAACGAGACATTCATAACAACATCAACCAAAATTCGCCATCGATTTCAATCGCTGAGTGCCACATAGTCAACAGACAGGATCAAAAATAGTAATCACAACCGTTATCACATCGACAAAAGTGATAATCGTAAACTGGGAAACAATCGAAACAAATCGTTTCAGAGTCAAATATAGAAAGAAATTGTGATCCTGGATATAATCACTTTTGCTCCTAAAATCTAATTTAAACAGTGTATTCAATACAATATGGATCGGACTGATAACATGGTCGAATAAAACAATGCGAATCAACCAGCTGGGTACAATTGTTACGATTCGTATCAATTCACGATTTGAGTGGATATAAAACAGAATCACATTAAACATAATCCAAACTGTATCCGAGCTAGTCGAAAGTCATATGTAAATAAAACCATTACAGTTAACCATCATTACCAATCATATCATATACATTATAACCAATTCGAATCGAAACATTGATTGCGTTCAAAATTGAAATGTGAAACAACTTGTTTCTATAATAGATACAGTGACTTCAATTAGCAACAGAATATCCCAAATTAAACTAAATCAAACCAATCCAATCCATTCCATGATCAATCAAATCGAAGGATATCCAATCAAAGCTAAACTAGGAAACGAAATTCGATCAATCAAAACTATTTACATAATGCATATAATGTGACAGAGCAAATCCAAGCTGTAATCAGAGCTATTCAAAGAATTCAAATTCATTATATAAACAAGTCAAAACATACCAGTGAGGCTGTTCAAACTATGCCAACTTTGAATTCATGACCGCTGTAGCTGACTCCACATTCTTAAACAAAATAGAGCCTGTCGTTCTCTGTTTCTTATCAGTGGCTTGCAATTTATCCTTTTGACTGGTAAGCCTTGCAACTTGATCTTCCAGAGAATGAATTCTGGACTGTAGCATTGGCACATCGATATAATACCTTTCTAACCATGAGCCGCACTGATCACAGGGAGGCATTGTAGGCTTCGACAGAGCAGGAGGGGGTTTAGACGAGTCACCGAGGGTTTTACAAGGCAGTTTAATGCCTGGGTAATTATGGTCATTTTGCAAGAAAGGTGGTAGGTTTTTCAAAAATTCGTATTAGGGTTTGGCACACATACCTTCGGAATAGGGATACTCACTTGCCAGGTAGCGTTCCACTTCCGAGTCGGAATCTCCGCTCAAAATGATAGGGTCAAGGTTGGCAGGAGTTTTCAACTTGTTTCTTTCCATTCGAGAGATTAAACGGGAATTCTTTTTGCCTTTGGAATTCGCAGTAGGTTTGGCTTTAGGCTTCTTGCCTATGGGCTTAACAGTTTTGACATCCTCGGTCACAGAGTGGGCTAGGTCGAGAGGTGAGTCGGGTAAGGGTTTAGGTAACAAAATACTGTAGGGTACCGGGGGTACAGACTTGCCTTCGGTAACCACAGGTTTTCCAACTTGTGGAGGATTTGAATCCTCAAAATCATTGCGAACCAGGAAATCGTTCCAACAGTCTCAGTGTAACCCGAAATGACAAACAACAATAATTTTAACCAGCCCGAAGTGAAAAAGGCTGCTATCAGCCTGGTTCCTCTTGTATCTCTTAGACATCTTAAACAGGTTTCTATGCAAGTAATAAGGCATATTAAGCTCATAGCCCATTAAAACCATAAGTAAACGAAGGTGGTGTAAGAAAACAAACCCATACCAACCCTCGCAGGTGATAAACTGTTTGACTATCATCAGCAAATCGTGCCAACATTGCTTGAGCATATTCACGGGTAAACCTTTTTCATAGGAGCTAACCTTACGCGATTGGAAGAGCAGTGTCCAAGGGACCTCTTCCACTTTGCAATTCTTGGACCATCATTGTCCAGTGGCAGGCAAACCGATAGCTAAACTGAGAAATTTCTCATTAATTTCCAATTGAACATCCCCAACCTTGGCTCGACAGCGATCAAAGGTTAAAGCGAATTGCCGAGCAACGCAGGGGTTAAAACCATCAAACTTTTGTATGAACAGAAGCCATCCAAATTCCTCAAGGTCACTATGGGCACTGTCAAACATCAACAGAGCCTGGTTGCCATTAGGTTCAGCCTGGACAACAGGAGCCATGGCGCAAGCACATGGTAAGGGTTTGGGTCACAAACACCAGCACACAGGAGCAAAGTAGTTTGGGCTAACAGCTACGAACGATCAAAGGGGAAGAATTAATGTGCGCGTGCGAGGGTGGTGGGATTATTCACCGCCATGCAAAGCAGTAATGACAAAGTAAAACTTCTGTTCAATCAATCAAACCATATTATTCGGCCAACTGAAGAATCAAACGGTGGATGATATACCAATGCGCCATTGTAATATTTCAAACCATTTTCATTCAATGTAAAATAAAAAACCCAAATGTTTAACCAACGCGCCATTGCATAAATGTTTAATCAAAGGTTTTAAAACATTGTGACAATCGATTTCATAACACTTGACAAGGCAAGGGCTATGTAAAAATAAGGATCACATCATATATATGAAAACAAAAATAAACCATGACCCCTATGTAATTTAATGACTAGGAAAATCTCAAAGACATAAATTTTCATGCTCAATGCCTTACTAGTTTAATAAAATCCAGTTGCGCAATCAAAGTAAGAACAGGCAAATAGGCATAGTTTGAAAATCCTTACAGCCAATTAATGATAAACCAAAGGTAAGTGTCACTCAAAAAATCAATAGAATATCATGACAGTTCAAAGAGCGATGGAGGAGTTTTCACGCTTACAATCATGAAAACTAAATGACGACCAATTTTTAAATGTCGCAAGAAATGAAAATATCGTTTATTTTCAAAATGCGACGACAATTTGAAGTTCAAAAGACATAGGTGTAGGCAGCTTATAGAAAAAATTGTATTGGCTGCCAACAATGGCGACACATTGGTAAAAGCAGTTATCTCTGTCAAAAGAAATAAATTCAGATTAGAACAGCAAAGAAAATTTCAACTCAAAAACAACAATCAGAAAATCGTACAAATATTATCATTTACCATCTTTTCTAGCGATGTTTTAAAAGATGAAAACTAATAACAGTCTTAAGATCAGCAAGTCATGATATTTATGATAAAATCTTCAATACTGTTGGCATGGCCACTGCTGCCAGCAGGCTTCCATAGCCTCGACAGGGTTTCCATTTGACCCACTCTGACATCTGTATCCTGTCAAGAAGTTCTAGATCAGAATAAAGGACTTTAAAGAGTTTTCTTATAACTTTTTACAGATTTTCATGTACCCGACATTGCTTCGCTGCCAGTAGGCCTGTTCAGTACCCCGACGAAGTTGTCTTGGTGCCATGCATGCATTTACCCGCTGCCAGCAGACATGTTCAGTATCCCGGCGGGTTTACAAACACTTCCCATATCTCTTATTAATATTTTTATTTTGTTTTTCATTTATGGATAGTTGAGCGGGGTGACACTGAAAATCCTGATATTTTATCATATTTTTTTTTTTAGGCCTCATTAGAATTTTTTAATATTGTCCTTTATTCAGTTCCAGAGATGTTTTATTTCTAAAACAATTTCTATGACAGGGAGACTTCTTTTGAGTCATTCCTTTATGGAATAGGGACAACGTAAAAAGATAATAGATGATCATGACAAACTTTGCTCATAGATTGAAATCGGTAAACTTCTTTCAAACACCAAAATTTTCCAACATAGATATCAAATATATCACTGATGTTTGTACAAACTTTCAGAAGTTATTTCAGTGAAGAAATTTTTCTATGGTCTTTGTCTGAATGGCTTAGTGCACAGGTCTGCATATTTTTCAAAAAACACCAAAAACTGATCAATCAAAATCAAAATCAAAACAGGAAGCAAACAAAAAAATGCAAACCAAAGAAATATTTACATAATATACAAGGGTAGGAATCAAGCGAAGTATCTTTTCAGGGCTCAGCCATTCACCGGATAGGTGTCAAGCTGCCCTTCAAGATTCTGCAATTGAAAGGAACTAGGACCCAACTTTTCAGCAATAAAAAATGGCCCAAGCCATAAGTTTTGAAACTTGGTGTGCTCACCCTTTCCTTCATGTGGTTTGTCCCACTTTAAGATGAGATCGGCTACTTCAAAATTCCTATCAGAAGCAGAATTAGAATCGAACCAGCTTTTAATCAGTTGTTGATGTTGGTCTAACTTATGCTTAGCTTGGGTTCTTACTTCTTCCAACTTCATCAAAGCATTAATGCGGCTTTCTAAAGGGGGACAATCTTCTTCTTGGACCTTTTGTGACAATTGAAGTGAAGGAAGAAGAATGTGAGGTGGCAGAATGGATTCTCTGCCATAAACGAGAAAAAAGGGAGAATTACCTATAGCGGCTTTGGGTGTTACCCTATCATCCCACAGTGCATTAAGCAATGCATTGTGCCAGTTCTTGTGATTTTCAGCCACGGTTCTCTTGATAATTTTGATCAAGTTCTTGTTTGTCGATTCTGCTAAGCCATTGCCCTGGGGTAAGTAACTAGCAGAATACTTTAGTTTTATTCCTTTCTCCAAAGCGAACTCACTCATCTCTAGAGAAGAAAAGTATGAAGCGTTATCAAAGACTAAACAATAAGGGATACAGAAATGAGTGATGATATTCGAGTTTAGAAAAGCAATCACCTGACTTGTGTTAACAGTTCTTAGCGCAGTAGCTTCGGACCATCGAGTAAAATAATCAGTGGCTGTCATAATACACTTGTGCTGTTGTGAGGACGGAGGGTTAATAGGACCTATGATATCAAGGCCCCATTGCTGGAAAGGAGAATCAACTGAAACGGGTTGTAAGGGGAAGGTTGGTTTTTGCAATCGCCCTGATGCTTTCTGACAAATGATACATTTGCAGCACAAGGCATGGGCGTCCCTAAAAAGTGTCATCCAGTAATAACCGGATCTTAAAACCTTATGAGCAGTGGTGTCGCCACCGAAGTGACCACCAGCTTCTCCTGCATGCAACTCAAGCAAGACTTTTTCTGCTTCGTCCTTTTCAAGACAACGCATCAGTACGCTATCAAAATTTTGACGAAACAGTATACCGTTAACTAGATGAAAGGAGGTTGACTTTAGTCTCAATGCTCTTCTTTTGGCGGGGTCAAGGTGATGGGGTGCTGATCCATGTTCAATACAAAATCTAATATCGTCGTACCAAGGACTTACGAGGTTTTGTGCGCAACAAATCAAACTCTGATTGCGTTGTTCTAGGTTTGACGTATCACTATCTTCTTGTTGTTGAGCTTCTGAATCAACTACAAACTTACACAATCCTTGGCCTCTCACGATCTGTGCTGGGGTGATCTCTAAGTCATACTACTGCAATGAGGTGACCCAGTTGGCTCTTTTCTCTCCTAACTCCCTCTGCACTAACAAGTTCCTTACGGCAGGGTAGGGGACAATGACCTTTGTCCTTGACTTGAAAAGATAGGATCGAAAATGCTTAACTGCTTTAAAAACAGCGTAGGCTTGTCGATTGACCGCTGGGTAGTTAAGTTCAGCACCTTTGAAAGAAGAGCTCATAAAGGCGATGGGTACTTCGTTGTTCTTGAAATTCTTCTGAGTTAGGACTGCGGCATAGGAACAATCAGAGGCAAAAGTATAGAGTGTAAAATCTTGAGAGAAATCAGGGTTCATGAGAGACGGAGCGTCTATTATGGCCTTCTTTATAGAATTGAAAGCTTGGTTTTCTGTAGGTCCCTAGTAATATTGGATGTCTTTCTTAATCAGGTTCTGGAGAGGCCTGACCATTTCAGAGAAGTTGGGGACAAATCTTCTCATGAAATTAATCTGGCCTAGGAAAGATTGCATGGATTTTTTGGAGGTAGGTGGGGGAAGTTTAGCGATGACTTGAGTCCTCTCGGGGTCAATAATCATTCCATCACTAGACACAATGAATCCTAGTAGTTTACCCTGTTCTACTACAAATATGGACTTCTTGGGGTTCAAGGAGATGCCGTATTTACGACATCATAGCAGAACGACTCGTAAGTGAGCTAGATGATCGTCTTTGTTTCTAGAATAAACGGTCACATCTTCTAGGTAGACTACTACGGAGTGATTTATTAAGCCTCTAAAAGCAATGTCCATTGCTCTCTGAAAGGTAGCACCAACATTAATCAATCCAACGGGCATTTTGCGATAAGCATAAGTGCCCCAGGGGGTATGGAAGGTAGTTTTTAGTTGGTCTGGCGGAGACATCAAGACTTGGTTGTATCCAGAGAAACCATCCAGTAAGGATATCCTCTCGGAACCAGATACTTGTTGAAGGATCTATTCCATAGGCGGGACATGATAATTATCATTGTCAGATGCTTTGTTGAGGTTTCGGAAATCGACACAAAGTCGAATTTCCCCGTTTTTCTTCCGAACTGGGACGAGGTTGGATACCCATTGAGTGTGTCTAACAGGAAAAATTATTTTAGCACTTAGGAGTTTATTCAATTCTTTTTGAACGGTTGGTTCTAATTTAGGATGCATTTTCCTCAGTTTCTGTTGGAAGGGTAAGATTTGGGGCTTCATTGGGATGACATGCTGTATAATATTAGGATCAAATGTTTTAAGATCATTGTAAGTCCATGCAAAGACATCCTTGAATTATTTAAATAATTTAACAAAAGCAGTTTTTTCTTGTCTAGAACATCCCCAGCCTAAGTTGATACACTGAGGATTTTCGTTAGTCCCTAAATTGACTTTTTCATAAGACAATGAGGAACTATTGGTTTTGGAATTGACTATTTTTTTAAATTTATCTTCAAAATCATAAAACTTTTCTAATCTAACAACAGATTTGGGTATGGAATTTACCATGTCTTATAGAGCTTCAGGAGATTTCGGATTAGGTATTACCGTAAAGTCGTGCAAATTGTCGTTGTGCGTTTGTTCATCTATCACAGTGCCTTGAAAGGTTTCTTCCATGTGCAGAAAGTTAATGATCTGCTGATCATCGTCAAATACTCTCCAATTTGTGATATTGTTAGGGACAGATGGCCAAAACAACAGCTCCACGGAGAATGCGTTCGGGGATAAGCCTTCTGCAGGAAGAAGTTTAGAGGCTACATTAGCTAGTAGATTTTCTTCAACATTATTTAATCTAGGAATGGAATTTATATTAAAAGCATAAAATTTGTTCATTAAACTCCATACCTCATACTGGTAACTTTTGAGATGTAGGGAAAGACAGTGTATAGAATCTCTTACCTGTCTGACCACTATCTCAGAGTCGCCAAATACAACCAGATTTTGAATGTGCATGTCCAAGGATTTTCTGAGACCTTGCAGTAAAGCCTCATATTCTGCAGTATTGTTAGTACATTCAAATTCTAGCCTACAAGCCAATAATGTCTTGTTACCTACCGGATTGATAATGATGCAGCCTGCACCATCTCCTTCTTTATACTTGGAACCGTCGAAATATAGAGACCACATTTGATTTCCATCGGGCTCATGAGACTGTTGCATAGAAGCTGTTGGTTGTATACATGTAATGATCTCAGACTTCTGTTCAGGATTGTTGATGGGTGAAACTTCAGCCATGAAATTTCCGAAGAAGGTGTCCATCCCTTGGACTTCAGGTGAATCAACAGGAGGTGTGTATGGTTCATTGGGGTCATTCAAGTCTGTTACCGTGAAATTGAGGTAACACTCACGATTCACTCTGATCTTGTCGGGCCTACCATTTTCTGGAAGCCATAAGTGAGACCAGTCGATCGCGAAGTAACCATGTAGCTGCTCCGACCATTCCTTGCTCAAAAACAGACCATACACTTCCGAAATATCCACCACAATTATATCAATAACCTGATGAACCTTTGGGTTAGACGATAATCTAATCAATACATTTTTCAGTTCGCCTATAACTTTAACATCTGTTCGATCAAGTTGTATGATTTTCAAAGAAGATGGTTCTACTTCAG
>ML795309.1:91600-112133 GCA_009831015.1 Picea engelmannii
TCAGAGTTTTCAGGTTGTGTTTTGTTTTGTGTAGGTCTGGTGAGAATTTCAATCTTCTTTTTGGAAGAAGAAACAGTCTCAGTTTCGTTGCTAGAAGAGTCCTTAAGACTAAGTATATCTTTTTCAATCTGAGTAGCCTCTTCGAAGGATTCTAACAATGTTTCCTTTTTAGAACGTTTAACCCAAATAGCTATGCTTTGATGTAGAGCTTTAGTGTAGTAAGCTATTACAAGACTCTCAGTAGGCATAGAATCTGCAAGGATTCGATTTTTAAGCGTTAGGAATCTTTGATTAAAATCTTTAACTTTTTCTTTTGGGTTCATTTTTAAACTTGAAAGATCCATGACTAAGACTTCCAGAGGTTTACCATCTCCGAATTTTTCCAAAAAGCATGACTCAAAATTTTCCCAAGACACTATGGTATGAGGCTGTTGGGCAAAGTACCAAGTGGATGCATTACCCTCAAAAGTATAAGGGAACAACCTACAGACAATGTCTTCATGTTCAACATTACGGATTCTGATGGCTAACATAAATTTTTTGATATGATCTTCAACTATTTGTTTTGAATCGGGATCAAACTTGGGAAGCCATTTCTCCGGGTGCTTAGGTAAAGGGTGCTGGGCTCCAGGTACAACTACAACATCCTGGTCCAACCAGGGTCTAGCAGGGTTGTTCTGATTTGACATTGGGGTAGTGGGTGTAGAAGGATGAGAAGGTGGTTTGCCTTCGTTAGAAGAGGAATCTCCTCTAGAAGAGGAAGGAGATGAAGGAGGTGGTGAAGGAGGTATCCCAGATCCTCCTACAGCAGGATTTGTGTCAGGATCTGCAGGATTCATAGTGAGGTTAATATCACCTAACTATGCTCTGATATTAGAGAAGTCTAAAGGTTGACCCCACGGACGATTTGGTTGCCTTAAACTAGCTAAGGCACTATGTGTTTTGATAAGAGATTGACGAACGATCTCTTGGATATCACCACTTGTAGGATTAGGGGTTGCTGGCTCAACTGTGATCTATGGATCTTCGGTTGAAGTAGTTTTTGTTTGAGGGGGAATATTATCTTGTGAACGGCTTCTAGTCACTATAGGTGTGCGATTAGGTGGAGGAGGAGTCTTGCGACCGCCTTGTGCCATTAATTAAGTTCATGCCCTCCTTCTAGCGCCATTTGTTGATGGGCGAAATTGTCCGTCCGTCAATTGAGAGAGTGGAACCGGTCCGGGGTTGTCTAATAACCCAAGCCATTTGGAATGAACCACGCTGACAGGTTTAACGGCTTCGTTGGCCGCTCTAAGGTCCTAGGGAAACCAAAGAGAAAACTAATATAAACTAACTAATCTAACTAAAACAAATAAAACAAACTAAAACTAATTAAAACAAACAAACTAAAACTAAATACAAGAAACTAAACTAACTAACAATAAATAAAAACAACTAATACACTAATCTAATTAAAACAAACTACTAAATAAACTAAAACTGAATATAAATTACACTAACTATTTTACTAATTACTATTACACTAACTCTATTAATTAACTGTCTAACTTCTAATTATAATACAACTTATTCACAAATATACAATATACACAGCTTGCAGATTTAAATAAAACCTGTAAAACTCATTTGCTTGCTATCCTAAGACAGTCAGGAATCTTTTTTGATTTTTTATATTTTATGAATAAGAAATAAAACCTACTGAAATTAAATGATCTAATATATTTACTAAAATTAAACAATCTAATATACTAAACATATATATCTAAACAAGCAAATGAAAAACTGACCTGGAAACGCTCCAAGTCTGCCCTGTGTATGATGATTTCAAAGCTGGTCGGAGGAAGGAAACTCGCACCGGTTCATCCAAAAGCTTCTCATAAACGATAGGCTGTGCTTCTCTTTGAGTTGTTTACAGGACAAACAAGACATAAAAAATCATAACAACTATAAGATTTATAAATCTCTGCAATAAGGGAAACCTGTTATGCAAAAAATTATATTTGATAATTCAACTCATGAAGAAGATAAACCTGTCATTCACAAACTAAATTAAACAATTGTTATGTCTTTTATACACTTGGAAGAAACTAGATATGGATTACAATGATTAAAATTATATCATTTGCACATGATTAAGATAGCTAAAGTAGTCATTAACCAGATACAAATTGATATACACAACATGAAACAAAATATTTATATAATGAGAAGCTAAAGCTGTGACAAAACACCAAATTCTACTTCAGTCTGTATTAAAACTCCATATCCTTGTTCTCCCACGAATGAGGATGTTCCTTATTATAGAAATAATAAGTATATATAAGTTTCTCCACAGGGTAAAACCTCCCTGTGGATAATATCAAACTGTTTTACATAATCTGGGAAATATCCCAAAATCAACTAAACTAGGAAATCAAAATGCAAGTGAAATCTTTGAAATATCCCCTAACTGCTCATCAAAGCCACTGCCATTTCGAATTGATCTGCAATAGACCAAAAATAACCAGTTAGAAAGACATTTTTATTAATAAAACAATAAAAAATTGATCCTACAGACTTATCTACAGAATCATCTGATTTTGTAGCTAGTCTAAAATAACATACATGATCAAATAGAAATCAAATCAAATCTTCTTAAAAGAGTCAAATCCAATTTTCTTTTAATAAACATAAAAAACAGATCACTAATGATTCAAATGATTTTATCATTCAATATAAAACATAATCAAAAGTGATTTAATCGAAACACGGGTAAGGATACTCTGTTTCATATCGGGTCAAACAGTAACAAGACTGTTTCATATCAAATGAAATCCATAGTGAGTCGTATCCTATGTGATACGATCTAATCCAACACAACCAGAATCCATTCGTCATAGCTATAATAATGCAACATAAGATTCATGTTGTTTTAATTAAACCCGAAGATGGAAAGATTGTTACGATTATGGATAAACGAGACATTCATAACAACATCAACCAAAATTCGCCATCGATTTCGATCGCTGAGTGCCACACAGTCAACAGACAGGATCAAAAATAGTAATCACAACCGTTAACACATCGACAAAAGTGATACTCGTAAATTGGGCAACAATCGAAACAAATCGTGTCTGAGTCAAATATAGAAAGAAATTGTGATCCTGGATATAATCACTTTCGTTCCTCAAATCAAATTTAAACAGTGTATTCAATACAATATGGATCGGACTGATAACATGGTCGAATAAAACAATGCGAATCAACCAGCTGGGTACAATTGTTACGATTCGTATCAATTCACGATTTGAGTGGATATAAAACATAATCACATTAAACATAATCCAAACTGTATCCGAGCTAGTCGAAAGTCATATGTAAATAAAACCATTACAGTTAACCATCATTACCAATCATATCATATACATTATAACCAATTCGAATCGAAACATTGATCGCGTTCAAAATTGAAATGTGAAACAACTTGTGTCTATAATAGATACAATGACTTCAATTAGCAATAGAATATCCCAAATTAAACTAAATCAAACCAATCCAATACACTCCATGATCAATCAAATCGAAGGATATCCAATCAAAGCTAAACTAGGAAACGAAATTCGATCAATCAAAACTATGTACATAATGCATATAATGTGACAGAGCAAATCCAAACTGTAATCAAAGCTATTCAAAGAATTCGAATTCATTATATAAACAAGTTAAAACATACCAGTGAGGCTGTTCAAACTATGCCAACTTTGAATTCACGACCGTTGGAGCTGACTCCACATTCTTAAACAAAATAGAGCCTGTCGTTCTCTGTTTCTTATCATTGGCTTGCAATTTAGCCTTTTGACTGGTAATCCTTGCAACTTGATCTTCCAGAGAATGAATTCTGGACTGTAGCATTGGCACATCGAGATAATACCTTTCTAACCTTGAGCTGCACTGATCACAGGGAGGCATTGTAGGCTTTGACAGAGCAGGAGAGGGTTTAGACGAGTCACCGGGGGTTTTACAAGGCAGTTTAATACTTGGGTAATTAGGGTCATTTTGCAAGCAAGGTGGTAGGTTTTTCACAAAGTCGTATGAGGGTTTGGCACACAGACCTTCGGAATAGGGATACTCACTTTCCAGGTAGCGTTCCACTTCTGAGTCAAAATCTCCACTCAAAATGATAGGGTCAGGGTTGGCAGGAGGTTTCAACTTGTTTCTTGCAATTCGAGAGATTAAAAAGGGATTCCTTTTGCCTTTGGAATTCGTAGTAGGTTTGGCTTTAGGCTTCTTGCCTATGGGCTTAACAGTTTTGACATCCTCGGTCACAGAGTGGGCTAGGTCGAGAGGTGAGTCGGGTAAGGGTTTAGGTAACAGAATACTGTAGGGTACCGGGGGTACAGACTTGCCTTCGGTAACCACAGGTTTGTCAACCTATGGAGGATTTGAATCCTCAAAATCATTGCGAACCAGGAAATCGTTCCAACAGTCTCCGTGTAACCCCAAATGACAAACAATAATAATTTTAACCAGCCCGAAGTGAAAAAGGCTGCTATCAGCCCGGTTCCTCTTGTATCTCTTAGACATCTTAAACAGGTTTCTATGCAAGTAATAAGGCATATTAAGCTCGTATCCCATGAAAACCATAAGTAAATGAAGGTGGTGTAAGAAAACAAACCCATACCGACCCTCGCAGGTGATAAACTGTTTGACTATCATCAGCAAATCATGCCAATGTTGCTTGAGCATATTCGCGGGTAAACCTTTGTCACAGGAGCTAACCTTACGCGACTAGAAGAGTAGTGTCCAAGGGACCTCTTCCAATTTGCAATTCTTGGACCATCGTTGTCCAGTGGCAGGCAAACCGGTAGCTAAACTGAGAAATTGCTCGTTAATTTCCAATTGAACATCCCCAACCTTGGCTCGACAACCATAAAAGGTTAAAGCGATTTGCCGAGCAACGCAGGGGTTAAAACCATCAAACTTTTGTATGAACGGGAGCCATCCAAATTCCTCAAGGTCACTGTGGGCACTGTCGAACATCAACAGAGCCTGGATGCCATTAGGTTCAGCCTGGACAACAGGAGCCATGGCACAAGCACATGGTAAGGGTTTGGGTCACAAATACCAGCACACAGGAGCAAAGTCGTTTGGGCTAATATCTATGAACGATCAAAGGGGAAGCATTAATGTGTGCGTGTGAGGGTGGTGGGATTATTCACCTCCATGCAAAGAAGTAATGACAAAGTACAACTTCTGTTCAATCAATCAAACCATATTATTCGGCCAACCGAAGAATCAAACGGTGGATGATATACCAATGCACCATTGTAATATTTCAAACCATTGTCATTCAACGTAAAATAAAAAACCCAAATGTTTAACCAATGCGCCATTACATAAATGTTTAATCAAAGGTTTTAAAACATTGTGACAATCGATTTCATAACACTTGACAAGGCAAGGGCTATGTAAAAATAAGGATCACATCATATATATGAAAACAAAAATAAACCATGACCCCTATTTAATTTAATGACTAGGCAAATCTCAAAGACATAAATTTTCATGCTCAATGCCTTACCAGTTTAATAAAATCCAGTTGCGCAATCAAAGTAAGAACAGGCAAATAGGCATAGTTTGAAAATCCTTACAGCCAATTAATGATAAACCAAAGGTAAGTGTCACTCAAAAAATAAATAGAATATCATGACAGTTCAAAGAGTGATGGAGGAGTTTTCACGCTTACAGTCGTGAAAACTAAATGACGACCAATTTTCAAATGTCGCAAGAAATGAAAATATCGTTTATTTTCAAAATGTGACGACAATTTGTAGTTCAGAAGACATAGGTGTAGGCAGCTTATAGAAAAAATTGTATTGGCTGCCAACACCAATCTACATCTGTGTAGGCAATAACTGATAGATCGTTTCCTTTTGGATACCATAATCCAAACTCTTGTGTTCCTTTGAGATATCTGAAAATCCTCTTCACTGCTACGACATGTGTTTCCTTTGGTGTTGCTTGAAATCGTGCCACTTTTCCAACTTCCTGCATTACATCTGGTTTAGATGTCACATATAGTAAGCTGCCAGTCATTGACCTGTATTTCCTCTGGTATGTATAATTTGAATCATCATATTTTCTCAACTTGAAAATGGTTTTCATAGGAGTGGTAACTGGTCAGCAATCTTCCATTATGAACCTCTTTAGCATTTCTCTAATATACTTAGTTTGAAAAATAAAATTTCCTTAGTTTCTTTGACGTATCTGAAGACCCAAAAATAAGGATAGTTCTTCGAGTAATGAAATTTCAAATTCATTCTTCATATCCTTTGCAAATTTATGGCTCAACTTGTCATCATTGCTTCCAAAAATAATATCATCAACATAAACTTCAATTAATAAAATACTATCTTGAGTTACCTTGATGTAGAGGTTGTTGTCTGTACTTTCTTTTCTGAACCCTGCATGTTGTAGATATTTATCCAGTCTAGAGTACCATGCTCTAGGATCCTTTTTTAGACCATACCATGCCTTCTTCAATTTACACACATAATCTACATTCTCTGACAACTGAAATCCTTCTGGTTGTTCAATGTAGACTTCTTCTTCAAGTTCCCCGTTCGGAAAAGATGATTTCACGTCCATCTGATACACTTTAATATTCTTGGAGCACGTATAATCTAGGAGCAATAAGATTGCTTCCATTCTGGAAACTGGAGAAAATGTCTCTTCAAAGTCGATTCCTTCAACATGTGCGTATAATTTACATAACAATATAGATTTGTTCCTTGTAACCTGTCCATCTTCATTCAATTTATTTCTAAATACCCACTTTGTTCCAATCACATTCTTATTCTTTGGTCTCAGAACCAATTCCCAAGTGTCATTATTCTCTATTTGATCCAATTCTTCATCCATGGCCTTATTCCAAAATTCATCCTTGCTGGCCTCTTCAAAAATTTTTGGTTCAATCATAGATGAGAGTGCTAGGTGTATTTGTTCTGGTGAACATATTCTTCTTCTAGGCTCAACTCCTGCATCTTAGTTTCCGATAATCTGATCTGAAGGATTATTCTTCTGTACTCATTTTCTAGATGTCTTTGGAGGCACTTGTTGAACTTTCTCTTCTACTTCCGTCTGATCCTCTTATTCTTCCCCTTCTACTTCTTCTTCGTAAAGTTGTTCTATTGATTCATTTTTTTCTTCCTTTAATTCGCATCCACCTGTTTCATCAATTGTTACATTGATATTTTCCACAACTTTGTTCAACCTCAAATTGTAACACTTGTATGATTTCCTTGTACTTGAGTAACCAACAAGTACTCCTTTATCCACACGAGAGTCAAACTTTCCCATTCTTCCATATTCTCTTTTGATGTAGCATTTTCTTCCACATACTCTGAAGTGCTTCACATTTTCTCGTCTTCCTTTCCATAGCTCGTAGGGAGTTTTTTCATTGTTGTTTCTAAGCATTACTCTGTTTTGAATGTGAACTATTGTATGCACTACATGTGTCTGTTATCACTGAAATTTCGTCCGCACAGGGCGACAAGAACTCCGCATCGTCAACACAGAACTGGAGTCATTCATGGCACAGGGTTAATTCCACAGCACAGCAAAGGGTCTAAAAACTATACAAATGATCAAAAAATTCAAAGGCGCTTTACAGAACATGGACGCGCGCGCACGCGCGTAACAACATCGTACAAGGCGCGCCTGCGCGCACGATGCACGGCTGTTGGGCGAAAAACCCGCGTGCCTGCTAAAACGACGCATTTATGAAACTGGCCGGCCTCCCAACCACTAATGGATCAGCTCCCAAGTTGATTGGTCCTCAAATCCGAGCTCAATCCGCGTGGGGGGGGCTGGTCAAAGACCTAAGGGTGCCCTAAAGAGCCCCTTTTCACATTCAAAAGAGGCCACAAAATAACCCAATGCTTGGCTATAAAAATCCATGAATGACCACCATTTTCTCAAGGAATTCTTTGTATTGTTATGCTGTTGAGATTGCTAGAGACTCATTCTTTGGAAATAGACATAATCAACACCATTTCATAGGATTTCCATCTCTCACTAGAGTGGATAAGCTTGGAGTTCTTTCACTCACACTTTCATCTTTCATTGTAAGGAGAGCAATCAGTTGAGGGCCCCAAGAGCCTTCCATTGGAGAGGGAAGGGACCCAAGTCCTCTTTCTCCATTGTGTATCTTTGGATTTGATCAATCAGACCAGCTTATATATTGGTGATATTGGTCCATTTTCATTTTCTTTTATTTTTGTTCCTATGCTCATAGTTTCATTTAGTTTTTGTTTAATTCTTGTTAATAGCTTTGTTGTTTTCTTTCTAACCTTTTACCATACAGCTGTCATGACTAGCATAGCCCAACTAGGCATGTAAGCACTCACTTTTTGCTCACACAGTGACGAGAAGAGTGCAAAAAATGTCCAAAAAGTCTCTGTCAATTTGGAATCCATTAACATTGTCCGAGCCATTTCCTATGTAATTATCATCCATTATGATAATGATCCTTTCTCTATGAACCACTCTCTAAACCAATCTATGAATCCATGATCTCGTCCATACTGTCCAAGTCTCTACTTGTGCAACTGTCCATAATGCTGACCCATTTATCACTATACTATCATGAAGTCTTGATTATTCCATCAAATTGTACTTCTGCTAACTGACTACTCTGGATCTGTCTTCTCAAACTCTGCAAGCTGCTCGAAGGATAGTTCTTTTGAATGTCACAGCTATCGCATAGAATCCCCCTATATAATATTCATATTACCTGGGAGTCTCTAAGACATATGGCTCAGAACAATTCCTTCTCTAATGTGTATTCATCATCATCTTCATTGGTAGATTCATCATCATATTCATTGGTAGATTCATCATCTCTCTGAGCTTTGGCTTCTTTCTTTCTATCTGTGGATTCATCTTTCACTACAATGCCTGAAAGTACAATCTCTTTAACCTGTTCTTTATTTACCTATCCTTCTTTTCTTTCAGTTATTTTCTAAACCTTTCTATATCTGACATCTTTATTTTTCTCTGTATAATTTTCTTCATCTCGTTTTATTTCCAATCTTGTGATCTCTGGGGCTTGGTCTTTATTCACATGTTCTTCGTGTTTTCTTATCCATACTTTCTTATATCTGATATCAGGTTCTCTTTCATGGAAGTATCAATCATACTTCTACAATCACTAGCTATGTGCCCATAGTTATGACATTTGTAACATTCAATGTTACGTGGGGCCACATATGCACTTCTTGCTTGAACATTTATTTTATGATCCCTGCAATCTGCAACCTTATGTGGAAAATTAGTACAATAAAAACAATGAACATACAAGAAATTTTCATACCTGGGACTGAATGATCTTCTTTGTGGTGTAATCCTTCTGAATTTCTACCTTGAATGATCATGATCATGATTGAATCTTCTTTGTGGCATGAACATGAATGGTCTTATTGAAGATGTATCTTCAATAGTTTTCTTAGATTCTGGTTGACCATGATTCTTTCCTTTGAGTACTTCTGCATAAATCTTTCTATTTTATTCATTCTTGTTTTCTAACAACCTTGAGTGCTTCTCTTCATTCTCTATAATTGATGTGGATGTTTCTGTCTCTTCAACATTCTTGTTGAGCTTGATGATTTTACTTCTCAATGTGACAACTTATTCTTCAAGCTTCTCAACCTCTTCTTCTTTCTTCATTATCTGAGACTTTATGACTTCTTCTGTTCTTTTCACTTCTTGAAGCTAAATTTTTAATGTGATTATTTCTTCTTTAAGTCCTTTCTCTTCTTGACCAAACTCTGGCTCACACTGTTTTAGATCATTATTTCTTTCCTTAAGATGATCTATCAATATCTTCTCTCTCATTTCTTCTTCTTCCTTTTGTGCTTCTATGTCGGCTTCCAAATGCTTCTTTTGATATTCAAGATTTTCTTCGATCTTCCTGGCTTCTTCTAGTTAAGTTCTTAAGTACTCGATGACCTGTTGGGCTTCTTAAAAAATGTGAACACTTTCCTTTTGTTTCATCAATTCTTTCTTGAGTGACTTGTTTTCTTATCTTTTTTCATCTAAATCACTAATCAATTCTCTGGTGATTATGTACTCTTCCTCTTCTAAATCTGTTTGACATGGTGAACATAATTCTTCTTGATCTATATCTGCATATTCTTTGGCATTTTATGAATCTGCGATGGGTGAAGAATATAAGTCATGTAACTTATCCCAAAGTTATTTGGCTGATGAACATGTACCAACCTTTTCTCTTACCGGATTAGGTAATGCTTCCCAGATTAAATCCATTTCTATTTTGTTATACTTCTTCAATTCCTTCTTGGCTGCAGTCTTTTCCCTTTTTGAACTGTCATATCTTGTAAGAATTGATAGCCAAATATAATGTCCCTGTGCCTGTAAAAGTATTTCCGTCCTTCTGCTCCACATCTCATACTTAAAACCATTATGACCATTAAACATTGATACTCCATTATCAGAATAATCCATGTTCTCCTTCCAGTGGTTAAACTGTTTCCTGAAGGAACCTGGTTTGATTCCAGATGTTGGATTACTGAGAGGGGGGGTGAATTAGTAATAGAGTAATGCAATCCTTTTTCACCATAAAATGCAAGTGTTATATCAATGTAGCATTATCATCCAATAGTTACAGAGTAAATAAATAATGAACAAATGAGCAATCTCACACATACACAATACACTAGTGTTTTACGTGGAAACCCAAAGTGGGATAAAACCACATGATGTTTTTTCATATATGTCTTGAATAATTACATTCATTGGAAGCACCAACTTCCTTTTTTTTCTAGCTACAACTGGAAGGAGGTTCCAACCCCCGAGTTTCTCAGGCTACAACCCGAGGGAAGCTCCAACTCCCCAATTCTCTGGCTACAACCAAAAGGAGGCTACAACCCCCTAAGTTCTTTGGCTACAACTAGAAGGTGGATACAACCACCTATCCTTGCCCCATCCAACCACCCTGAAATATAAATGCAAAATGTAGAAAACCTATCATTGTCACTGAATCAACCACTGCCATTGTCAACCTATACCAATAACCTATCACAACTTGTACCAATCAACCTGCACCAAAAAACCTGTACCAATAACCTCAACCAACATGTACCATGCATCAACCATGCATCAACCTTGACTCATCAATATGTACCAACATCATCAACTATACACCTCATGTATGTGCCAACTCATCAACTACTTGTCTCAACCATGTACCCAACATGTAACTCAACCATATACCAAAGACATACACCAATATAACCATCAAACGTTATCTAACAATTCATCACTCTATCCATAAACCCTTACATCAAACCATGTGCCACAATCTCATTGTTATGTAGCCTCAAGCTAAACCAACAACTTCCGCAATATGTCACAACCAAAAGACCAATACCCATATGCCAAATACCAACAACAAAATACCAACTGTATCCCTCAATAAATATGATATATGTAGCAATACTGAACATCCAATACCATCTCAAGAGATAAGCCCTAGCTCACAAAACATACCTCAAACAAGATGTGTCATATCTCTCATAAATAGACCCCAACCATGTTGTTGCCGCAATTTTTCTACCGCTTTTTTTCTGCTGCACTTTTTCTGCTGCGATTTCTCTGCCGCACTTTTTCTGCCGCGATTTTTCTGTCACACTTTTTCTGCTGCAATTTTTCTGCCATGATTTTTCTATTGCAATTTTTCTACCGCTCTTTTTCTGCCATAGTTTTCCTACTGCACTTTTTCTGCCGCACTTTTCTTGCTGAACTTTTTCTGCCACACTTTTTCTGTTGCACTTTTTCTTCCACAATTTTTCTATCACAATTTTTCTGTCACACTTTTTCCGCCACACTTTTTCTACCACAGTTTTCCTACCACACTTTTTCTGCCGCAGTTTTCCTACTTCACTTTTTCTGCCACACTTTTCTCTATCAATAATACCTGCCCAAATAACCTTTCACAAAATAGATATTCAATGATATTCAATAGGTTCAAGTGTGATTAAATGAGAGAGTGTTGCCTCTTATTTATACTCTCATGTAGCATCCCAATTTCCTTATTTTAGGTAGCTGTCCATTAACTTTATTATTTAAATAATTTTTTTTGCAAACACTTTGACTACTTTGACCTTTTGGGGCTTCTAGATGACTCATGAAGGTTCTCCAACTTCACATGGCCATAACTCTCTAACCATGAGGAGTTATGTGACGTTCCACATACCACCGGAAATGACATGACAAGTACTATCCATATATAATAGTCTTACCAGTAAATATATAAAAACTCATACCATTATCCATCAAACAAACTTGGGTCCATTACCCAAACCTTTGTGCTACCAGAATTCACTATCAGACTTTCTTCAAGGGTTGAAATCAATGAAAACCAACCCAATTAATCAACACAAGCATGCTATTCTATACATAAGTTAGGGTTAGATTTTATATGCTAGATGTTAAGTATAAATCAATAAACATACTCAAGACACCATCATTTGGGACAAGAAAATGTAATTCTTTTATTCATAATACAAATATTATACCTTACAATCTGAGTCGACCATCGTTTCATGAACCTAGTATGGGATCCTCTTTACCATGTTCCAAGTGCACCTTGTATGGAATTCTTCTCTCAACCTTCTGATCAATTCTATGGAAGGGAATGGGTTAAATGGAGGAAGAAGGGGATGATGAGGGAATGTTGAGGAAATTTATCACAAAAGGCAACAATATATTGGGCAAGGAGGGGAAGTGAAATTGGGCAGAGTTTCACTGTTCTTATTCTTAGATGTGAAATGAGACCCCAAAACCTCCTTTTATATGACAAAAGGATGGTTATTCGGTTGGGTGATGGGTTATAGCATGTGGATTAGTTGGGAAACTTCCAATATCCTGTGAATTTTAATGAATTCCTTGCAAATTTTCATTTTTTGGAACTTTTGCAAGCATACGCGGGCTGTAATGGTGAAACATGCGTATGTATGCGAGATGTAGTGGTGCATAAAGCATACATACACGGGCTGTAATGGTGCAGGGTGCATACATCTTCTAAAAAATGGTTTTTTAAGAAGAGATTCTCAACAGTGCTTTGGAAAAATATGCAAGTAAGAGGGATAAGGCCATGTATGCATGGTTAGGGAATTTTAGGGCTATAACAGATGCCCCCTAATGTGTGAGGTTAGAAGAGAAACTGATGGCCTAAATACATTACAATATATTCACCAATTTATGAAATCGAGTGAGCGACCAAAATTTGGGAGGTGCCATCTGCAAAATAATAAAATGTCTCTCCGAGGCGAGCATACCCATGCTCGAGATGAACTAAATCATGGATTCCAATCAAATAAACTATAGATCCATGTCATATAACCATATAAAGTGTAGCCTCAAGAAATACACAGTGGATCTACATCTCAAAATCAGTCTAAGATATACAAGTATAGTATCCATCTTCAAGAAGCTAGTGGCACTCGATGGTTGGAGATGAGAAATTCATAGCTCGATGAGAGTAAAAAAATGGAGGAGGACACAACCCTATGTAGCGAGAATAGATTCCTAAGGTCATACTAGATCCCAATGCTTGAAAAACAAACAGAAGGATGTGCTTGGTCTAGGGCGACTCTTTGTGCTGCTGAAAAAAAGAATACATATTTCCCGTCCCCTCTTTTTGGAATATTTGACTTTTTCAATTTTTTAAAGAGCTTGAAAAAGAATAAAATAATGCTACGTTACAAAGGATGAACAAGCGTCGCAAGAAAGCATACCATTTCCAAGTTCAAGGAACATACTAATGCTTAGATAAAGGAGACATGTGCAGGGAAATGACACTCGAGGAAAAGTCATGCATGGGTCAAGGGGTCAAGTCACATAGGAAAAAAGTGCTACAAGGATTACATATAAGGCATGCTTCAAAGGTTCAGCTGAGAGAAACATGGAGCCGACATTAGGCCAAAGATGCAGAGATGAAAATGTGATTAAGAAAGACACAATGAGACCCCTTCAATGTAATTTTTATGAGCCCAGAGAAGGTAAGTTCGTGTTGTCCCTCGACCAAGTTTTGGAGAACCTTGGTCGTGTTTGATCATTTTTGGGACTTCGACAGGCTGGTCGAAGACAAAGAGCCAGGTGAAGCGAAGATCGTAGGATATCGCCCCCTTTTGTGGGATTTTTAGGTTTAGGATTTATGTAATGGGTATGGGATGTCGGCCCATGGGTCTTACCCATGTTTAGGCCCTTTTTGTAATATATAAATAGATAGCTAGGCGATGTAAGAAGGAGTCAGTTGTAATCCAGTGAGCTAAGTGAAAATAGTTTTAAATGCTTTGTGCATACCGTGTGTTGAGAACTTGCAGAGCTAAGTGCAAGTGATTGTAAGAAGGCTTTGTGCTATGCCAAACTCGAGGAAGGAGGATCTGACAAGGTGCACACAGATCTCCTGTCCTATGCAGAGTGGATTTTGTGGCTCTGTGCATGTAAGAGGATTGAAAGAAGATAATAAAGAAGACAAAGAGTTGGTGGGCGTAGCCCCACGTTGGGGGTGAACCACGTATATCTTGTGTTATTGTGATTTTTTCTATATTGTTCTTGTATTTGCTTAATGCACTGTTATAATAGATAGATCTATGAATTCTTAAGTGCTTTATGATGAGAATGAATGTTGGATCTGTTGTAAGGCTATGAGCTTGATCTTGATGAATACTGTGTTGTTCTATAATTGGTATTTGAATCTATGATGTGAATAAGGGTACAATATAATGAATGTTAACTGCTAAGTTCTCTATTAAGTATTGTGATCACAGATCTGTGTCCTATTTAGGTTGTAGACACTTGAGTCCTACAACCCCCCCTGCCTCTACCTCGGGTAAGACTTCATCTGCTTTGCAGGTGTTGCCGAAAGGGTCGGTAGTTAGGGTTTTGTTGGTGTGTTGTTGAAGTGTTGAACCTTGGGTATGCCCTTGTGTGAAAAAATGGTTTCGTTGCTGGGAATTGAGGAAAAGAGAAATATCTGTGCGTAGATCTATTGTTGTAGTGTGCAGTACTCTACTTGACTTGTGAAGCTCTGTGCCAAGAAGAGAATTCTGATCTAAAGAAAAGAGGTAAGATCTTAAATCTTTGTGCTCTGATACAGGTAAGACAAGTGGAAATTTTTGTTTCTAAAGCATGGATCTAGGTATATTTGATAGATTTTGTCCTAGTCTGAAAACTAGGGCACACCTAGAAGAAAGAAAATGTGATATGAATAGATCTGATAAAAATAGTGAAAGATATGTTATCCCTATGCATAGAAAGAATTTTTGTACTAACAAATGGATGCAGGATCCTAGAAAGAGGTTTTTGCAGGTCCATCACTGTGATCCCAATGCGCAGTATAGGAAAGATTGAGAATCATTAAAGAAAAAGAGAGGATTAACTCTTTGTTATAGTTTCAGAAGACTGAGACATCCTGCTAAGGAATTCCCTGGTAGAAGTCCTATTTTCCTTTGTTGTAAAGCTACTAGACATGAAGTTTTGGATTGCCCTAGAATGATTGCTAAATTTGAGAAGATGAGCATGAGACAATAAAACCACGAGGAAGGTCAAGAGACTAAGAATATGCTAAAGAAACATAAATTACCGGAGGCTATATTATTGCAGATGAAAGAAACACTGACTGATCAGAGAGACATCAGTTTATCAAAGATTTTAAAATAGAAATGGTGCATAGAAACAAGAATAGGAGACTTCAACATAGACTATGTATTGGATGTAGAAACATAGGTGCACATTATGAAAAATAGTACTGGGGAAATCTTAGGAAATCCTGCCATGATTTCTTCATTGGGAGGAATAGGATGGTTTAAAGGAAAGATGATAACCCTATGTGGAAGACTTTCCCATGTACCTATGGTTGCTCATAGAACATCGACAAAAGAAGAATACAAGGTCATTAAGTTTGATGAGAACATCGATCCCTTTGCACTTTTGTTAGGAAATACTTGGATCAAGAGAGATCATATCCTAAGGAGAGAAGAAGAGGAAGCTATAGAACAAAAAAAGAAAGAATTAAGGGATTTCATGGTTAGGAAAATAGCGAGACTAATACAAGAACAAGAGGACAAGTCAAAGCAACTGAGGGCTAGAGGCTTAGCTGTCAAAGTTGAAAGAACACAAGAAAGCTTAAAGAACCTATCCATGGAGGAGAGTAGAGCACCTACTCGAAAAACAATAAGAGAAGAAGTATTATCCTCGAACCTTGTGAAAGACCCTCAATAGTGCAAAGTTACTATGCTAAGAAAATATAAGAACAATAATGGAAATAGGAATACAAAGATTCATATCACAGGAAAGAAATCTAGAAAGCTCAGTAAGAAGAAAGAAAATCTAGAAAAATTGTAGGAGGTTTCAGAGAGGACTTTGCAGAAGGAAGACTTGCAGAAATCAAACCTTGTCAGAATAGCAGAACAACACAGATTGGCACTTCGCCATGATGAAGCAATATGACCATTGGATATGACCCGACCGTTAGAACGACGCTCTAGAATGTCTAGAAACACAGTTATTTCTAGAATGTTCGCCATTGGACCATTGGGATTGTGCCATAATGGATGGAATCACATTGATTGAGGCATTCATTCCCATTGGAGGAATCCATTACGATGTTATCTATTTAACATGTCGACTATATTACCATGGAAACTTTTGCCAATTGTGATTATCCAAGCCCACAAAGAACTAATCGCTTTCGCATAGTGCTTATTGTAACCTCACCATACATTTTTCTACCTTGATTTTTTGTTCACTGACCCAAGATATCTGATCTCGAGCATGTATGTTAGGTGACCTTAATGAAATAGAGAAATTCATCGAAGATATTTTGATTGACCTCATGGCGGAGAAGGTCATGTCAGCAAGAGAATATGCCTCCTCGATGAGAGGATTGCAAGCATCCCCATCGACTGCATGTCAATCTGAGCCATCCCAAACTACGATAGAGAAACAGAGCAAGCATCGTGACAACTTGGCAAACGTGAAGCTCATCCCATCAATCCTGCCCGACTATATCTTGATTTTGGATGGCACAGTTAGTTGTGATAACGTATTGAGTGACTTCAACTATAAATTTATTACTACGTACCTCCCAAAGGGGATACACGCAGTTGGACTGCAATTAGGACAAATTATGACGCTAAATATCAATGAATTCAACTTAGGATACTGCAAGAATTATGGCATGCTCGCACCACACAAGTACTTGACAAAGACAATGGGGAAGAAGTCAAATATAATCCCCCAGCCGTGGACCATGGACATCGCAAGATCAACCATCCCCAATGTGATGAAGATACCACACTTCAACAGACATCAGGAGGTTAACACATGAGTTAAAATCCTCCTATCATGATACCATGGTGTTTACCTATGGTTGGATCGACACATCACCATAGATATGATGCTAATCCATTGGATCACTGGATTAAGCATGCAAGGACCCAACCCTCAAGATTTGTACCTAGGGAAGGCTGCAGATCACGCCGTGGCGCAACGCATAAAATAAACTTACGACGATGTAGAGAAAGGGAAATAGGGCTACAAGGTAGCCTCCATCCAGAATGGTGCAGTGCGCCTAGCTTTCCAGTTGATCATTGGTAAGCTTGTTAGGAAGAACTGACCAATACAGGTCATGGGGTTCATCGTTGACCTCGCAGGAAAATGCGTCGAAGGGATGAAAATGAACTAGGCGAGCTACCTCATCAAATAGTTGGAGCAAGATTTCTGCAAAGCACAGGACCAGGGCTATGAGTTTCATTTTAGATAGTTGATGATTCTCATTGCCTTCATTGCTTGGGAGATGCCGGAAGGAGCGAACTTCCCTAAAATTGAGCCATCCAAACCACTGGCCGTGAAGTTCACTACACTCTGGTGTTCAAGCGACATGGAAAAACAATGGAAATCCAATGCGACGTTCAACACATATTATTTACAGCTAAAGAGGGCCATTTAATATTTCCCTCGCATGACACCGAATACTCTGTACAGTTTTAGGCAACTTGCAAAGTTTCACATAGATAGGAATTTCATTTATATCACTGTGCATGGGGATGAACACAAGGAAGAGCTCTAGTCCTATTACAAACTCGCAAAGAAGGACATGGAAGAAATAACCAAGGAATGGCCTGCAGAGTTCCTTATACTGGTCGAACAGATAGAACTCTATGACCCTGACCTCATCAGAAGTTTTGTAGTCACCCGAGAAGAATATGATGCACCCAGCAGCAGGAGGAAGAAAAAGAAGGAAGTGGTACAGGAATTGAACAACGCATCAAAGGATACTACACCAGATTCACCTGAAGGAGGAGGAGGTGATGAAATAGACAAAGAAGAGGATGA
The DNA here is from genome assembly GCA_009831015.1 of Picea engelmannii. NCBI lineage: Eukaryota > Viridiplantae > Streptophyta > Pinopsida > Pinales > Pinaceae > Picea > Picea engelmannii. The sequence continues at coordinate 110,000 of ML795309.1, forward strand.
AGGGGAATAAAAAAAACAAGAACATTGTGAAGTGACACCTCCTAAAGATCCCATCACGGTGGCTGCAACATCTAAGAAAAGAAAGGGTTCGCTGAAGAAACCTTCATCGTGAAAGAAGTCAAAATCCAATAAACCTCCATTTCAGACTGTGCTTATGGTAGATGATATTGACCTCATCATTGTTGTTGTATCAGATACCCCAGAGGACATTTGGCAGTGGAGCTGTAATGACCATCTTTAAATTAACAGCTAATAATTCTATCAAATGTACAGCAATTTCTATAATCTTTATAAAGAATTAAAATTTTCAAAATTTTCTCAACACTTACGCAAGTAAAATTTGTCAATGAGTAATAAATATAAGTAAACAATCCATAAATTTGAATTTAAATACCTTAACTCTGATGCTATCCGTAGCTTGCATCCTTAGCTTGCTTCTTTAGGACGCCACCCAAAACCAACCTCCCTGCCGACTAGTTAGCTTCTAGCCTTAGGATATCAACGGATATCCTAGCCCTCCGAGCCCAAAACCTCCAGCAACCCCCCGGTTCACTGTAAATTCCTCCCTCTATCCAATACTCAGAGCTCTCACCAAAATCCTTCCCCACTCTCCTAGAATGGATCCCCTCTCAACTCCTTCCCCCCACCTTATTCCTCCTTCACCACCTTCCCTACATTAACTCCTACCTAACTGCTTTATTACACCTTATCCCCCCACCATTAATACCCTTATCCCTCCTTCATTATTTATCCTAATGTATTGAATACATTATCCCTTGTGGGATACGTAACCCAATTTAATATTATATCCTATTATCCATCATTAATTTAATACTTTATTAATTAATGAATTAATTAATAATTAAATCAATCATTAACCCTCATGAACCACTATTTAATAATAATATATTAGAAATGTTATTTTAGGACATAAATACAGTTTAGCTATTCTTTTAGGATTATATTATTAAATTAATTATACTTAATAATCAAGGGTCATTACAGGAGCAAAGCCAAACAAGAGACAATGTTTAACAAGATCAAGGTGGAGCTCAAAGGGGTACACCATGCTCTTTATTCGAGCCGCGCAATGTCTACTGCACAGTTGTTAGTAGGGGACATAGAAGTAGGAGATGAGCCTACCCAGCTATGAAGATTAGCATATTCAACAGAGGCTCACCTTCTTCGGGTCCAAGAGGAAAAGGAGCAAGCCACAGAGGCATTAAAGAAAGAAAAAGAAGAATCCATAGAGAAACGTCGGGTTGCGCAACAAGAGAAAGATGACCTCTAGGCGAAGTTTGCAGAGGATAAAGTGCAGATCCAGAAGGAAAAAGAACATCTGCTTGCAGAGCAGATTGGAACTATAGAAGAAATCATTAGAGAACTTCGATCTATGTCGGGCCTCACATAGATAGAAGAAGACACAGTGGAGAGTCAAGTGGAGAATATAATTGAAGCTACTTAGCATCTTCAAGCAAGAGTGGCAGAATTGGAACTGAAATCCGTGCCAAGCACTCCATAGGAAGTGCGAGATCAGAGGGAAGAAAGTACTCAAAGCATAGTCGAAAGAATTAAGGCATTGGACTTAGAATGAAATCAATTACACAGTCGAAGTGCACAGACCTATGAGAGCCTTACAAAGGACCCAAAACTAAGTGTTATCACTGAAATTTCGTCCACACAGGGCGACAAGAACTCCGCATCATCAACACAGAAAAAAAGTCATTCATGGCACAAGGATTAACTCCACAGCACAACAAAAGGGCCAAAACTATACAAAATTGGCTAAAAAATTAAAAAGCGCATCGCACCCATGGAAAACGCGCGCATGCGCGCTACAGCTTCGTACATCGAGCGCATATGCGCGGATGTGGAGTACAAAACCCGCGCGCCTGCCAAACGGCGCATTTATGAAGCTGGTCGGCCTCCCAACCACCATTGGATCGGCTCCCAAGTCGATTTGACATCAAATCCGAGCTCAATCTACGGGTGGAGGCTGGTCAAAGACCTAAAGGTGCCCTAAAGAGCCCCTTTTCACATTCAAAAGGGGTTGCACAATAGCTCAAAGCTTGGCTATAAAAAGCCATGAATGACCATCATTTCTTCAAGGAATTCATTGTAATGTTATGCTGTT
>ML795309.1:112233-129710 GCA_009831015.1 Picea engelmannii
ATTTAATTCTTGTTAATAGCTCTATTGTTTTCTTTCTAACCTTTTACCATACAGCTGTCATGCCTAGCAAAGCCCAAATAGGCATGTAAGCACTCACTTTTTGCTCACACATCGACGAAAAGAGTGCAAACACTAAGGACATCGGAGTCACAAATCTAGGAGGAAAAGAAACAAGCAACAACAGTAAAAGCATAGTTGAAGCTATTGTCAGGAGTCGAGAGGATGAAAAGGTCCCAGGAACAATGCACCATTTAGCAATAGGTCCATGCCATCTAGAGTAAAGTCATGGAAGTGACCCAAAGGATAAAACTAGTGCAAGATGAATCCTGCATACGTTTTGAGGAGATTGGGGGACAAGGTGCATAGCTAGGACAAGTAGTCACCACGGTGGAACAACGATTAGAAGGACTGGTGACCGAGAAATTTATTCAAGAGTTTGCCGAGCAGGAGGCTCTGGTGAAGCAACTGGTCGAAGAAGCTCGAGCCAAGCTCAAGGCCTTCGAAGCAGATTTGCCGAGATCAAAGTGACTTGGGACGAGTCACAAGTGAGTGTTGGGAGCCTATTGGCCCTAGACTAAGTTTTGGAGAACCTTGGTCATGTTTGATCATTTTTGGGACTTCGACAGGCTGGTTGAAGATGAAGCGCCAGGTGAAGCGGAGATCGCGGTATCTCACCCCCTTTTGTGGGATTTTTGGGTTTAGGGTTTATGTAATGGGTATGGGATGTCAGCCCATGGGTATTACCCATGTTTAGGCCTCTTTTGTAATATATAAATGATAGTTAGGCGATGTAAGAGGGAGTCAGTTGTAAGCCAGTGAGCTAAGTGAAAATAGTTGTAAATGCTTTGTGCATACTGTGTGTTGAGAACTTGTAGAGCTAAGTGCAAGTGATTGTAAGAAGGCTCTGTGCTTTGCCAAAATCGGGGAAGGAGGATCTGGCAAGGTGCGCACAAATTTCTTGTCCTATGCAGAGTGGTTTTTGTGGCTCTATGCATGTAAGAGGATTGAAAGAAGATAATAAAGAAGACAAAGAGTTGGTGGGCATAGCCCCACGCTGGGGTGAACCACATATATCATGTGTTATTGTGTTTTGTGCTATATTGTTCTTGTATTTTCTTAGTGCACTGTTATAATAGATAGATCTATAAGTGCTTCAGTGCTTTATGATGAGAATGAATTATGGATCTGTTGTAAGGCTATGTGCTTGATTATTAGATGTACTTGATCTTGATGAATATTGTGTTGTTCTGTAAATGGTATTTGAATCTGCGATGTGAATAAGGGTAAGATCTAATGAATTTTAACTGCTAAGTAGTTGATTAAGTATTGTGATCACAGATCTATGTCCCAACTAGGTTGTAGACACTTGAGTCCTACAACCCCCCCTGCCTCTACCTCGGGTGAGACTTCATCTGCTTCGTAGGTGTTGCCGAAAGGGTCGGTAGTTAGGGTTTTGTTGGTGCACTATTGAAGCTTTAAACCCTAGGTCTGCCCCTGTGCCAACAACTCGGTAGTTTTTTCACGTTTATAGAGTCTGAAAAAAAAGTAAAAGAAGACTCTAGGGAGTACCTTTTTCTAATATAGTCTAGTCAGTTCGAAAAAGGGTTAAAGTTGCACTGAAAATACATCTATTCAAAACCATTTTAACGAGTGTGACAAAGACAAGATCACTCGACAATATTTTCAATTTTAAGGAGTATGGAAAGAGCTTAACTATGGACTCAAAACCATTTTCCGAGTTTAGTCTTCTTAGCCCAGAAAATTATAAAAGTTACCGAGGATAACTCTCCTAGTGAGATAAATATCTCGAGGCATACCTTTTTCTGCTATAATCTACCGGCTAGAAAAAGGGTTAAAATCATACCAGTATATTTTCTTATGGACCAATTTAATGAGTGTGAAGGAACAAGGCCACTCGCCGATATTTTCAATTTTAGGGAGTTTGAAAAGAGCTTAACTATGGACTCCGTGGGGGTTCCTTTTTCATAAGTAATCTCCAAGGCCCGAAAAAGATGATAAACCAAAACCAAGGAGAATGTTCCTTTTTCGAAGATTTATTCCCTCAAGCCTGAAAAAGGGTTAAAATTAGGCCTGATAATACTCTTCTAGCAAATCAAAGTTCCTAGAGCATACCTTTATTTGTGAAATTGACCATCTGGACCGAAAAATGGGTAAAATACTGCCAGACATATGTGCCTTCAAATTTTAGTTTGGTGAGCATGAAGGGAAACAAGATTGTTCGACAATATTTTCATGTTTAGAGAGTCTGAAAAGGGCTTAAAGAAGACTCTAGGGGGATACTTTTCTCAGTGAATCTAGACAAGATTGAAAAGCATAAATACAATCTTGTCGGATGTTGCTTTCTAATTTTAAAGCGAGCTTGAAAGACATCAAAGCATGCTCATTTGGGAGTCCCGAGGGTAAGGACAAGAATGATGATGCATCAAATGAATGAGGCTTAATATTTTTTGGCACATGGGTAGAACCAGGGTTCAACGCTTCAACAACACACCAAAAAAACTCTAACTACTGGCCCTTTCGGCAACACCTACGAAGCAGATGAAGTCTCTTCCGAGGTAGAGGCAGGGGTGGTTGCAGGACTCAAATGTATACAACCTAGCTGGGACACATATATGTGATCACACCACTCTAACAAATCACTTAACAGTTAACATTCATCAATATTTAACCTTTATTCACATCGCATATCGAAACCCTAGTTATAGAGCAGTGCAATATTCAACAAGATCGAACACATTCAAGCACTTAACATGGAGAGATAGATCAGATATAACATTCATTCACCTTACCAAGCACTAAGCTATTATACTAGATGCATCATACATAAATATATCAACACTAAGCATAAATAACATCACTAACATACAACCATAATGCACAAAGCAACCATAACACAGGATATATGTGGTTCACCCCAATGTGGGACCACATCCACCAAATCTTCTCTTCTTTATTATCTTCTGTCAATCTTCTACAAGCACAGAGCCCACAAACCCTAATCCACATAGGATAGGAGATCTGCACACCTTGCCATATCCTCCTTCCCTAAGTTAGGTCACAACACAAAAACTTCTTACATAGTCTATACATAGGCCTCTTACAATCACTTTCACTTAGCTCTGTAAGTCTTAACGTACACTATGCACAAAGCCTTTGCAATCACATAGATAGAACTCTAGCGCATAACATCTTCTCTCTTTTCTTACATCACCTAGATATCTATTTTTACATCACAAAATGGGCCTAAACATGGGTAAACCCATGGGCCGACATCCCATACCTGTTATATAAAACCTAATCCCAAAAATTTCCCTAAAAAGGGGTCAAGATATCACAATCTCTGCTTAGACTTGCACTTCACCTTCGACCATCCTGTCGAAGTCCCAAAAGAGGTAAAACATGACCAAGTATATCCAAAACTTAGTCAAGGGTGAACATGCCCCCAACACTCACCTGTGACTCATCCCGATTCACTCTGGTTTGGGTAACTCTGCCTCAAAATCCTCGAGATTGGCTCAAGCTGCTTCAACCTGTTGCTACACCAAGGCCTCCTTCTCGGTGAACTCTTGAATAACTGCCTCGTTCAGAGGTCCTTCTAAGATTTTTTCTATCGAAGTGACTACTTGTTCTAGCTCTGCTTCTCGACCTTCAATCTTCTCAAAAAGTAGGTAAGATGCATCCTGGACTAGATGGAGCTTCTGAGTCACTTTCATGACTTTGCTTTGTATGCAATGGACCTGTTGCTGAGCCATGTGCTATTATTGGGATCTTTTCATCCTCTCAACTGCTGACAAGAGTTTCAACTGCACTTGTACCGCTGCTACTTTCTTCTTTGCTTCTTGTAGCTATGACTCCAGTGTCTTCAGTTCAGGGTGCTTGGTAAGGCACTAATAAGTCTGCGCACTGCAACTGCTTAGCTTTTTACATTCCACGGATAATGATTTTAGCCTTTCAATTGTACTTCGAGCAGTTGCTTCTCTCTAGTCTCTCACTTCCTGTGGAGTGCTTGGCACTGTTTGTAGCTCTAGTTCTGTGACCCTCTGTTGGAGCTGTTGAATGTCTTCAACAAGCTTCACAACTTAATTTACTACCGGGTCTTCTTCCATATGCTCCAAGCATATCAAAGAGAGAAGTGCTTTGTTGATTGTTTCTTTAACTCTGACTTGCTTTGCGAGCAACTATTTTTTCTTCTATTGGATTTGCACTTTATTTTCTTCAAACTTGGTTTGAAGTTCATCCTTCTCCTGCTGCACAACTCAATGTTGCTCTATGATTTCCACTTGTTCTTGTGTTAGGGCCACTGAGGCTTGTTATTTTTCTTCCTTCACGCAATGAATGAAAGATTTGGTCACATCAACTATTCTATGGAGTTGGGCAGGCTCATCTCCTAACTCTGGTTCTTCTGGTGGCGGGGGCTCAGTGGACATTGCACGGCTGGAGTGAAGGGCTTTATATACACCTCTTAGCTATGTCTTAGTTCTATCATAGATGGCTTCTTATTTTTCTTCAATTATTTGCAAAATATCTTCCGAGGCATATGATACAACTGCGATAATGAAGTCGAAGTCATTGACCATGAGTACAGTCTGCAACTTCAGCTTACTTGCTTTGGACTTCTTTTGCGATGTAGGTTTCATTAGGGAAACCTTTCTTTTCTTGTATGTCTCTGCCTCTTCAAGGGGGTTCCTAGGTGGTGTTACTTTGCCTTGCTTCTGCTTGTATTCTTCTCCTTATTTTTCTTCTTTGTCCACTTCGTCGTCTCCTCCTCCGCTAGGTGAATCTGATGCAGTCTCTTCTGATGTGCTGTGTATTTCCGGTACATATTCCTTATTTTTCTTCTTTCTACTGCTGGGTGCATCATACTCTTTGTGAGTAACCACCAGACTTCCAATGAGGTTGGGATCAAACAGTGCTTCCTGGTCGACTGGTATAAGGAACTCCGTGGGCCATTCTTTAGTGATTTCTTGCAGGTCCTCCTCTGTGAGATTGTAGTAGAACTAAGGATCTTCTTTACTTTCCAGAGCCTTCATAAATAAAATTCCTATCTACGCGAAACTTCATAAGGGGCCTGAACCTATCCAGGGTATTTGACATCATACGAGGGAAAGACTCAATATCCCTCTTCAGCTGCAGGTAGTAGGTATGGAATATTGCGTTTGAATGCTATTTTTTCCCCATATTGCTCGAATACCAGAGCATGGTGAACTTTCCATCTAGTGGCTCGAATGGGTCAATGTTAGGGAAGGTCTCACCTTCTGGCATCTACCAAGAAGTAAATGTGATGAGGATCAACAACTAGATAAAATGGAACTCATATCCCTGATCTTTAGCTTCACGACAATTTAGTTCTAACTGATTGACTAGGTAACTTGCCCAATTCATCTGTAGGCCTTCCACGCATTTTCCTGCGAGATCAACGACAAACCCTGTGACCTACGTGGGTCTATTATTTCTTACTATCTTACCATCAATCAACTGGAAAGAAAGGCACATTGGGCCATTATGAATGGAGGCTACCTTGTAGCCTCGCGCCCCTTTCTCTACATCGTCATAGGTGTCTTTGATCTTTTGTGCTAGGGTGCGGTCTGTAGCCTTCCCTAGATAAAAGTATTGTGGGTCGGGTCCCTGCATGCTCAATCTAGTGATCCTATGGATCAACACTGGATCGATGATGATGCGCCTATCTAACCATGGATACCCACCATGGAAGCACAACAGAAGGAGATTAACGCATGCGTTAACCTCCTGGTGCCTTCCAAAATGTGGTATCTTCATCACGTTCAAGAAAATGGACCTCATGATGTCCATAGTCCAAAATTGGGGGATGATATTCGATTGCCTGATCATGTCAATATCATAACAACTTTTCAGCTCATGACTGGCGAATGAAGAATGATTTTGACCACACAGGTTATCCAACCGATCAACTATTGGATCCTGAAAAGACTGACAAGGCTACTGCATTGATTCAAATGAAATTTCCTGACTTTTTATGTATTTATCCTTCAACACTTGTTCAAGAGTCTCCTTCAAAATTTGAAATGAATTATAATCTAATGGGACATAATTACATTCCACTGTTTCAAATCTTGTTTTGAGATCTAGACTTCCATCTGGACTTTGAAAATCAAGGGAAAATAGTGATTGTGATTTTGGGTCTAAAATAGATCCCATGTCATCAATGACATCCTCTATTGACTCATCATAATTTTTTTTGTCTTCACTATTCACAACTTGCCTAGAGTTTCTTTTTAGAAATTGAAAAGATGAGAAACATAAGGGCAAAGATTTTTCCCTTACTCTGAAATTTTCTGCATTTTCCTCATTGCTGTCATGATTGTTGGGCAGAGGCTGATTGTCATATCTAAGCTGTAATTGATATTCTTCCTGCCAATGACATGTTGTTGGTTTCTTTGAATACTCAACATCTATTTCAACCTCATGATCGTCATCATACTGATCACACTTGGGTAGATTATGCTAGTAAGAAAATTCATCAAACATGCACATCATATCAACTGATGGCTCTTCAACAAGATGAGTTGGAACTTCATCTTCAACTATATTACGAATTGAATAAATGAAAGAATCATTATCCAAACCATGGTACCAAGGGTGAGCTACAAAATGTTTGGGAACTGTGACCTTTTCTTTCTCTAAAATCAATGGAACATGATGTCTTTGGACAACAAGCTCATATTTCTTACTGATCCTCTACATCATCTCTTCCATGGCACTGGCCAAAATGTCCAATTTAGCTTCTGATGACTTCAACTGCTCCTTTTATTTGTTTTTTACCTTTGACCTTTTGATTAGCAAGTTGGCCTCCACAAACAACTGCAATGTTCTGCATTTCTTCAAGTGTTGCAGTGTTCCTTTCTCTTAATTGGAATGCCATCTCAGGATCAAAGGCATCTGGGAAATGCAAGTGGGTTGATCCTAGGGGTGGCCATACATCAACAGGCATTGCATGATATATCTTATTGAACCTTGCTGAAAAATGTTGTACTATTTCCCTTAGCTGTCTTTTCAAATGGTCATACTCTTCTAGGATGAGAAAAACATTTCTCATGATCACCCATCGATCTAAGAAAGCTTGCACAAACTGATGGAAATTGTTAATGCTTGTAGCTGGGAGATTTTTAAACCAATTCTTGAATTGACCTCCCAATGATAGAGCAAAAATTCTGATGCAGACATCATCATCTTCTACCTCAAAGAGGTCAAGAAAATCCTCAAGACTTTGGATATGATTTTCAGCAGTAATATTGGCATTCTCTCCATCAAACCTGGGTAGATTATTGGTGTAATTTGCAAGGAAGTCATGGAGGATAGGAGGCAAATCTAGGGGCTTGTATCTATCTGGGATTTTGGTAGGTACATAAGGTAAAGAAAGAGGCTTACAACCATCCAGAGATTTAGCAAGAGTAGGAGATAAAGTAGGAGGCTTATGTCTCACTAGGACTTCTACAGGTGCATCTGGGATGTGCACAGGTGTATGAGTATGTACATAATATACAATTGGGGATCTAATCTCTTGAGGCTCATCAATTTGCAAATGATCAATATAAACTTCAGCAATATACTTTTGATCAGGCTTAGAATCAGATAGAACATAATTACATATAAAACCAAATATGTCTTGAATGCAATTTGAGCTTGAGTACCTGGTCTTTCTAGGCTGCTTGGCCATGCTTTAGGTTCTTCCTCCAGTGGAGTCTTTGAGTTGGCACTGTCTGGAACTAATTTTGATTCGCCAAGTGAATGATCTCAGCCTTCTTATGTCTGGTCACTGTCCACCATTAGTGATCAGATCTGGAACTTTGAAGTGTACTACTGGAGAAAGTTCCCCAGTATGGTCGCCATTCTGTTAGCACTCTGTAATTTGCCCAAGGCTGTGGGGGAAGTCACAGACGCAACATCAAAACCACTTCGAGTCTTGGATCTAGCCCTCCAAGACTCAGAGAGGGATCTCTCTATCAAATTTATATTTGTTAGAGATTTGATCCTAGGCTAGCTATGTAGAATAGGGCTTTTTTTTTTATTCGAGGTGTTTGGCTGAATGATTTCTTTAGAAATCCCATTGGGCTATGGGGTCTGTGTCAAAACTTAAGGTCAGATAAACAACTTTTAAAGGGATTCTTCACAGGGCGAGATAACCAAGATACTGGATCGATTAAGATAAAATGTGATGGAAAGATAGAACAGGTGAGAGGTTCATTTAAGTAAAGAAGCATCAAGAATTTCTTTAACTCAAAATCAGAGGAATAACATGCACACTGATAAAAGGCCAGATACAGAGTACCCGAGGTAAATTCTGTTCTTTAAATTCCTTTTAACAGTTGTAATTAGAAAAAAAAGGTGATAACAGAGTAAGAAAACATTAACATAGCAAGAAAAACATCACCAATGTCTAGACACAATATTCCTGTGCATCAATTCCTTTGTATTACTGGTGGATCTAAAAAATTACAGAGAACAACCTTTCTGGGTGGAATGATCAACAACCTGTTTTACATTAAAATCAATTGAATAAATAGGAGAGATCCCCCAACAAGTTTTTTAATTCATATTTAACTGCCTCGGCCAAAAATAGCCACAAAATCCCCAAAAATCCGGAACTGCAAATTTGGCCGAATTTGCTGAAAATAGGGGTACGCTTAGTCATTCATTTCTACGAATCAGTGACACCTGTGAAAAACCCAAAAGAGGTTATTGTATATTAGCTTGTCTGGATCAAAAACCTCCTTCAGTTTCTCAAATTTTGATTCCACCTCACTGAAACAACTACCACAAAATCGGGACTGTAACAGGAAAAACCAAAAATCCGAAAAATGAGGTTGAAAGATAGCCTCGATTCTCCCAACTGGTGGCACGTTTGAAAAGACTAGGAGATGTTTTTTTATTTAGCCCATTATTAAAAAAATATATTTTCGTTTTTTAAATTTCATCTTCATTTGCCCAGAATCCACTTCGCAAGACAAGGTTTCAAAACTAGAAAAACAATGGTTTTGTGAAATTGGGGGAGGGCGGTTTTGGAGAGGTAAGTGGTATTCTGGACCCCCCCTAAGGTGGTAAGTGGTATTGGGAGAGGGGGGTCCAAAATCACCTGGAGGTGACAAATGTCCCTCCCAATACCACTATTCCATACCCCCCTCCTCCGTTAAAGTTCGAAAAACATGGGGGTGGGGGGGTCCGGAATTTTTTAGGTCCGTGGATTAATGTTTTGGGATGTGTGAATGTTAAGTTGCGGGTGGGGGGAAAATGATTTGACATTTTATTTTTGTTTTGTTTTTATTTATTTTTTTATTATTTGTTTCCTTTTACGTGTTTTTCCTTTTCCTTTTTGTTTTATTTTTATTTTTATTTCATTTTAATGTTTTATTGCGTTTCAACTTTTTTGTTTTATTTATTACGTGTTTTAATTTGTTTTTTCAATTAATATTTTTTATTATTGTTTTATTTTTATATGTTTTTTGTTTTATGTTTTAATATGTTTATTATATTTTGTTTTTTAATTTTTGTATTTAGCTTTTGTTTTATTTATTATGTATGTTTTAGTTTAGTTTTTATTTGTGTGTTTTTTTTAATTAATTTAAGTTTGGTTTATTTAAATGTTTTGTATTTTGTATATTAATGTTCGATTTTTATTGAATGTTTATATTAATAAACTAACCTAACTATTAACAAAGTAATTTAATAATTAATCATTAATTAATTATTCATAAGACTAATCTAGTCTAACTATACTAAACCAATTGATTTTTCTTTTAACCTAAGTTTGTTTATTCAGATGAGTGGCGGGCGAGGCGTACTCAATGGGTCGAAAAGACAAGGAAGCGAGGGCATAGTAGAGGATGAAGGATGCAGCAGGCTGATGGAGGATTGAACGAAATGGATGGAGGGGGAAAAATGGGTCAACCGAGCCAGAAGTCTTCATCATGGGGGAAATGCCAAATCAACAGTCGAAGAATCGAGTTACCTATAATTATAGGACCCCAACAAACCCCACTGTAAGGGATAGCATTAAAGGGGACTGAAGTGCACCTGGTTGACCCTTTTAGGGGAGCGTTTGAGCTCCCTACCCCCAGACCCATGGTCTGTAAGGTGGAGTAGGTAAGAACCAAGTTCGAATCAAATTCGGGCATCCCATATGGGAATGGAGGGCCCTTTTCACTCTGATTAAAAGGAGCGGTGGTCGAAGCCGATAATAGTATTAGACCACCACTTGAAGTAGATGGAGTTGAGATCACTGTGGTCTAGACTAGCGAAGGTGGGAGAGGAGGCAGGATTTCTCCTGCGGTAGTAGCCAAAACGAGAGTATGAGGACTCTTGAATGAAGTAGAAGTATTCACTTCCATTGCCACTTGTAATACTAGCTGGTGCTCAGAGGGTGTCACCTCAGTAGGGATAACTGGAACTAAGATTGGCATTGACAGGTCAGTAATCGAAGGGTTGGATGGACTGAGAGATTCTGCCTCATGGTTGGAAATGGTAGGTTCCTCTGGAGTCGAATAGTCTCCTCATGGAGCAGGCTCGAGCACAGTTTCTTGCGGCCCATTCGCCTCTAATGACCCTTGTTAGTCAATTCTTCATCGTAACGATGGTGGAGGTGGCTCCAATGTAACTGATGATATGCCTTGAAGCCTTCATGACCGGTAGAGATGTTGATATTCCACCTTGTGAAATGATCAACTAACACAGTAAGGATTAACTAGAATTTAAATACCAACCACACACTAAACATTCCCTAAAATTCAAATCAAGCAGTCAACTATCTAGTAGGAAGGACAGTTACGCCAATCAATACTACTAGAGAAACTAACTAGTCCAAGTGCAACTCGAACCCAGAAGCACCCTCTGGGCATACTCTACTAAGTGTGATCCGATGTCTACCCCAGGTACCATGCTATACCCCTGCAGTCACCCATGTAAGTCCCTATAATTTTGGAAACTAAGTTTCCATCTCGCAGTCAGTCACTAGGCAGGTACAGTCAACAGTCAGGCAGATCACAATGAGTAGGATAACAAGTCTGAAGCCTATCAGAGGTATCAAAAGAAAATGGTCTAGAAGACAATAGAGGATATTGAATAGGTTCGACGTCCATGAAGCTTCGTATTCAAATGCAGTTGGTATTACTCCCAAGACAGACCCTCAATATGTGTTCCCCACTACGTTCAATCCAGATTTGGAGGGGTTATCTCCGCTGCCTTTCCTCACGCGACCTCATGTTTATCCCTTGTGTTAGAGGGGGGTCCCAATTAAATTTTACGACACTGGACTTAAGCACTCCCTAATCAGACTTCAATGTTTGATTTAACAGCCTTGAAGAGTTTCCTCTCCAACCTAATTCAAGGCCCTAACCCTAAACTAGTTGGTTGACCCTATGAACAAAAAAATGCTAGTTTATTTTGGATTAAGCGTTCTTTTTAAAGGCTTGATTTAATCATAAGGTATGATGGTCAAACTAATGATGTTATAAGAGATGAAAAGAAGGAGAAAATTAAAGCACTTGAAAGAAACAATACTTCAAATTTAGAAACAAAGCTTTGTAACTAACTCTTTGTAAACACAACTTTTCTTAACTAACTTTTCAAGATCTTGTAAAGAAAACCTAAAAACTACTTTCGCTTGAATACAAGCTACTTATGTTCTAAGAAATCAAGAAGAACTTGAAATAAAGACTCTTTTTCCTTTTTGCAAATAACCAACACTAACTAATTTACGAAACTGTAAAGAAAAATCCTTTTTTTTGAAATTGCCTTAAAGAGATAAACTGAAATAAATCTTTTTATTTTTTCAAAGAAAGTGAAAAAGGATAAAAAGACTGAAACAAGACCGGAAAAAACCTTTAGCCTACTGTGGATTGCAGGGATTCAATCATGAAACCAAGAAGGTAGATTCGCAATTCAACAACTTGCTAAAAACCCCTTTAAAAGGTAAACACAAGAAAACCAAGAAAACAAGTAAATTGAACTCTATACCCAGGCTATGGTTGTAAATAGAGACTCTGGACTAATCCAAGAAAACCCTGAGAAGTGTGAATTTTAATCAAGAAAGAGGCAAACTGCTTCTTTTTGAAAAAAATTATTGAAAGAAAGACATGGGTTGTTACATCAATAGCCTGCATATGTATGAGAGATGTTTATTGAGCAGAGAGCGTATGTACGCAGGCTGACCCAAGACAGGGATGGAAAACCTCTATATCTTTCCAAAAAAATGAAAGATCGGGCAGTCTTACAGGGCAGGGACAACTGGGATTGCACTTGAAGGTGACCAAAATCCCTTGACAGACTCAGAAAACTTGAAATAAACTTGAAAGGAAAACAAACCAATAAAACAACCCAAAATCCCCTTAAAAACCCTAGAGGCTTCCCCAATATGGTAACCATTTCTTCTAGTGGGAAAAAACCCCCTTTAACTACACCAAGGTTCAAGATGTAGACATATCAAATTACCATCTAAAAGATAAACAATTCTTAATACTACCCCAAACATACCAAAACTAATGTAAAGAAAACAAAGAGAGAAGAGATCGGGTAACTATACCTCTGATCCCACATCTAGTGATGATCTCCTCATGCTTCGAAGTTTTGCTGACTACATGTATCCTCCTAGGCATGACCTGCATCCAAATATAGGAAAATAAAGAAATACAAGCATGATATTCTATACATAAGTTAGGGTTATATGTTAGATTCTGAGTATAAATCAATAAAAATACTCAAGACACCATCATTTGGGACCGGGAAATGTAATTATTTTATTCATAATACAAAGATTATACCTTAAAATCGGAGTCGGCCACCATTCCGCGAACTTGGTCTGGGCTCCTCATTACCCTGCTCCAAGTGCACCTTGTATGGACTTCTTCTCTCAACCTTCTGATCACTTCTATGGAAGGGAATGGGTTAAATGAAGGAAGAAGTGGCTCCTTTTCCTTTCTTATTTAACTTGAGAAATTTACTTTGATCTCCACTCACATGTTTGGAACACCCACTATCTATATACCACTGACGTTCTTGATTTCTCGCATATAGCACTACTTTTCACTCTGTTTTCTTTTTCCTCCATTCTTTTTTATTATGGGGAATATCTGTCTTTTTATCATATTTTGGCAATCTACAATCACTTGTTTTATGACCATAGTTGTTGCATTTTTGGCATTCAATATTGAAATCTTGCAATGGAGAAAATGAGTTATAGTTTCTCTTTTCTTTATTGTACTTGTTGTTCTTATATTTTTGGACATTTCTATTATTGTATTGTCCATAATATTTGCAATGTATTTCCTTCTGTCCAAAATTATTGTAAGAGAAGCAATATCCAATAAATAAATATTTAGGGGTATTTTTGTTGATGAATTTATTTTGGTCATATTTTACTCCAACGTAGAGTTTTGATTTGTATTATGTGTAACAGTTTTCAATGGTGTCATCTTTGCATCATTATCTTCTTTTCTAAATGTTTTTTTCAGAGAATCTACGTAGATGATTGATTTCTTGACAGATCCTTGTGATGCAGAAGTTGAGTCTTGAGTGTATCCCAAAAAAGTCTTGTTGTTTGGTGATCTTTGACTACTAAGAATTTCATTCAATATGCTTGTACTATTTTCAAATTGTGATCCCTTCTTTACTTTCCTAATTTCACCTTTTAGTAGCTTAATCTTAGCTTCTAGTTTCTCACATACTTGTTTTTTATCATTAAGTTGTTGTAGAATGATTTCTTCAGTTTTATTAGCTTCCACGAGTCGGGACTTCAAATCACTAATGGCATGTTTTGACTCGTTGATGGTTTTGGAAGCTTCCCTCTCTCTTGTTTTAGTAGCTTATTTAATCTCTAGAAGCTATCTTTTTAGTACCCTATTTTATTTTTTAGATTTTCCTAGTTCTTCAATTACATTAAGGATTGCTTCTTCGAACTTCCCTTTTTCTTCATCTTATGAACGTTTATCATCTTGAGTTTTCATTCCCATAAAAAAAAGCTTTGAATTTTCATCTTCACTCATGTATGAAGAACTGATGTCTTCTTTGGAGTGGAAGTTTTTCTTTTTCTTATAAAATTTCTTCTTGTATTGGTTTTTCTGGTTGTGAACTTCTTCATCATTTTCCTCCTACTTAGGATAAGGAAATTTGTTAGAAAAGTGTCCAATTATGCCACAGTTGAAATATTTTAAAGGTAATTTTCCTTTATATTTTCCAAATCCTTTTTGGAGTTTCTTTATAAAGTTGACCTCTTCTACATCTGATATATCTGACAGCTTATCATTGGTCTTTTTCTTTTGCCTCATCTTTGTATTAGATGATTTAAAGGTTGTTTCATATTTTGTTGATTTATAATTCCTTGTTCTCATTTCATAAGTTGTAAAAATTCCATGAAGTTGATCAATTGTGAGTGTGTCTAGATCAGATATATCTTCAATTGAAGAAATATTTGCATCCTATCTCATAGGAAATGACCTTAGTACTTTTTTCACAATAGGTTTATCTGTAATTTCTTCTCCTGCTGCTCTGATTGAATTAACCACTTCATCTACCCTATGAAGGGACTCAACAATATTTTCTTCTTCTTTCATTTTTAGATTTTCAAACTGAGTTCTATAGATCTATATTTTGGCTTCCCTGACTTTTTCATCTCCTTCATATACAACCTCCAACTTGTCCCAGATTTATTTGGTTGATTTACAATGCATAACCTTCACACATATAGAATTAGTCAACCCTCCTAGAATTCCATTAATTGCTCTTGTGTTGTCATTGCCGATTTTTTTTCCTCCAATGTCCTTGGGTGGAGTAGTTGGTGCAGTGTAACCATCTACAAATGATTTCCAGATATCAAAGCCAAGAGCCAACATGAAGTTTTTCATTCTTATTTTCCATAGAGCATAGCATCCTCCATTGAAAAATAGTGCTTTGTTGTTAGACATTCCCTCGTGTTGATCCATATTCAAGATCTACCTTCCAGTTGTTAGATTGTGCTGAAGGCACTTGCTCTGATACCAATTGTTGGAATACTAAGAGGGGGGGGGGTGAATCAATATTACCCTTTTTTAAAACCAGTAGTTACTTTTTATATTTTATTGATTACCACATTGAATCAACAATGAATTGTAGGCAAAATCAATTATATAAATATGTTTAACATCAATTACAAGGTTTATATATTGAATAGTGAAGGACACAAATCCTCTTTAGAGCACCAAATCTAGGAGATACCAATCCCCTTCTTCATCACACCAACTCTAGGAAGCACCAACTCCCTCGTCTTTAGGGAACCAACACTAGGAAGCACGAACTCCCTTGTATTTAGGGTATGAACCCAAGGAAGAACCAACTCCCTTGTATTTAGGGCACCAACCCAAGGAAGAACCAACTCCCTTATCATTTACAATTTTCTTAGTAAGGATATGAATCCTTCGATGCTCCTCCCTTCCACCCTCACTGCATAAGTATCTTCATCTTTCCTTTTTGGAATCTGCTTCTGCTTTTGATCTTCTGATCTAGATTGCAGAGACACATTCTTCTCACCATTATTTCTTGTTTAAATACTCTTCCAACTGGTGTGAGCTATGAAACATTGTGTCCATTTGTTTGGACCATCACACCTCTTCATTTTAACATTAACAATAATCACTTTTATGATTCAAACATTTATTGTTAATTCTTTTAATTTAGTGAGAGTGATTTTCATAAATCGATCTCAAGTATGGATCAATTTATTTTTAACTCGATTCCATGTATTATCCAAATATTATAGAAACCGATTTCTCCAGAGGCGCTTACTTCAACCCATTTATATGTGACCATAGGCGCAAAACCACAGGCTTATTAAAGTAAGAACTACCTTCTTCTTTCTCCCTTTTCATTTTAGCCCCCATATGTCCAATGTTGCACTGTGTTTTTTGGTACTTCATCCTTCAGAACTTTAGGCCTTTGCAACCTTTCAAGTCTTAGTAATAAGATTTCACTGAAACGAATTGGATGATCAATATTCAATGCTTCGTTTAGATGTACGATCAAGTATTAACATAGGCCTTTCAAGTAAATCATTGGTTAAGACTTGATCAACAATTGAATGGAAGGTTCTTGTTTATTTTAGAACTTTGGGACTTTGGGCATTTGCTGGTGGTGAAACTCCCGAAGTAAAAATCCCAGAGTGATGTAACTTGCTAACATCACTCGTTGACATGGCACTAACTGAGTGGCTGCTACATGTCACTTAGATTCGTGACTCATGCATACCTGAAATGCCAACTATACTTTGACACTTTTCTTTATCTAATTACGCCATATGTCCTTGCTGACGTAGATCTCCTTATGTGGAGCATGTTCTTCTCCTGGATCTAATGGCCAGGATACTTCTCGAAGTGTTCCTCAGATCAGACGACTCATGTCCACTTCAGGACTTTGGCCTTCCGGACTTTGAGTAATTCGATTTATCGACTTCCCAATTATCCCAAAGTGAGATTCCCCTAAGTGTAAACCTCAAGTAACTTGAATTCATATAATGGTCATTCTTTAACCCAAAAAGTCTTAACACGATCCAAGGACTGTTGGGAATTCGACTATTTGGGATCTCAAGCCTTTGGCCTTTCTTATCCTATACTTCTACTTTCCTCGATCTGATGGTCAGGATATCTCCCGAAGTGTTTCCTCAGATCAGATGAATTGCATCTACTTCAGGGCATTTAAGGCTTACTCTACCCTTCCACTAAACATGATCTAACAGTCCTGATATCTTCCGAAGTGTTCTTCAGATCGAACGGTCCTCATTTACTTCGAGACTTCATCCTTTGAGTGATATTAATTTTTCTCAACCCCTTTCTCCTGAAGTGGTTAGTATCGAAGTTTAACCACTATTCTGATCCAACGATCATCATGTATTTTCTAGATCTTATGGTCCTCATTTACTTCAGGACTTCGGGGCTCCGGTCTTCATATTTTCTTATCCTATCCTTCCACTTAACTTGATCCAACGGTTGATTTGTATTGCGGAACTGTAACTTGCGTGTGGTTTAGTTCATCGCCCAAAGTCTACAATTGAAGTTGTGCGATTGTTGGTGGATTAACCACAGTCGTCGATATTTGAATCGATGATATCTAACGATCTATACTAATTGTAGGATTGGAAATAACGTGTAGTTTAATCCTCCCTTCACGCTCTGCAATTTGAAGTTGTGCAATTGTTGGTGGATCAACCATAGTTGTCAATATTTGAATCGATGTGATCTGGTAGTCTAGACTAATTACGGGATTGGAAATAACATGTATTTTAATTCTCCCTTCATGCTTTGCAATCAATCCCTACCCTTGATCTGACACTTGCATATCTAACGGTCCTGGTTTGTCTGGTGGGGATTTTGATCTCGATCATGTTTCTGCATTACACTTTCCCTTCTGATCTTTATGTGCATCATCAGTTGATGACATCAATGACAATACATCAATGATAATAT
>ML795309.1:139103-153601 GCA_009831015.1 Picea engelmannii
ACCCAACCCTAAAATAAGGAAAGTGGGGCCAAGTGACCTAGAAGATGTTTTTAAGGAAGCTACTTGGAGAGTATAAATAAGAGGCAAGGCTCTCTCATTTAAAACACACTTGAGAATATTGAATATATATAGGTGTATGAGGTTTACAAATGATATCTAAGATGAAATTCTGAGGAAAGTGAAGAAAAGAAGGCCAAAATGCAAGGAAGGATAAATTCTTTTGATGGTGCTTTCTAGGGTATGTTATTTTCAGGTCATCTCACCATTTTCGCTATAACTTTTTTTCTATAATGATTCAGATCCTTAAAATCCTATGAAAGTTATAAAACATATCCAAGTATCCATGGTTAAAAATTTATCTTGTGGGTCATTGTAGTTTGGGAGTTACGCTCTGTGGAAAATAGGGTTTTTGGCCAGTCCTGAAACTAGTCAAAATCAGGTTTTTGGGGTAAAAACGTCATAACTTCTTCATAACAGATAAAAATTTAGTGAAAACAATTGTGTTGGTTAGGGTACATTCTGTAGTATTCTTTGTAATAGTTTAAGATCATTTCATCAAATATTTTGTGTGGGGCACGCTCTACAAGGTCGCTCTCTAGAATAAGCCAGAATTCAGCAAGGTATGCCATGTTTGCTATAACTCCTTTTCTGAGAGGTTCCAAGTAGTGCCACTTGGAGGAATTGCATAAAAAACACAGAATAAATTGTTCTTTATACATTACAGGTTCAAAGTTATGATGACTTCAAGTTAGAGTTGTTGACTAATCCAAAACTAGGCATGTGAGACTAAAGAAACGTTTGATGAAAATGCTAGTCTCTTATTTTTAAAGTTAAGGAAGGTTTGCAGGAATGTGATCATATACACCAGGTCTATTACAGAGCTACAAATCAAATTTGGATGATGAAATTGATGAGGGCTTTTGGTTGAGGTACATGTTGAGTACATGGTTGAGAAAAGTAGTTGATGAGTTGGCGCACATACATGAAGTGTATAGTTGATGATGTTGGTACATATTGATGATTTATAGTTGATGTGTAGTTGACACATGATTGGAACATACTTGGTACATGGTTGGATGCACTTGCTTATGGTACATGTTGATTACAACTTGGTGCATGGTTTATGCACTTGTTTATGGTACAGGTTGATTACAGGTTGGCGCATGGTTGATGCACTTGTTTATGGTACAGTTTGATGCATGGTTGATGCATGGTTCAGATTTATTGGTATAGGTTTACAACAGTATATCTCATAGTGATAGTGTGACAGTGGTTCCATCATTCTACCTCTACTTCAGGGTGGCAGGACGGGGCAAGGACAGGTGGTTGTAGCCACCTTCCGGTTGTAGCTGGAGAACATTGGGGGTTGTAGCCTCCTTTTGGTTGTAGCCAGAGATTTGGGGAGTTGGAGCTTCCCTCAGGTTGTAGCTTGAGAAACTTGGGGGTTGGAGCCTCCTACCAGTTGCAACTGGAAAAAAAAGGAAGTTGGTGCTTCCAATGAATGTAATTCTTCAAGACATATAAGAAAAAACATTCTGTGGTTTTCTCCCGATTTGGGTTTCCATGTAAAACACTGGTGTACTGTGTATGTGCGTGATTGTTTATTTATTATTGCTAATTATTGGATAATAATTCTACATTGATATAACATTTGAAGAAAAGGATTAAAATTATGTTATTACTGATTCACTCCCCCTCTCAGTAATCCAACAGTTTATTCCCTTTGATATGTCACTTCTTACAGAGTGCTCGACATTGCTTGAAGTTCTAACTCTGCTACTCTTGCTTGAAGCTGATGAATGGCCTCAACGAGATTCCCCACTTGGATTTTAGTTGTCTCTTCTTCCATCTATGCCAAGCCTGACATAGAGATAAGTGCTCTAGTCATAGCTTCCTTGACCATAGTCTTCTCTGCGAGCAGCTGTTCTTTCTCTTTTTGGATTTTCTCTTTGTCCTCTTCGAAATTCACCCTAAGGTCATCGTTCTCTTTCTGCGCAACCTGAAGTTTCTCTAGGACCTCCTCCTTTTCTTGCTTCAAGGCCTATGTGGTCTACTCCCTACCTTCTTGGGCTCGACGAAGGCGACCCTCTATTGCATCTGCTAATATTCACAACTGGGTGGGATCATCCCCCAATTCTTTGTTTTTTGCTGAGGATGGCGCAGTAGACACTGCATGACTCGATTGGATAGCTTGCTGTATCATTTTCATCTCCATCTCGATTCTATCATACATCGTCTCCTACTTTGCTTTGTGTTGCTTCAAGATGTCCTCTGGAGCATCTTCTACAACTACAATGATGAGATCAACATCATTCGTGGTGAGCACATTCTGTGACTGGGGCTATTTGGCTTGGGACTTTTTCTGTGCTGAGGGTTTTCTGAAGAAACCTTCATTTTCTTTGAGGTCTCAGCCTCTGTAAGGGGTTCCTTTGGTGGTGTCACTTCACCCTTTTCATGCTTGTCTTTTTCCCCTTCCTCCTCTTGGTTTACTTCATCGCCTCCTCCTCCTCCAGGTGAGTTAGGCATAGTTTCCTCTAAGGCGTTTTCCTTGTCCTCACTATCTATGTCTTGCACTTCTACCTTTTTATTCTTTTTCTTTGCACTGCTCGGTCCATCGTACTCAGTATGGGTAACTACAGGACTTCCGATGAGGTCGGGGTTGGATAGTTTTGCATCTCTGACTGGTACAATGAATTCAGTTAGTCATTCTTTAGTGATCTCTTCTAGGTCTTCCTCGGTCAACTTATAGTATGACTACAACTCCTCTTTACCTTCATCTCTGTGCATAGTGATGTAGATGAAGTGGCAATCAGTGAGGGACTTTGCTAGCATCTTGTACATATGCAGGGTGTTTGGGGTCATTTGGGGGAATGATTCAATAACACTCATGAGCTATAGATAGTAAGTGTGGAACATTGCATTTGATTTCCATTGCTTCGCCATATCACTCGTATACCACAAGGTGGAGAACCTTGTGTCTAGTGGCTCTGATGGCTTGACTTCCCAGAATGTCGCTCCCTCCAGAATCTCCCAAGTGACAAAGGAAATGAGGATCAACAACTAGTTGAAGTGAAATTTGTAGCCTTGGTCCTATGCTTCATGTAAGTATTTCTCTAACTCATTGACAAGGTAGCTCATCCAGTTCATCTTCATCCCTTCGACACACTTGCCTACGAGGTCGACTACGAACCCTGTGACTTGTGTAGGACGGTTCTTTCTGACGAGATTTCCTGCTATCAGCTGACAAACTAGGTGCACTGTGCCATCCTGGATGGAGGCTACATTGTAGCCTCGCTTCCCCTTCCCCACATTGCCATAGGTATCCTTGATCCACTATGCTAGGGAGCGATTTTCATCCTTCCCTGGGTAGAACTGGTGAGGGTTTGGTCCCTGCATGTTCAATCTAGTGATCAAGTGGATCAACGCCAGATCCACAGTCACACGCCTATATAACCAAAGATAACCTCCATGGTACCACGACAGGAGGAGTTTAACACACACATTAAGCTCCTGATGTATGCTGAAGTGGGAAATCTTCATCACGTTTAAGATCATCGATCGCATGATCTTATTAATCCATGGCTGGGGAACTATCTTGGGCTTCTTCCCAGTTGTCTTCGTTAGGTATCTATGCGGTGCGATCATCACATAATTATTTCGGTCTCCCAAGTTGAAATCACTGAACTTGAGGTTTGGGGTCAGTCCCAACTGTAGTCCGACTATGCGTATCCCCTTCGAGAGGTACACAATGATCAACGTGTACTCAAAGTCACGCGGGATGTTGTCACGACTAACCGCGCCACCCAAGGGTGGGATGTAGTCGGGAAATACTAATGGGATCTGCTTCGCCTTCGCCATATCGTTGTAGTGCTTGCTTCTTTTCTCCGTTGTTGTTCGGGATGACACAGATTGACATGCAGTTGAGGGGGATGCTTGCAATCCTCTCGTCGACGAGGCCTATATTCCTGCGGACATGGCTTTCTCAGCCATAAGGTCGATCAATATTTCTTCTACGGATTTCTCTATTGTGCTAAGGTCACTCGACATACACACTTGTAATCAAATAGCTTGGGTAGGTTAATGGACACTCAATGTAATTGAATTGGTGGTGAGGTATTACACAACACAACACGGTATGTAATCAATTCTATGCTAACTCAAATATTTCAGTTTACAAAAGTGGTCCCGGTGCGACATTCGACAAATTAAATAAGCAACGTCATAACAGATTCCTTCAATGGGTCAAAATGCCTTAATCAATATGAATCAATCCATTATGGCGCGATCTCAATGGTCCAATGGTGATATTTCCAGAAATATCTGCATTTCTATTCATTTCGGAGTGATCTTTCTAACGGTCAGGACGCCTCCAACGGTCATATATATTCGCCATGGTGAAGTGCCATTCTATTCTATTATGTTATTTCAGCAAGGTTCAAGTTCTGCAAGTCTTCCTTCTGTGAAGTCTCCTCTGGAACTTCCTGCAGTCTTTCTAACCTTTCTTTATTCTTGTTGAGATTTCTTTCCTTCTTCCCTATGATCTAAGTCACTGAGTTCCTCTTTCCATTCTTGTTCGTATCTTCTCTTAGCATAGTAACATCGCATTGCTTAGGGTCTTTCAAAGGGTCCAAATGTGATACCTCTTCTCTTAATATTTATGGGGTAGGTGCTCTTTTATCTTGCATGGACATTTTTTTCAAGCCTTCTTGCGTTCTTTCAACTTTGACAACTAAGTCTCTGGCCCTCAGTTGCTTCGACTTGTCCTTTTGTTCTTGTACTAGTCACTCTATTTTCTTGGCTATGAAGTCTCTTAATTCTTGATTTTTCTATTCTGTAGCTTCTTCCTCTGCTTTGCTCGGGATCTGATATTTCTCAATCCAAGTCTTTCCTAACAAAAGTGAAAAGGGGGCATTGTTCTCAACAAATTTAATGACTTTGAATTCTTCTTCAGTCAATGTTTCATGGGAAATCATAGGTACATTAGTAACTCTTCCAGATAGGGTTATCATATTTCCTTTAAAAAATCCTATCCTTCCTAATGAGGGAATCATAGTAGGATTTCCCAAAATTTCCTAAGTTCTTTCTGGCATGATAGTCACCTGTGTTTCCTCATCCAAAACATAGTCTATGTTGAAGTCTCATATTCTTGTTTCTATGCACTACTTGTCTTTTAATATCTCTGATAGACTGATGTCTCTGTGATCATTCAATGTTTCTTTCAGCTGTAACAACACAGATTCTGATTCTTTCTGGTTCTTTAACATATCCTTAGTTTCTTGACCTTCTTCATAGTTTTGTTGTCTCGGGTTCATCTTTTCAACTTTAGCAATCATTCTAGGGAAATCCAAAACCTCATGACCAACAACTTTACAAAAAAGACAAATAGGACCTGTACTAGGGCATTCCTTAGCAACATGCCATGATCTTCTGTAGTTATAACACAATGTCAATCCTCTCTTCCTCTTAAACGATCCCCAAACTTTTCTATATTGCGCACTGGGATCACAGTGATGGACCTGCAATCTGCAAAAATTTGTTCTAGGTTATTGCACTCACTTGTGAGTCCAAAAATTATTTCTATGCATAGGAATAACATATCTTTCACTATTTCTATTAGATCAAATTTGCTTTCTTCTAGCTATGCCCTATTTTTCAGACTAGGAAAAAATCTGTCAAACATACCTAGATTCATACTTTTGAAGAAACAATTTCCACTTCTATTACCTTTACCAAAACACAAAGCTTCAAGATATTTCCTCTTTTCTTCAGATTAGTCTTCTCTTTTAGCACAAATATTCTCAAGGTAAGTAGAATAGTGCGCACTACAACAACAAATCTATGCAAAGAGCTTTCTCTTTTCTTCAGTTCCCAGCCATCATAGTTTCAGGTCCCGACAACAGAACCATTTGTTGGCACAGGGGCAGACCCATGGTTCAACGCTTCAACAATGCACCAACAAAACCCTAACTATGGGCCCTTTCAACAACACCTACGAAGTAGATGAAGTCTCACCAGAGGTAGAGGCAGGGGGGGTTGCAGGATTCAAATGTCTACAACCTAGCTGGGACATAGATCTGTGATTACAACACTTAACAGAGAAATTAGCCAACAATATGCATTATATTATGATATTTATTCACGTCACATATTAAACCTAATTATAGATCAACATAGTAATAATCGATATCTAACACTTCCAATCACTTAACACACACCAATAGAACAAATATAACATTCATTCATATATAAAGAACCAAGCATCAATGGATCTACCTACTATACATTAAGAACATTGTACTAAGAAAATAGATACATAAATAACATTAACAAAATAGAACCAAGCACATCGACACAAGATATACATGGTTCTCCCCAGTGCGGGGCTACATCCACCAACTCTTCTTCTTTTGTATAAATCTCCGAGCTTCTTAAATTCCTCTGCTCCTGTGCACAAAGCCACAGAGATAACTCCATGAGAGACATGATATATGTGCACACCTCGCCAAATCCTCCTTCCCCAAATTAGGTCAAGGAACAAATCCAACTACAACCACTTGCACTTAGCTCTGCAAGTCTCACATACAATATGCACAAAGCATTCACAACTATTCTCACTTAGCAACCTTCACAGGTTCTTGCACAAAGCCGATCAGAAATACTTCTTACATCGCTTAGATACTTATTTATACATTACAAAAGAGGCCTAAACATGGATAAACCCATGGGCCAACATCCCATACCCATTACATAAACCCTAAAACCCAAAAATCCCACAAAAGGGGTGAGATCCTGCGATCTCCTCTTTGCCTGGGCGCTCCGTCTTCGACTAGCCTTTCGAAGTCCCAAAAATGGTCATCACGACCAATGTTTCCACCAAACTTGGTCGAGGGTTAACATATGTCGAAGGAGGGAGAGATGCAAATTTTCTACATCTCTTCATATTTTCTTGATGTCATGTGTGCTAGAAACATTTTCGTCGGCATGAATCTGAGCTGGCATGTCATAGATCTCCTGGTCCACGGCTATTTCAGTGTCCTATGGGAGAATAGGTACAATAAATCTTACTCCCTCATCTGTGATGAATTAATCACATGAATTTATTTCATTCTCTTTAAGAAGGAATGCCCAAGACTATCGATTGTGACCAATAAAATGATTTCCAAAGTAGGCCACTGGTACTTGGATGAGCACGACACCTACATCTGAGTGTTCGGGGCCATCGGAGAACCACATATCCTACCAGTGCATGTCCCTGACTATCTTGTAATGGGAGAGATATGATATCAAACCATCTTGCAAGGATACAATGCCACCCTGGTCAAGGACAAGAAGCAGGTGTTCATTCCCTATGGTTGCCATGTAGTTGTCTACTTGGTTAAAGACACAGCTCAAGAAAAACAAGAAGGGTTGAGCCATCTCGAGTAAAGGTTCTAGATAGTTCGATTCGACAAGCATGATCCAAAGGACCTAGTCTTGCAACATGATTCACAAGTGTCGTCCTGCTGGTTGTATGCCCACAACAAATTAGAAGACAAAGTCTTCATGGAAAATGCCCAGGACTGAGATGAGGTGGTAGACCCAAAAATGACCAAGTTCAGGGTCATGAGCCTATATGAATAGGTGACGAACATAGAGAAATCAACTCAAGAGGCCCTCAAATCCAGAGAATAAATCAGAGCGATGAAAGTAATAGAGGTTCCCCTGGTGGCCCCAATGCAGGGTAGAGGATTCCCTATGACACAGGATGTATGGGAATTGGTATTGGTCATGATAGAATAGGAACAATGAGTAATTGATCAGCTACAAGATGAACCAAACCTCATAGGAATGATAGGGGACCCTTCTGACAACCCAGATCAAATCTTGGTAGGCCCAAGCGGCCCTGAGCTAATAGAAATTGATGAAATCACCGTGTTAGATAACCCTAAACTTACAACTCCATGGGCTGGATGACCGGGGGATGTTTCGGCTTAGCCAGAGATAGTAGGAACATCAGGGAGAATAGTTTCACCAAACACCCTTTGCGAATTGATAAATATCTATGATGATGAAGTAAGTCTGGAGGTATCCCTGGTGACTCATGTGTAGATCATAGAGGAAAAGGAGCCCAAGAAGGCATCTTCCCCAACTCTCGATGCTCAAATTTGGATCCCTTCACAGAATGACCAGGAGGCTGAAAGTATCTTAGAAACTAAACTACTTGAGGTACCAAAAAATCAAAAGGATAGTCCGACGGACGAGCTAGGGTCGGGTGAACAAAAAGAAGAAGCTCCTCAGTAGGTAATCAACATCTCAATGATCGATTATCAAGTAAGTACTGATCCTACCCCTGATGCTTCAATTTCAATCGATGCTCAAGCTACTGGTGAGAAACAAATAGAGGTAAAACCTTTTAAACACATGGAGGAGGTTCAAGAACCCAATCTTGAACAAATATACACCATCAAGAGCCTGGGACATATGCTCACCTAGGGAGATCAACAAATCCCTGAACCCGTGGATGAAGTTTCTAACATACATGCTATATCCTATGATTGGAAAAGGAAATATATCATGCAGAGAACCACCAATAAGAGGAGCATTACTCTGGATCACTCCATCCTCATCACTACAGAGGAAAAAATGATCAACACAAAGCATGCCAAGACATCCAAACTTATTGGCACAGGGATGGAAATCACAAATGCCACCCTTGACAGAGAAAAAATGGATGAAGAGGAGATGAACATTGCTTTGAAGGAATTGAAACATTTGTGCCACTTGGAGAAATATTACCAAGACACCACATAGGCCACGATGTTCCTAAGCAGAGAATTCCAGGAGGCCTACAAAAAATTTACAGATGAACAACACCTATTCACTACAAGGATAGTCGAGCTTCAAGAAGACACCCTCATGGCACTGGCAACGTGAAAGGATATGGATAGGTGGTATGAGAAAGAACACCAAGACGTGGAAAGGATCGACTATATCAGCACAGTGCAACAGGGAAAAGACTTCAAAGAGCATGACATCCAGGTACTAAGGGAAAGCAACATCGACCGCATAAGGAAATTGATCGAATATTCGGTAAAAGTGGCTCAGGAAACTCACCGGTAAATCCAAGAGAAATGGGTGGAGTGCGAGAAAAGATAAACCAATATCAACCGGAAAATGAGAGACATCGACCTCCCCGAATTTGGCATACCCGATTACTTTGTCGACTTGCGTGACGTAGTCAAATCACATGCCAAACAAGAATCATCATGGGATTTCGAAATAGAAAAGGTGGAATACATGGTGCTAGGACATGTGTAGTATTTCATGGAGTACCTGATTAGATCTCGAGCCATGTTGCATCAGTTAAGTGCTAGAATAGTCAAGTATCAGGCATGGGCAGTAGAGATAAGAGAGATCCTCTTGGCCCCAATGGAGCAACATAGATTCCTGTATGCTAACACATGTGAGGATCTTGTTTTTAAGTGGTCAAAGTATGAGAAGAGTCATCCACTCAAGTGAGATCATTTGATGAGTCTCTAAAGACTGATAGAAGAAAGCTCCATGTGGTGAGTTTTTTTTACTTAGCTACAATTTAATAGTTATTTTTAGTTAATAGTGTGTTATAAATAGGAGGATCGACCTGTTAGCAAGGGTCAATGGTTGTTGCTAAGACCCTCATTTTTGGATTTGTAAAGAACTATTTTGGAGTTTCCTTAACTAAGAAGTCTTGTTTAGGACTAGAGACAAGTTTGTGTTTTTTATCAAAAGCGTGTATTATTGGATACAAAGAGGAACTATTTCTAATTGTATCACATGAATGGATGCTGTAATGAGTAAGAAATTCTAAAACTGTTGATAAGTTATCTGATTCAATATTTTACAGTTCTTATCTTTAATGATGAAAAGTAAGTCATTGTGTTAATATGTTATTGATAATTAGTGTTAAGGAATCTATTTTGCTAGCCATCGTTTATTGGATGTATGTTTTGTTCTGATAAATTGTGTCTCAGCCAATAATTGGAAAACAAGCAAATTAATGTATTAGTACTAGGCCCATGGTAGAGAATCATTGTCTACATGCTAGAGTGAAAGGGTTATCCCAGGCTCAACCTTCTCCAATAGTTAAGTTTTCCCACCTTGTTACCCAGTTGGTTTATACTAGCTTCTATCTTGTATTAGTCTCACTTATAATAGAAAGTACAAAAAAAAAGAGAACGTTTGAACTAAAGGAGAAATGTTCACTAGAAAACATAAATCCCATCGATTATTTGGCCAGATCGCAAGATATGGAGAACCATTCCACTGTTAAACGATGCATAATCTAATTGGGCCTTGGTGGCAGGTTTGGTTCTTGTTTTTGAGTTAAAGGGATTTATGACACCTCAACACATCCCTCTGAGTTATGTTCCTCCTAAATCCTTCAAATATACATCTCCCCCATCCGTGACAGCCCTTACTTCATATAGCCCTAACCAATGCATTTTGAGTTTTCCTGGGTGCTGAAGGGATTTACTGTCTTAAACCAAGACTAAGTCTCCTTCGTTGAAATATTTTCTCTTGGTATGTCTTTCATGCCAAGATTTGTCCCTTACTTTCTATACTTCTTGGTGAAACCCTACTAGAATCATGTCTTCCTCCATGACCATCAACTGATTTATCCTTTCCTGTAATGCACCCCACGTTGTCATGTTTGTAATTATTGCTACGCATAGACTAGGTACCAAAAATTATAGTGGCACCACTGCTTCTTGTCCACACACCAATCTGAATGGTGTCTTTCCTGTCAATTGTTTGCATGTGGTCCTATATGCCCACAATACTATTGGTATCTTCAAGTCACAATCATCCCTATTAATGTTTCAGATCTTCGTTAGTGCATTTTCAAGGATTTTGTTAAAGGCTTCCACTGTTCCATTTTCTTGAGGATGATATGGTGTACTCTTTTGATGATAAACTTGAAACTACTCAGTCATAGCCTTAATAGTACTGTTGATGAAGTGAGTGCCTTGGTCACTCATCAAAATCCTCGGGCCACCAAATCTAGTGATCACTTGCTCAAATAGGAAGAGTGGCATTGTCATTGTGCTGCAATATTTTACTGGTGCTGCTTATGTCCATCTTGTCAGGTATTTGGTCATAGTGATAATGTACCTCGCTCCTGACATTTTTGCTGGTGGGTTAATTGGTCCCACAAAATATATCACCCATTTGTTGAATCCTTGCAAAGTTACTTATGGTCTGAGGGGCATATCGTACCTTCTATTCAGTTTACCAACCCTCTAACATACATCACATTTTTGGAAGTAGTCCTTTGAGTCTTTGTGAATGGTCGACCACCATAGTCTTCACGCAATACCTTCTGCGCGATATATTTTCCTGCATAATTTCCTCCTGTTATTCCCTCATGGGATTCTGCTAAGATCCTTGGTATTTCATGTTCTAGCACACATATTCTCAAGATTCTATCTGCACCCATTTTGTATAAGTGTATTGCAATCAACTGGTAATCTGTAGCCTTGATTACCATATTTTTCTTTTGTGCAGTGTTGAATTCCTTTGGCACAGTTACTGTACTCAAGTACTGGATCATGTCTGCAAAGTATTCATGGAATATTTGGACTAAAAATAGTTGTGTGTCATGAACATTTTCCTCTAGATTCATAGGTTCCTCGCCATTAGTGATCCTCAATAGGTGATCGGGTCTTGCGTTCAACTTTCCTGCTTTGACTATCACTTCAAAGTCAAATTCCTAGAACATCAATAACCATATACAAATCCTCCACCCCAACACTGGTTTGTTGACGAGGTATTTGAGCGTTGAATTTTCTGTGAAAATATTGAAATGTTTTCCCAATAAATAATTCCTGAATTTCTGAAGTGCGTATACCATAGCTAATCCTTCCCTCTCTGTGGTGTTGTAGTTCTGCTCCGATTTTGACAGTTTTCTACTAGAAAATTCTATAGGATGGTCCAATTCTCCTGATCTTGGCTGCACCAGAATAGCTCCAAGTGCTATGGTTGTTGCATCTACATGTACGTGGAATGTCTTTTCCCAATCTGGGAATACTAGTATTGGTGCGGTTACCATCTTCTCTTTCAGAGCATCCAATCCGTGCTGACAATCCTCATTCCACTGAAACTTTGTGTCTTTCATTAGAAATTTATCCATTAGTGTAGTGATCTACACATACCCCTTTATAAATTTCCTGTAGTATCCCGTGTGTCCCAATGCCGCTCTCGATTGGCAAACTAGTTTTGGTGGTGGTAGATTAACAATTACTGCAATCTTGACAGGATCTACTAGCAAGCCTTGATTGCATACTATATGGCCCAATAGTATTCCAAAAGGTGTTCTGAGGATGTAATTCTTGATATTTAACGATATTTGGCATTGCCTGCATCTTTATAACATCAGCCGTAAGACCTCTACATGGTCTTTAAATAGACCATAGACTGTCCAATCATCTAGATATACCTCTAGAAAATGTTGGATGAATTCTTTGAATGCAGCTATAACTACTCTGGAAAATATTTTCGGTGCATTCTTCAATCTGAATGGCATGAATGTATACTGGTAGGATCCCCATTCTATGGAAAAATTGGTCTTGTATCTGTCTTCTAGTGCTATCTTGATTTGATGGTATCTTGAGAATTCGTCAGTGAATGGATAAGCTTCATGTCCTCCTACATTTTCCAAGACTTCATTTGTGAACGGAGTAGGGAGCGCGTCATGTAGGCATGCATCTCTCAACTTCCTCAAGTTGAAACATATTATTATCCCCCATTGTTTCTTTTCCTGAACTACCATCGGGCTTACCCATTCAGATTCTTCTACAGGTTTTATGATTCCAGCCTCCAGCATCCTATCGATCTCAGCTTTGAATTTTTTCTTATAGATCGGGTTTAGTCTATATGGTCGATGTTTGATCGATCTTGCCTTAAATATGAGAGGTATCTTCATTTTTCTTAGCTCTCCTACTATGCCTTTCATTTCGGTGAACGTTGTTGGGAATAGGCCATTGTACTCGCATAGTAACTCTGTTATACTTTCCACTATTTTCTCATCCCAATAGTCTCCAATGCTGGCCATTTTGGGATTCTCAACTGTCCCGATGTTGACTTTCTTTACCTTGATCGGTGCAAAATTTACTTCCGATTCCATAGGTGGAACTTCCACTTCTCTCTCGCCTTCAACTTCCTCAATCTGAATATCGCGTGGGTCATATTCATCTGGTGATTCTTCTTGCACGTGGTAGCATGACAATATTTCTTTCACTATCTGTCTATTTTGTTGTTGTTCTTTTGTCATGAGTTCAACTACTGGTTCCTTAATAAATATCACCCCTCTAATTTGTTCAAGTATTGCGTCTATGTTGGGGTTCTCATGCTCAAATGAGAAAGTGACTATAAAATTATTTTTTAATACTATCCATCTCGTAGTTCCTCTGCGCAGTTCCTGGTTTGTATACCAGTTTGTTGGGATGCCCTCTAACGTGTGAATGAAATGGTGAGGCCATTCCTCTGGTGGTGTCATCCTCCATAGCGTTTTTCACTTCTCCAAGTTTTTTTTTGGTGGCCCCTGTCCATCATATTTCTACAGTTGGTTGCTTCCTTGTTCTGCGCCAAACCTAATGCCCAATAACCACTTACATTGATACCAGTCTTTCATCATTTCTTTGTGCGCACCCCACCTTATTACAGGTGTTGCTTTGAGTGCTATATCCAGTGCTAAGAGTCTCTAATTTTCTAACACTTCCTCTTCATACCTTGTTAAGAGTAATTCTAGGTCATTCACCCCATGGAAGCTAGGAGGTTCCCTTTTCTCCATACCTACCCATATTAATGTGCGGTCTATTCTTGCGCATCTTCTTTTGGAGACTTTGTGTAACCTCTGCTGTTATCCACATTTTTGGTTATCAAGATGATATTACGATTATGTCATGATGATGGAAGATCAAACTCTTCATTAAGAACTTTTTCCTGAAGAAGGTTACACTTGTCATTTTCTCAAAAATCATATTTTGAAAATAGTTCACAGGCTGCATATATGCTCTCCTGCGAGAATCCTTAATTCCCGCATGTTGCATTCAGCTTGACTGCGGACTTTCCGCACTGTGTCAATGGTTAGGGTGAGAACATTTTTATAAAGGAGAAAAATGGATAAGTTCTCGATCCTTCTAGAAGGAATCTTCTAGAAGGGTGAGTTGGAGTTCGAATGGTTGGCAAAATACTGATTTTCCAGATATCTTGGGATCATTCCCTATCCAAGTAACTAATCAATCTTCTCCTATATATTGAGGAGATTACTTATGGAAATGGTTAAGAACAAGAAGAAGAAGCAAGCTAGCTGGAGATTGATTGGAGAACTTGTGCAACACTGTATGGAGGATTGAAGCTACAGCAGCAAGAGACAACAAGTAATCATATGTGGTTGAACTTCTTCATGCATGAGCAAGTGTGTGTGTCAGAGCTAGGAGCCATCGAAAGGAGATCTACGAAATCAAGGCTCAGGTTGTATA
>ML795309.1:158394-169753 GCA_009831015.1 Picea engelmannii
TGATTGGAACGACACAAGAGCATCGGAGCAGAGCAAGGAACAACAGAGATTAAAGGAGAGCGTTCATAAGGTATGTCCACCATCCATTTCTCTTAGTTCATTCAATATCTAGATCTAGGGAAAGAGTAGTATTCTGTCACGTTGTGTTCCAGATCCAGGTGGATCTGGGGAGATTGGTCTGTGTCCGCACTCACGAATTTATCCGTAAACATCTGCTGCCAATTTTCTAAGCCTATATATGAGTCTGACCTAGATGAGGTGATTCTTCACCAACTGAGTACCCCATCAGTAGTTGGGTTCACGTAATATTCATCTCGTGCAGTTGTCTTGTACAAATTCTTAATTTCCTCCAGGTCCAAGCAAGTAGGCTCTACAAACCATTCCCCTTCTGATGGGTCCAATGGCACAATGACTCTACATTCTCCTGAATCGAAGGTCATATTCCACATCTTTAAGTTGATTATGGACTGGTTATCAAACGCCCAATCCAAGACAAGTAATTCTGAATAAGGTGTTGTGCCATCCACTAGCTCTATTACTTCAAAGTCAGCTTTAGTTCGTACTCCATCCAGGTCTACTATCACTCCTTTTAGTCTTCCAATTGGTAGAAATATGTGTGTATTTGTTAGTTTTAGCTGATCCGATGAATATTCTAATTTGGGCTCTCCCATACCTTACCATGTCTTCTTGGGTAATACATTGAATTATGATCCTAAATCCAATATGATATCTCCCATGTTAAAATATCCAATGTTGGCGTTCAGCCTGAATTCCCTACTTGTTCTCCTCCTTGTATGTAGGTGATTGACTGTTTTCTATTCTAGCTTTCCTTCTACCTCTATGCTACATATTTGTAGCATATTTTGTAATACTTTAACAGAGGATGGATCATTTAGTATTATAACATAGGATTGCAAAAAACCTTTAATCATACTTACTTGTCCCAGGGGTTGTGTTTCTTTGGTGTGATCCAACATTGGATGGCTCTCATACTCTGGTACTTCCTTATTATGCTGTAGGGTTGATGTTGATGCAATGTTTGGCTTCATGAATTCTTGTCTAGCTTGCTTGAATATCTCTGTTTCATTCTGCGCATCAAACTGCTTCCTTGCTTCGACATTCTTCCTCACCCATTGGTGTTGTATTGGTTCTTTTTGTACTGTGTCATCTTCGGTTTTAGCTCCTCCTTGTGTAACTATGTTGATGTTTCTTCCTTCATCCCTCACTTCTACTAAAATCCATTGAACATTCTGATTGTTCTAATTTCTCTTCTTCTGGATCTTCCCTGATAGTTTTGGGCATTGTTTTCTTTCATGATTTGATGCGCGACAATACATACAGGTCATTGATGGAAGTGGAAATTCTCTTGCATAATGTCCTGGTTGTTGACAATTGTGGCAAACCATGGGTCCTCTAACTCTTCCAAAGCCTCCTCTTGCTCTTCCTCCACCTATGTAATCGGCTTGCTCCCCTCATGGAACATTATACTAAGGTGCATGGTTATACTGCGCGATATTATAGTGTGGTTGCACGGTATTATACTAAGATAGGGTGCATGATTATACTCTTCATCACTTGCGAAGCCTTCCCTCGCGGCTATGAATCTCTTCTTGGTGTTCACCTTATATTGGTAAGGTACTCCACTGCGCCTCTTTCCAGCTGTTTCCATGATCTGCTTGATCTGGTCTTCGTCCATCATAATTGGGTCCAAGGCCTCGTCCTTCTTTCCTTTATCCCATTCCCCTTCCATTTCTCCTTGTCATGTCAGTGCTTCCCCCATTTCCCCATGCACGCAGGGAAGTTTATCTATCTGACTCCATCGTCATTACACCTTTGTTATATAGTAATACTTAATGGAAGTATATAATGATCTGATGTACCTTCCTTGAGGTTCCTTCAATAACTCTTGTTCAATTGCGTTGTAGGAATTTGTTGTATCTACTACAAACATTGTGATAAATGTGGAAGCAATGTTGTCTATCCAGAAGTATACTGTGCGCGTAAACTTATCATCAACTCATTTTAGCTATGCGATCTCTTTAGGATTCCACTCTAGCTGTTTGATCCGATTCGTAGGATCGTTGTCTTTCAATATTTTTATCCACTCCTGCAATATGTGTGGGCAATCATAGAAAAATACTTAATGCAAGTCAATGAATATGTACTTGTCCAAATATTTGCGCAGTATTGACTTCGGGTTTCTTTTATCTTTCTACGCAAACTCTAACTCCTTTGTCTTCAACCAACTCTCTATCTCTTCCTTCGTGGGATTCCATGGTCTCAACATCCCCTTTTAGGTTCTCATTCTTTCACCTTTTTGTCATCTGATCCAACAATCTTTTGACGCTTCTTAAACAGATCTCATGTGCTCAATCCCATTTTCTTCCAATCAACTGGCAATGGAACCATTTTTTGGTTTTCATTTATCTACTCTTCTCTTGGTCTTGAGGATTCTTTATGGGGTATTTTGATTCTAATTGACCATCATAGATTGGCCCTGGTTTAGTTTTAGTAATCTTCCCAGCAAAAGCCCTTAAAAACTATTGCCCCCTCTGGTAAACTAGAAGGAAACACATTACACAGAGTGTACTGCGCAGTCTCACCTGAGATAGATCTATGGGTGGCTGCAATACTCAGGTGTTTACAACCCGACACTAAATGAGATCTTTGGTTGTGTGTGATAAACTTTATTTAGTCCATCTAACATCCAGTTATAGCATTCATTCTATGCATGCATGTGGGATATCGAGTCTACTTATTGACTTAATTCATCTAACATTCATCAACTAATTAGACATAAAGATGCATTCATTCAAATAAAATAGTTTTACCGTGATTCACCCCCCCAGGATACGTCCACAAAAATCTGGCTCTTAAGATTTTATTATATTTTAGAGATATCCCATGCCTCACGTGGTTACAATATCAGTTCTCTCTCTTTCCCATAGGCTCCTCCATCCCTGTGAGGCTGACTAGATCACATGAGGCTCCTCCTCCTGCGATGTAACCCTCGGTATCGAGTCGCTCACTCCTTCCTTAGCTCACCAAATGAATGAGTCATATAGTTCTTACAATTCTCTCTCTTTCTGTCCCTCTGTGTGTGTCCTCCTTTTTTTCCTAAGTACTTGATCAGAATCTGGACCAGGGGTCTAAAATTTGCTCAATTTTCAAAGTGCTCAGAATGCAACAAAAATGGTGCCATTGCGTCCGTCTCGTTCTCCTGATTCTGGCGGTATATTTACTTTCGCAAACGGAGTCCGCATGGAGAAGTTATCGCGATCCGTTCTCCGAGCCAAACAGGTAAAAAAAAAGGGGTGCTGACTGGGCAGGCCGTACAGCTGACGTGGGATACCGTACAACTGACACGTGGTAGGAATTTATGATTGATAGATGGACGAGTAATATGGTGACACGTGGCATATTTTTTGGCAAGTTGAAAGGTGCCACGTGGCCCAATGGAGGGCTGCCACGTGGCACCCATTTACAGGCTATTGGGTTAATATTTTGTTTATTAAAAGTTCATGGAGGCCGCGGGGTTCGACCCCCGGACCTCCCCACCATTGAACGCTTTAACATAATCCACCTTTGCCAACGCGCCAAATGATATTTCTTATTATGCATATGGGTTTAAAACTATAAGAATTGAAATTGTTGACTTTTGGCGCGGGGTTAGGGCTGGGGCTAAGCCCCAGCCCCTAGTCACACTTTTCATTCATATAACTGTGCCTTTGGCGCGCGGGAGTATTTTTTTTTATTGGACCGTGGTCCTATTCGTATGCCATATGAACGGTCTTTATTATATGTTGCGGGATTTTTAAATGGGTTTTATTGTTGGCCCGTGGTCCGTTGCACATTACATACGACCGAACCGTTTATCAAATGGCGCGCGTTATATATATAAAACATTGCATATGCAATAATGTTGGCATGTGTATTAAAGCGCGCGCGGGAGATTTTCATGTGTGACCGGCGGTCACATTGTTCTACCATATAACCAACATATATGACCACCGTTTATACCTGTGGTAAATAGAGCGCGGAGTTGTGGTTTTCAAACCCACGGTTCTAAGTTTTAATATATATGACCACTGTTTGAAATGGCGCGCGTTTTGTGAAATGGGTTTTTAAACGGAGCCTCGGAGTTTGGTTCAACAGTTAAACCACTTGTCACATAAACATTAAACGGTGGCAACGTGTAGCCCTTTTTGCGCTCGGACGTGGCCATATGGCCCCCCATGCGCCCAACACCTCCGTCCTTGGGGGCTGGATTCCGGGTAACCGTGCGACAAATTGGAGCGATTTGTGGAACGCGCGTGGAGGCTGAGTTTTGGATGCGAAAACGCTTGGAGCTAGGTTCAGTCTTCCAAGAGTGCGAAATGGCGAACAGGTTACAGCAGGCTGGAAGGAGAAAAATGGCAGAAGCATAACTTCTTCGATTTTTGGCCAAATCAGGTGCCGTAAAAGCCCAGCTAGGGGTTTTTTGACATTCTGAGTCCATTGGAACCATTTTCACAGGAATTTGAAGAGCCCATTTGCAGGTTTTTCACATTTGAAGTTTGGGGAAGCTTCAGGAGCCTTAAAGCCCTCATTGTTTGAGGCATTGCTCTGATGAGCACATATCCATTTTCTGAGACTGAATAGTCATTCTTGACTATTTATTATGCTCTGAACACATTGGGATAGGTTTCAGATCCATTGGAGGACTTCTGCAGGTATTTTTACTCCATTGAAGCTCAGGGAAGCTTGGAGGTCACATGTAGAAGAGGTCATTGCTGGATGAGCCATTGCCCATTTGCAGAGTTTTTACAGTCAAATTTGGGGTTTTTATGTATTCTGAATCCAATGGTATAGTCTGTAAATCCATTGGAGTTGAGAAGAAGCTTGTAATGATAATTTCACAAACTAATCCCAAAGAGCCAATTCCATTGAAGGAGGCTCAAGGAGACGTAGCCCAGAGAGGGGTGAACTCCTTTATCATCTTGGTATTGCTATGATTTTGATGTGTTATTTGCTGCACTTTATATTGCTGTGTATTGATTTATAACACATGTTTAACCTTTTAAAAGAACATTCCTCACTCATGCACATTGACAAGAAGAAGCCTAAACTTAACACATAAACCAGTTTGCACATTTTTAACACATGAAGCAAGGTCCTGTTAAGATTTATTTTATGAGGTAGAGGGTGCTTGCATAGCATAACAAGTTAGCCTTCTATTTTCAGATCAGTACTACATATTTATATCCTCGACTCACCAGCGATTACAATGCATTACAAAAACCCTAACCCTAGCATCCTTAGGTCTTACATGCATGCACACTTCACTTGCCTCTCTTACACGTGCTACTTTTCCTTCCAGCTATATTTTTCCTCTTGCATGCTTCTCCTCCAAAAATAACCTTTCTTTCAGATTCGTCCTGCATCCAACAAATAGTCCTTCGTGCCACAAAAATACATGAATAAAATCTTGATATTTGTCTAGTTCGCATTTCCAGGTGTCGATATGTACCTACTCAACACTCCCACTCCATGGGAAATTTATGGTGGAGTGTAGACCATCACATACATTAGACTCCCAACCACACTTGCATAGGGAACGCGTGCCATGTCCTATATTTCTTCTTGTGTCTTTGGACACTATTCAGTAGTAATCCTTTCTCTCATAAGAATTGGCACCTTCACTGGTTTGCAATCCTGCATGCTGAATTATTTCAGAACTGTTTCAATATAATTTGTCTGATTCAACTAGAGATTTCTAGGAGCTCGATCTCTCTTAATATCCATTCCCAAAATGAAGTTAGATGCACCGATATCCTTCGTGTTGAATTTGGAGGATAGTTTCTTCTTCACCTCCTTTATTGCATCCATGTTGTTTCAAATCAACATGTCATCGACATACAAAGCTACATATATGAAACACCCACCTTCTTCCTTGGAATATATATAGTGATCATCTTTGCTTCTCACAAATCCCAAACTAGGGATGTATGTGTCAAACTTTTGGTACCACATCCTTGGCAATTGCTTTAGACCATAAAGGGATCTTTTGATTTTTCACACCAACTCCTTCTTTCCCTTTACTACAAATCCTTTAGGTTGTTTCATGTATATTTGTTCTTCCATGTCCCCATGTAGGAACATTGTCTTCATATCCATCTATTCTGTATCCATATCAAATTCTGTAGCCAGAGACATCAGTACTCTAATGGAAGTTAGTTTTGGAACAGGGGAAAAAATCTCACCGAATTCGACTCACTTGACTTGGGAATATCCTTTCACTACCAATCGAGCTTTGAACTTCTTGACTTGTCCTATAAAATTCATCTTCCTCTTGAACACCCACTTGCTACTGACGATCTTTCTTCCACTGGGTAAATTGACTAAATCCCATGTCTCATTCTTGTACAAGGATTCCATCTCTTTGACCATGGCGTCCTTACTTAGTTTACCCTCTGTTGAGTCGTCTGCCTCACCGACCCACATGGGATCATTGTCAATGGAAATTAACATGAATGCGGAATGAAATTCGAGCGAACTATACCTTTCGACTAATTTTATTTATCTTTCTGACCTCCTTATCACCATAGTCAATTGTTCCACCTCTTACTTAAAACGACACTGTATCAGTATTATTCTCAATCTGAACAGCTTCCTCGGGCTTGTATTTACCTCTAAAATCTCTGAAGACCACATCTCGGCTGTACAATGTTCTCCTTGATGCATGATTATAGATATTATATCCTTTCATCCCTTCTTTGTACTTGATGAAAATACATTTGACTGCCTTATTATCCATCTTGATCCTCTTTTCGTTGGGAGCATGCAAAAAATGCATCACAACCAAATACTTTGAGATGTGCCACCGATGTCTTCTTACCAGAACATAGCTCATTTGGAGTCATGTCGAATAACACTAACGAGGGATACATATTCACCAGATATCTTTGATTCTCGACTGCCTCTGCCCGAAATTCTTGTGTGAGCCTAGCACCACTGAGCATGCCCCTTTCCTTATCCATAAATTTTATGTTCATTCTCTCGAAAAATACATTTTGTTTTAGGGTATATGGTGTGGTATTTTTTCATGCTATTCCACACTTCTTATAGAACTGAAAAAATTACTTTCCATAGAATTCACCACCATTTCCAATCATCAACACTTTAATCCTCTTCTCCATTTGATTTTCCACAAGAGATTTAAACTCCTTAAATCTATCAAAGACCTCCGATTTTCTTCCTTGGGAAATATATCCATGCCTTCCTGGAAAAATAATCTATGGAGGAGACATAACATAGGGATCCACCAAGTGAAGGAACTATAACTAGGCCAAACACATCACTATGCAACAATTATAGAATCCCATTTTCCTGTGTTACTCCAGATGGGAAAATCACCCAAATTTGTTTCCCATATATGAAATTTTCACAAAAGTCGACTTCTAAACCACATTCAGGAAAACCTTCACCCGTACCTTTACTTGGTATAGCTCAAAGTATTTTTTCTCCAATGTGTCCCATCCTCTCATGCCATAACCTGGTTGGGTCGAATTCATCATATCTTGTCGAGTCAGTTTGATCCAACCTAGCTCGATTCAAGTCTATTTGTGTCAACATCAATTCAAGTCGAGTCGCAGTCTATTCTATTTTAGGGGAAACAATGTTGTTGCATCTAGTCGAGTAGACATTCCCTAACAGCTTGTACAGGGTACTAGTCCTAACTGCTTTCATTAATACCATCTCACCTATGACAATCTTACATGAATCCTTCCAAAATAGAGTATGCACACCTCCATCACTCGTCTTACTCACAGATATCAAGTTTCTTTCCAAACCTAGAATGTGTAGTACACATGGACGGGTTCTTTTTCTCCCATCCTGTAGTGTCAGTCAGAATATTCCTCGTTCGACAATTCTGGTTGTTGATTCATCCCCCAAGAACACATCACCCCCATCATATTGTTCATATTCACAAAACCATTCTTTATGTGGTGTCATATGATATGATGCTCCTGATTCGATCAACCAAACATCTTTATTCGACTGTGTACTGGTTGACGCCAAGTACACATCACCTCCCTTCTTTGAGGTCGTCTTTCTCTCAGTTGAATGTTTCTCATTGGATCTAGAACTACCTTCTGTTGCATTTGACTTAGAATCATTTTTATAATCCCAAATTTACCACAATTCCAACATCTTCGCGTCGACTGAATTGGGGATTTAGATGTACCCTTCAACTTATACTTTCTACTAGAGAATCTTCCTTTATATCAGTCTATCGATCTACCTCTCACTACCATAGAATATTTGGTCGATCCTTCCATGTTATTCCTTCTCATTTCTTCCAACAACAGAGAAGTAATCACGTCCTCTAGCACTAGTGTGGTTTCATTACTCCCAATAGCCACGACTAAGCTATCACAGGAGTCTGGAAAAGAACATAATAGGATGATACACTTCTCCTCATCAATTATTTTTATATCCACATACTATAACTGGCCTAACACAGTGTTAAATGCATTTAAATGCTCAATCATTGATTTTTCATTACTCATCCTTACAAGATACAATTTATTTCTGAGAAACAACTTATTTACCAAATATTTCGACTGGTATAAGTGTTCGAAAACACAAGTATTACAATAGAGGATGAACGCCTTCAGTAACTACTCACATAACCAGATCAAATATCAACACACA
Source organism: Picea engelmannii (assembly GCA_009831015.1). NCBI lineage: Eukaryota > Viridiplantae > Streptophyta > Pinopsida > Pinales > Pinaceae > Picea > Picea engelmannii. Next base: position 167,092 of record ML795309.1, read on the forward strand.
AATGTTTTCACGTGGTAAAACCCCTACGGGGAAACATCCACAACCCCAACCAACACGACCACTTGGAGCAGTTTATTAATGCAAATAAAAAGATTACAGAGAGATTTTACTAGAACGTTTCTCATAATTGATCATCAGCAAATGACCATCAATGATATTTAAATAGAAATCATGGACCAATCGGGTGTTAAGCCACAGATCAATGGCCATTAATATCGAGGAGAGTATAAACCGTTGGATCACTCTATGTTGGGAACATATCTTGACCGTCGGATGTCCTAACTACAAATGCATACTAATGCATACTAAAGAAACACACTAAGAAACACACTTTTACCTAATGACACATTATACCAAGTAGATCTTAACTAACTTCTAAGTGTCTAAATATCCCAACATCCCTCCTTAAGAAAAACTTGGGATAGGATTGAAGGATTTACAATGGTGACACAATAGGAGAAGGAAGAAAGCATTAGAGTCTATCCCCCCTTAATGAAAACTTCTTGAACTCTTAAAATAGATCGAAGTTTGGAAACCTTCACTTTTGTAAGAGACTTTGTGAAAATGCCTGCAACTTGATCTTGTGTAGGGAAAAAGACCACTTCAATAACTTGATCACGAATGACCTTTCTAATGAATTCCATGTGTATCTCGATGTGTTTTCTACAATAATGTTGAACTGGGTCATTGGAAAACTTGATGGCACTCTAATTGTCGTACCAAAATATGGTCGGATGCTGCTGTTGGAATCCAAACTATGAAAGGATCTATGAAAGCCACAAGGCTTCCTGAATTGCATTTACCGTTGCTCGATACTCTTCTTTTGCTAAAGAAAGTGCGATAGCCTGTTGTTTCTTACAGGCCCAAGTGACAGGTCCTGAACCAAGCCTAAACACATAACCTACAGAGACTTCCAATCATCAAGGTCCCCGACCCATTCTGAATTAGTGAAACCAACAAATAAAGGAGTTCCCCCTCAACTGAAATGTATCCCAAACTAAACTCTACCATGGACATAACAAAGTATCCTTTTAGCTGCTTTCCAATTTCTTTCATGGGGTGTTTGCATATACTGGGCAACAAGACCAACAACAAAGGAAAGATCAGGATGGGTATGAGTCAAGTATAAGAGGCTACCAACTAATTTACGGTATACGGTGGCATCAACTTTAGGAGAAGTATAGGTGGCAGTAACCTTGATTCCAGAATGGAAGGGAGAAGGGGCTGGTTTACAATCATCCATGTGAAAGCGATGGAGAAGGTCACAAGAATACTTAGAATGGGAAAGAAAAATTCCTTCATTGGTTTGCAAAACTTGGAGGCCAAGGAAATAATGCAAAAATCCTAAGTGTTACACATCAATATTACTCGATTTGATAAGTGTCGCATGTTCCTCTCAACTGTCGTAAGTGTCGCATGTTACTCACAACTGTCGCAAGTGTCGCATGTTGTTCACAAGTGTCACATGTTGTTCACAAGTGTCACAAATGTCAAACAAAGCATATTTCCATGATGACGACACCAAGGAGACATTTAGAATACCTCAAACACCTGATTTGAAGGAAGAAGGATGGTTAAATGGAGTCAGGAATATCTTACCACCTAAAAGGAGCTCTCAAACTAAGGTTTTAGAGGAGAGTGCTCCCCTACTTCAGCCTTAGGAGAGTCAACGCTCCCCTACAAGGTGTTGGGGAGCATTATAACACCAAATCACCCCTCTGAAGGAGTGCTACAAGTCTTTGAAGCGCTGGTGCTCCCCTTGAGCCTACTAGGGAGCGTTATAGCGCCCTGATGCCCCTTTTGAGGGAGCGCTACCTAATCTGGGTAGTAGTTGGTCCGTTGAGGAGAATAAGGGGAGGATATTTCAAGTTTGGAAGGAAGTTTCATTCAAATTATTGGTTCAATCATGATCTTAGGAGAATATCCCTAATCTAAGGAGGGAATTCCTCAACCTACCCTAAAGATACCTCAAGAGGTTAAGCCTCTCCTAACCTATATAAGAAGGCTCTATGATGGTGGAAAGGGGGAAGAATTGCAAGCATGAAACTTATGATCTCATAGGAAACATGTAAATTATAACCTTGTACAGTATCTATTACTAAATGATATTCAAAAAAGAATAGAAAAGATACAATGGAAAAAACATTACACAGATATTTTTCACCTGGAAACCCAAACCGGGAAAACCAGCATATATTATATTCATACAATTGTGTTACATTGTTTACAATACAATATACATATAGGAGCCAGCGGCATCCAAAACCCTAACCCAATGACCTGGATTAGTCCAAAACCCTAATTCCTTAACCAGAAATAGAAAACCATCGGCAAAAACCATGTGCTGAAAACCACCTAATATCATGTGTTCCCGGAAATATGTCGGCCCGACGAAAATATGTCGGCCCAATTTATTTTTTTTCCGGGGCACTGCTCCCGAACCCCCGCGCGGGGGGCTCCGCCCCCCTGCACCCCCCTCTTACCCCCCTGCGCGCCCGGCGCAGGCGCTCAGACACTATTACTCGTGCAAAGAATATAACACATACCCAACATTCTCCCACTTGTTGTTTTCTTTGCACATAGGGGGTTACAGGGTTACATAGTCAACAATCCAAGGCAACAATGCCCATGGATCCTCTACACCAAGAGAACTTCTCAGTGC
>ML795309.1:172935-223564 GCA_009831015.1 Picea engelmannii
TTTAGATCTACCCTTAGACTTAGATCTCCCACTTGAGAAATTAGATCTATTTCTTTCCTAGGAACGTCCTCTTGCAAATAATGCATCTGTGCTATGTCCTTCCATATTCTTTCATCTCATCTCCTCCGATAACAAGGATGAGACCACTTCTTCAAACTTCAAAGAAGTTGTATTACTACCTATGGCCACAACTAGACTATCCCACAAGTCTGGTAAAGAACACAACAAACTGATACATTTATCTTCATCTAAAATTTTAATATCAACAGATACTAGCTGACTTACCACAATATTGAAGGCGTTAAAATGCTCTACCACCGAGTCTCCATCTCTCATCCTCAAGTTATACAGCTTCTTTCTTAGGAATAGTTTATTTACTAGGGACTTAGACTGATACAACTTCCCCAACTTTTCCCATAAATCTTTGGCTGTAGCTTCCTCTGACACATTCAGTAATACTGAATCGGAGAGACACAGTCGAATTGTGCTCTTTGCCTTCCGATCCATCTTTTTCCAGTCATCTGCAGAAGTTCCTGTAGGTGCCGTACCTGGATCTATCGTGATCCACTGATCTCTCTCCACCAAAATATCTTCCATCTTGAGCTTCCACAACTCAAAGCTTTTCCCATTAAACTTCTCGATCTCCATCTTCAAATTGCTTGCCATTTCTTTTCACCTGAAAAACAATACCGCAGATCTCCCACTGTAACAAGGCTTATCATAGTCCTGATCCAAACCCTTGACGACAAAGGCGTCCCCCTGAAGCCAATAAAGCTCTGATACCAAATGTAAATTCTAACCTTGTACAGTATCTACTGCTAACTGATATTCAGAAAAGAACAGAAAAGATACAATGGAAAAAACATTACACAGATATTTTTCACCTGGAAACCCAAACCAGGAAAACCAGCATATATTATATTCATACAATTGTGTTACATTATTTACAATAAAATATACATATAGGAGCCAGCGACATCCAAAACCCTAACCCAATGACCTGGATTAGTCCAAAACCCTAATTCCTTAACCGAAAATAGAAAACCATCGGCAAAAACCATGTGCCGAAAACCACCTAATATCATGTGTTCCTGGAAATATGTCGTCCCATAAATATGTCGGCCCGGCGAAAATATGTCGGCCCAAAATTTTTTTTTCGGGGGCGCTGCCCCCGAACTCCTACGCGGGGGGCTTCGCCCCCCTGCACCCCCCCTCTTACCCCCCTACACGCCCGACATAGGAGCTCAATCACTACTACTCGTGCAAAGAATATAACACATACCCAACAAAACACATAGTGAACTAGGGGAGAGTGATCAATGAAGCTGCTATCATCCAAGTCGTGGATCATTTGAGCAAGGTTTAGACAAAGGGGACTTGACGAAGATGTCACATTTGCATCTACGGTTGTAAGCTACTTCTGTCATTGTTCTCATTAAAATGACACGCTTGGCCTATTTCTTTCTAGTTCGTGTTTGATCTTACATGAACTTATCTATGATAGATAGATCTATTCTGAGCTAATATCAATAGAGTAGGAAGTGGTTGTACTGTTTTTTTGTCTATAGGGCTCATCGAGGAGAAAAATATTGGAGCTCAACTCGAAGCGTGCAAGGACAAATGTCAATAAAAAGGTACCTCTTTTCTCCTTCCTTCTCATGCATTAGTTTGTATAGATATGAAAGGAAGTCAGTGTCCATGTTAAGCGTCTTCTATCTTAAGAGTTAAGAGTCTAGATCTCAAGAGGAGATCTACCTATCCGTTGGGATATTTTCCTTCAACACTAAGTCTGTCATTACAAATTTCTTATTAAGGCTGGTTTTGACATGGTTTAAAAGTTTTGACTCACTACGAGTAAAGATAAGGCAATCAACATAAGGGACAAGGATTATGAGATGGCTTCCTAATTTCTTGGTATAGACATTAGGATCAAAATGGCATCTAGAGAATCTGGTGGAAATAAGAAAGCTATCCATTTTGGCATACCAAGCTCTAGGATCTTTCTTGAGACCATAAAGAGGTTTCTTAAGGCGAAAAACAAGGCTAGATTCATTCTAGACATAGCCAGTAGGTTGTTCCATGTAGATTTCTTCTTGCAAATCTCCATGCAAGAAGGAGGATTTAACATCCATATGATGTACCTCCCATTTATGTGAGGCAACAAGGGCAAGAACAAGTCATATGGAATTCATTTTGGCTACACGGGAAAAGGTTTCATTATAGTCAATTCCTTGTACTTGGGAAAATAATTTGGCAACTAACCGAGCCTTGTGTCTTTCAACAATTCCATCTAATGTATACTTAGTTCTATAGACCCATTTACATATAACAAGTTTTCTTCCTTTTGGAAGACGTAAAATATCCCAAGTATCATTTTTCATTAAATAACGATACTCTTCATTCATTGTTGTATCCCAGTCTGGATGACCTGAAGCTTATGCAAATGTCTCTAGATCACGAGTTTCTGAAACCTGAGCCAAAAGAGAAGAGGCTCGTTGGAAATGTGAATGTGCCTGAGGCTGATCTGAAGGATCATTGACAAGATCACCAACTGCTTCTCGTGTTGAATGGACCCATCTAGGAAGTGGTGGAGTTGGTGCTAGTTCAGGTTCAAAGGACTCATCTAAAGGAAGGTGAATAGGCGGAGGTGGATTTTCATCCTCATTGTCATCATCTGAGGAAGAAACCAGAACAAAAGAAGGCACAAACACCAAATATGGCTTGCAGGACGAAGAAGGTATAACCGCCGAATTAGGCTCGCAGGCCAAGATATTTTCATCGAATTTAACATATCTACTAATAATAATTTCATTAGAATGTGTTTGAAGAAGTCTATAACCTTTGACATCTTCAGAATAACCAACAAATATACACTTCTCACTTTTAGGCTGCAATGGTTTCCTTTTCTTATCAGGAATGTGAGCCCATGTTATACTGCCAAATACACGAAAGTGACTTACATCTGGTTTAATTTTAGTCATTTCTTCTTCCGGTGTTCTATTTTTAAGAGCCTTTGCGGGAGTGCGATTTACTATGTAATTTTCATAGTTGATTGCTTCCTTCCAATACTTTAGACTTAATCCCTTAGATTGGATCATACAATTAGCCATTTATTTTAATGCACAGTTCTTTCTCTCAACAACACCATTTTGTTGTGGTGTATATGAAACAATGTGTTTCATTTGGATTCCCTGTGTAGTGAAATAACTTTTAAAATTATTGTTCACATATTCACCTCAATTATCTATTCTTAACCTTTGAATTTGATGTCCAGGTTTCTTTTCTACAAGGGCCTTGTTGGCCAAAAACTTGTCAAAAACTTCACTCTTAAGTTTTAAGAAGTAAACCCAAGTACGTCTAGAAAATTCATCAATGAAAGTTAAGAAATACTTGCACCCAGAAAAAGAAGGAGAAGAAAGTGGACAAAACAAATCATTGTGAACAAGATACAAAGGACCCGAGGCATGCCAAGAGGCATGTTTGTCAAAATTGTCCTGATGATGTTTGTCGAGAACACAACCGACACAAACACCATCTCTGCATGAAACAAGAGGAAGACCAGTTACTATCTATTGATTACATAGTTTCTGCAATAAGCGATAGTTTAAATGACCAAACTGTTCATGCCAAAGTTTTCTGAAATCATCATTATGAGCAACAAAAACTGATGAAAAAGATGATGAACCAAAGTTGTCAAACTTGTACAACCTAGTAATATCATCAACAATTCTAGTTGCAAGAACATGCTTAGGATCTTTTAGATCCTTGATTACAAATTGGTGAGGTGATAAATCTACGGTTTTACGTTGACTTGAATGAGTGATTTGATATATTGATATAAGGTTACAAGAAAGACTTGGAACACATAATACATCATTGAAATGACCATTTTCTACTTGAACCATTCCAGATCTTTCAATAGTAAGAGATCTATCATCACTAATAAATATTTTCTTCATGTTAAATTCATTTAGAGTAGAAAATATGTCTTTATCCTTATCCATATGATAAGATGCTGTTGTTATAACCCTAATTTTCACTAGACATGCTTACCTGGCATCAGTCCATCTCAGATTCCTTCTTTGCCAAAACACTGCTGAACAACTCTTCTTAAAAATCCCTTTTATAAAAACCCACGTGCCCTACTCCATTACTGCACGCATGTACACGCTAGTTGACCCAAGACAACCTGCATGTACCTACAAAAGCATGAAAAAAGGAAAGTTGATGATGAAACACACAGCTTTGGGTAAGTTAACTAAACCTTTCGGCCATGCATGGCTGGTCACTCAACCAAATACCTAGCTTCTTGTAGCCTATAAAAGAAGGGTTAGGGGTCCCATTTGAAAGGAGGAGAATCATAGTAAAGAAACTATAACCGATTAAGCATTCCCTTTGTCCCAACCTTTAGCCATGATTGTGCAAAGAGAAGTATAGAGCAAAGCAGTTGGAAGATAGTGGAAGAAGAGCCCAGGACCAGGATCGAGGAGCAGTAGCCAACTTTATCATTGTAAGGTATCATTGTGAAGTTAATAAAAAAATTGTTTTTCCCGTCCTGCCATATGAGATTGTCGTTATTGGAATATTGATTGTATGATTGATTAAATCTCTAAACCATTAGTTCATAGATCAAATGCATGTGGATTTCTTTGTTTGTATTTAGTGAATGAAGGTCAGCATTGGGAGGAGATTTGCAGTGAAAGAACGACCAAGCATGAAAAGGGATCGATGTCAAACACGAAAAATAAGGTATGCCAACTTAATCTCTTGAGCATTGTATTTACATATGAATAATGGGGGTTTAGGCATGGGATGATGGTAAAAAATAAGAATCTTTAGGCCATTTCTGCATGCATGATAAAACCCTTAGTGCTAGTCCATAGGAGGAATTTCCAACCCACAACAGAATTGGAGACCATACTGGGGAATCTCTAGGGTTTTTAGGAATGTTTTTTCTTGGGTATTTTTAAGAACTGGTTTCATTCCTTGTTTTTAAAGTTTCTGCAAAATTCTGAGCTAACAGAGATTTTGGTATTCCATACCAGTTATCTCTGTTTCTTTGCTTCACTGCAATTTTTTTTCTGAAGACCCAAAAAGGTACACACAACCTGTATAAGGTCTACATGCATGTACCCGTGCCCTACCTTCCCACAGCCCGTGTGTACACGCTAGCTGAGGGAGTATCAGTCACGTGTATGATTCCAAAAAATTTCTTTTAGAGAGGCAGTCATCCTCTCCTCTGTCAGAAATAATCCTTCTCAGGGGTTTTCTGGAACTCTTTCTAGTCTTTGTTTTTTGCAGTCTATATCTTAGGTTTCACCTCAGATTGGTTTGTTCTATGAAGTTTTCCTTGAATTGTTTTCTTTTTTTTGTTAAAGTGTCTGAGTCTTCAAGAGATCCTGGTTCTCAGTACCAGTATTCTCTTCCTGGGATGGATTGCTTGGTGTTTCATTTGTCTTAGAGTTTCAGAGATACACATGGCCTGTATAAGGCCAACACACATGTACACACACCCTGAATTTACACAGCTCGTGTGCACATGCTTGATGTTGAACTATCAGTAGCGTGCCTGTGGAGAATTTTTTTGTTTAAGGTGAGGCAGTCATCCTTTCCTTTGAAAAGAGTTATACCTCTGAGGTTTTTGGGTGTCTTTCATAGCGATCAGTAACTTAGGTTTGATCGCAACAATAACTTTCTTTTTCATTAAGAAGTTTTCTTCAAAAATTTCTTTTTATAGGGTTTTTAGACAAGTGTGAGAGTCTAGTTTTAATTTGCTTGTGTGTTATTTTTAAAGTGAATCTTTGCGATCTGCGCTTAGGCCAAAAGTTTTCTTGGTTTTTACTTGTTGATATTTTTCCTCTTTTCTTTTTGAGCATTCAAATAAAAAAAAAAATCTTTTATTTATTTGTCTGGTTAAATAGTGTTGGTTTGCGTTAGTAGCCATGGAAAAGTCTTTTCTTTCATAAGTTCTTGATGGTTTACTTAGATCATAAGTAGCTCGTAGTCGAGTGAAACCCTACTTTGAGATTGTTGTTTAAAGATCTTAGAAAATTTTTAGTTTGAAAATTTGTTTAAGATTTGAGTCAAGAAGAAGTTATTTTGTTTCCATCTTTCTGCTTATTTTTCTTTCATCTTTCAAACATCACCAATTTCATTTTCATAACCTTTGACTTAATACGAGCCATAAAAATTAACGCTAAATCTAAAATTCATTAGAATATTTATGTTTGTAGGGTGAACCAACTAGTTTAGGCTTAGGGCATTGAATTAGGTTGGAGAGGAAACTCTTCCAGGCCATTAAATCAAACATTGGAGTCTAAGTTAGGGAGTTTCAAAGTCCAGTATCGTGAAATTTATCCGGGACCCCCCTCTAACAAAGGGGATAATCACGAGGTCGCCTGCGAAAAGGTAGCGAAGATAACCCCTCCAAAGATGGACCAATCATAGTGGAGAACACATATAGAGGGCTTGTCTTGGGATTCCATCAATTGCATTTTCCACGGAGCTTCGTGGGTCTCGAATCCATTTGAGGTCCTCAGTTGTCTTCCAGACCACTTGCCTTCGATACCCTTGACATGTTTTAGGATCGATACCTTGCTCATTGTGGTCTACCCGACTTTCAATTGTACCCGCTTGGTTACTGTTCACGCGCTGGCAACCTAGTTGCCTATCTTTTTTAGAGACATACACAGGTGACTGTGGGGATATACCCCAGTACCTAGGACAGACATTGGGCCATGCTTTGCAGAGCATACCCAGAGGGTGCTTTCGTGTTCGATTTTCACTTGCACTAGTAAGTTTCTCTAGTGTTGGTTGTTGTAATTGTTCCTCAAACTAGTTTAGTGTTTTCTTGTTTTATCTTAGAGGAACCTTTTTAGTGTGTGTTGTTTTTTGAACGAACAAAAAGTCCTAGTGTGTCTTTGATATTCTCACATAGTGGAGGATCACAAGCTTCACCGGTCATGAAGGCTTCTAGGCCTATCACCAGTTACACTGGAGCCACCTCCACCACCACTAAGGAGAAAGCTAGACCAACAAGGGTCTTTTGAAGTGACCGGGTCACAAGAAACTGTACCCGACCAACATCTGGAGGAAATGACCATTTTAGACCTTGGAGCAAAAGCTCTTGGTCCATACAAAAATAAAACCACTGATATTTTGACACCTATCATCATACAGATTCACCCTTACGAGTGCCAGACAATGTCGCCCATAGCAATGGAAACAAATACTACCACTTCTTCTGGGAATTATTAAATTCCCACTATGGTTGTCACCATAGGGGATCTTCCACCTCCTAACCCACCGTCACTGGTATGAGCCACCATGGTATTGACCACCTCTACCTCGAGCAGTGGTCCAATCTGGTCTATGGCGGTGGCCACTGCCCCTTTCACACCGAGGGCGATAGGCCCTCCATTCTCATATGGGATGCCTAGCTCAGGTACAAGTCCTGTACTTTCCTACTCCACTTTACAGACTTTAGGTTTTGGGGCAGGGAAATCTAACGCTCCTCTGCAAGGACACATGGGGGGCACTTCAACTTCTTTTAACGCTTTCCCTTATGGGGGAGATCATTAACCTTCTTCATCCCCTTTTCTCGGTGGCACCGACCAACAATTCGTCGGGTCACCCACACACCATAGTGTATTTGGAGGAGGGAGTCAAGGACCACCTTCTCATAATATGCCGGTAGGTTTGAAACCATTTTCTTTGTTCGATGCATTTGGTAACAACGCTTTCTCGTCATCTACCTTCCCGACTGGGGGAAACCCCGGTTATGGACAACCTATTCCTATGAAGGGTACTATTCCTGCACAGGGGGTAAACCTAGGAACTTATTCCACATCCGGACCTTGGAATTCTTGGTAGGGATCAGTTCCCTCGTCAGGAATGCTGGTCTAGGGAAATTCTTTTCACAACCAATGGAACCCTGGACAAGGAGCTATGCTTATTCCCATGGGATCGACATGGGGAAACCCTTCCCAAAGTCCTCCGAATGTAATGCACGCCCAACCATCTACGTCCTATTTTGGGAATCAACCAATGATGTCCCCTCACATGCAGAATCCATACACTGGTCATGGCCATGGTTTTTATGAGAACCCAGGCCATCAACTGAAATTTTCTTGGCAACCTGGTGCCAGTCAAATTCGAGGTCCCTTTTTCCATGGTTATCACCAACAACCCAAACTACCTTTCCTGGAAACCTTGCATTTTCCAGACTTGACAAGGTTGTTGAATGACCCTATCTGTCACGATTCGTGTTGGCCCCCTATGCCGACGAAGTTGCCTTCGGACATACTAAATTTCGAAGCTAAGCATAATGACGATCTTGGAGATCATGTGACCACCTTCCATCTTTGGTGCTCATCTAAATCGTTGAAAGATGACTCCGTACATTTGTGATTGTTTCAACATACTCTCATTGGGAGTGCCAAGAAATGGTACATTGAGCTCGACCGCTCAAGATACTCTTCCTTCGGCTAATTGGCAATGGCTTTCCTAAACCATTTCCAATTACCTGTTAGATATGATGCTGGCACAAATTTGCTGGCCAATTTCGAATAGACAAAAGCAGACCATATCTCTAATCACATCTGAGAATGGAGATGTTGTAAGAGTTTAATTAAGGTGCCAGTCCCACCAACATTCCTACTCGAGTGGTTCCTTAAGTCTTTGGTCCCACAGTTATCCAAAGACATCGTGACGTCGGGAGTGTTTTTCGAAGAATATGCCATCATGAGAGATCAACAACTTGAGCTAATCTACTCTTAGTCTGGTTTATTATACGAGATCTTGCCAGATGCGCCACGCTCAATACTTGATAAAACCAGATAGAGAGTTGGACCACATGCCGATGGTATTGTTGGTTCAGTACAAACAAAGGCCGCTGAAAAACTGATGAAGCAATTGCATCAATTGTCTATACAACACACAGCGGCCAACCAAACTACTGTTTTGGTTTCTCCCCCTACCCAAATGTCGGATGTACACATAGTGAAATCGACAAATCCAAAGGCCACCCAACAACCTGATGGAAAGAAAAAACAATGAAATAAGGGCAAGGGGGATAAGAAACCCACTAATAATGCTGGCAGAGGCAAAACTGAGAAATAGAAGGCAAGGTAGCTGTGCAACCTATGCACAGAAGACCACCCAACCCACCAATTTCCCTGGCTTTTAGAGGCCCAAAATTTTGTGACACAACAACAACCTGCCATGTTAACCAATCCATTTCAACATGGGAAAAACCTAACCCAAACCTCTACAAGCATGGAAGGGGGTAGTCAAGGACCCTCTCCATCTTTGAATCATCTTGCATCCGCAAATGTGTATATGATGAAAGGTGATGCTTTTATATCTACTAGAGTGCATGACTACAGTAAACCAAGCACTTCTGAGAAGGGCAAAGAAGCTAAAATCCCATCTCTTCCTCTCCAGATCGAGAAGACTTTGGACAAAACAATGACACGCATCCCAAAAGGTGCATTCAAGAAATATTCTCACAACCCAAACGTAAGGGCCACCCAGAACTATTATGTGGTGGAGGATTTGTCTCAAACCCCTTGTGCGATGTCAACTTTAGAGGTCCTCCAGAGTTTCCCTTCTGTTGGCAGCCAATTCACTTTTTTTTATGATCTTGTAAGCTGCCTACACCTATGTCTTGCAAGCATCAAGTTTTGTCGCAATTTTCAAATAGACGACATTTTCATTTTTTGCGACATTTGCACATTTGTCTTCGTTAAGTTTTCACGACTGTAAGCGTTAAAACTTCTCCTTTCGAAGTTGTTTTTTGATCATTATCTGAACTGTCAATATCTTTTATGTCATTACGCCTATTGCGCTTACCTTTTATTGATCATTATACAATTGGCAAAATCCTCTAATCGGTTCTCATACTTCGATTGATTGTATAACTTGGTTTTATTGAGTTTGTAAGGCATTTAGCCTTTGGATTTGCACTTTATATGACTTTCTTGATCATTGATTCTATGAAAATGCATAGGGGTTATGATTAAATTTTTATATATATATGATATAATCCTCATGTTAATCTTTTCATAACTTATTGGCTTGTCAACTATATGAATACCGTTTGGCACCTTGGTTAAACTTTTGATTATATACATTGGCGCATAGTTGATTTTGGGTTTTGATTTATACGTCGGATGTTTGAACATTATGGTATAACGTTTGCGCGCATTGGTATACACATTTGATTTTATTGGTTGTACACATGACTTAATGGTTGAACTATTATTATGGAGTGAACAACTATGAAAATTGGCGGTTGTACTTGGATAATCAATACTTTGCATGGCAGACTCCACCACCTTCGCATGCTCAAATTTATGCTTATCCATTTTTTCTCATTCATTGTTGTTGGCTCGGGTAGCTCTTCTCCTGTGTGTGTTGGTGAATCCAAACCCTCCCCTTACCATGTGTTCGGCTCCATTGCACCAGTCGTGCGAGTTGAGCCCAATGGAAATCAATCCCTATTGATGTTTGACAATGCCCGCCAAGATTTGGAAGACAATGGATGGCTTACCTTCATGAAACGATTTGAGGGTTTTAGCCTTTGTGTAGCATGACAATTTGCCATGACCTTCGATGGCTGTCGAGCCAAGGTAGGCGACATACAGTTAGAGATTGATGAACAGTTTATCAGCTCAGCCATGGGGTTACCTACTTCGGGACAACACTAGTTTAAGAATTGTAAGGTCGAGGAAGTGCCATGGACATTGCTGTTTCTATCGCGCAAGGTCACCTCTTGTGACTGAGGTATGCCCGTATCTATGCTCGAACCACGATGGTACGATTTATTAATGCTAGTCAAGCAGTTCGTGACCTGTGAAGGTCGATACGGACTTTTGTTCCTTTACCACCTGCATCTGCTGATGATTTTTATAGGGTATCCTCTAAACATGCCTTTCTACTTTCATCGGAGCCTGTATAAAATGTCTAAAATGTTTAAGAGGCACAAGGCTGACAACAACCTGTTCCACCATGGGCTTATTAAGCTCATCGTTGTTTATCATTTGAGTTTTCTTGGTGATAGTTGGAAGGCTTTCATCACCCATAATGGCTTTGAAGACACCGACCCTATACAGGTTGATAAACCTGTGGTAATTGAAACCAAGCCTAAACCGCCTGTACCCTTACACCTCCTACTGCCTAAACCCTTGGCCGAACCTCCTGTTGAGTTACCCAACACTGTAACTAAGAGTGCAGAAGCCATTAAGAAGCCTATGAGCAAAAATCCCTAGACAAACCTTAGGGCTAATGCCAAAGGGAAAAGGAATGCCCAACTCATTTCGAGAATGGCTAGAAACAAACCAAAACCCTCTGCCGAGTCTAACCCTATAGTTCTGAGCGAGGATTCTGATTCTGATATTGAGCATTTTCTGGCCAGTGAGTACCCCTACTCGCAAGGTTTATGTCCCCAACCCCCTTATGATTTTGTATCAAACCTACCCCCCTGGCTAAAGGACGACCATAACTACCCGGGTATTAATTTGCCTCATAAAACCCTCGATCATTTGCCCAAACCCTCGAAACCCACACAGTTACCCTATGAACAATGCAATTCATGGTTAGAACGATATTATATTGATGTTCCTATACTCCAATCAAAGATTCAATCACTAGAAGACCAGATTGCACTGCCAAACAGTCAAAAATCCAAGCTCCAAGCAACAGATAAAAAGCAAAAGACAATCGGCTCCATCCTGTTCAAAAACATGGAATCAGCCACGATTGTTGTAAATTCCAAGCTGGCATAATCAAGCAGCCTCGTCGCTACACAGGTATGGTTTTGACATCATTTTGTTTTTGTAAATAATCTAGGTTGATGTAATGGTTTGAATTCAGTTTTTAAACGGTTCTGTTTACATCTTGAATGGCTCTGTTATAATTGTGTGAATTCTATATATAGTTTTGTTTTGAATAAAAAGAAATTTCGATCTGATATACGATCTGATCATTCCCAGTATAGCGATCGATAGATTTTGATTGGATTTGAGTGGTCCTCGTTTGAATTTGATTGATTGGTTTGCCTTATTAATAGTGTGTCTTCGACTGAATTGGGTTGTATCCGATTTGAAAAGGAAAATTTTCATACTCAGTTTAGAACACAATCGTGTTCGGATTTGATTTTGTTATGATCTATATGCTATGGTTAGTAAACGATTTGATTGAGTTGGTTGTTACGATATGCTCTGTCTTACAATGTTCAAAATTGAGATATTGCTCTGTTCGATTTTAATTTGGGAAACAAACTACTCTGTTTTTATAAAAACAATATGTTCTTTTAAGTCTGTACAGGTGTGCCCGAATCATGGAATGGATTCGATTAATGACAACTGTGCTAAACCTCAGCCAATTGATTTGTTAATTGGAACGATTTCGTTTTGATCAAAGTCGATCAACCCTGTTTTCCCAATTGGCCATAACAAATTATGAATTCTACTGCCAGTCAATCAAGCCTGTTATGATCTTATTTTAAATTGATTTTCGGGCTGAATTTAAATTGATCTATTCATGGCATGAACCGTCTGCTATGTCAACTCAGTCATAATGATTGGAATGATCTCGTCGAAGTCATATTTCCTGTTGACAGGGCAGCATAATAGTTTCTTTCCATTTGTTTTGATTATAATTGTTTCAATTGATATCAAAAGATTTCACAACTGTTGGATTCGATTGGTTATGAAACGAATTGATTGACTGTGTTATTTTTTGTTACCAAATTCAGTTACGATTCATTTGAATGTAATCGATCTTGCTTGCCCCAGTTTGCAAAAAGGAATGATCGGGTATCTCGTACGCACTATGATACACCTTGTTACGTTTTCGTTTGCTATGTCGTCACAACGAATTATAAACGATTCAGTTCGATTTGATCATATCTCCTATTGGTATAACGGAATAAAAAATGCATTAGATTTGTTTTTATTGATTGCATTGGATATCAAACGGTTTCTCGACTGTTTGATTATGATTCTTTTAGACCCGATTCTGTGGTAATTAAACGAACAGAGTTGAATGATTTTATGATTCTGTTTTGATTTCAAATGGTTTATCAAGATCCAATTGAATAAATCGTTTTCAAATGGATGTTAAATGATAATTGAATTAAATCTCCTTCAAATATTTTCAATTAATTTCAATTCTGATTCTGTATCTTTATTTAGACTAGCTACAGAATCAGAGGATTTTGTAGCTAGTCTACAGAATTAAATTTTCTATCATTTATTAATAAAAGATCCTTCTAATTTGTTAATTTTTGGTCCTTTTCAGGTGAATTCGAATTTCATGGGATTTGATGGACAGTTTAGAGGATATTTGAATATTTTAGTTTCATTTTAGTTTCCTAGTTTAGACAACTTTGGGAGATCTCCCAGATTTCATGTAAACAATTTTATAACTTCCACAGGGAGGTTTTACCCTGTGGAAAACCTTTAAATACTTATTATTTTTTGTAATAAGCATGATCATCCTCGCTTGTGGGAGAACCAGGATAATGGATATCTAATACAGACTGAGACATAAATTGATGTTCTGCTACAACTTTAGCTTTCACAATATCAATCTTTTGTTTCATGTTTATGTGTATCAATTTGCATTTGGTTAATGACTACTTTAGCTATCTTAGTCTTTTGCAAATGATATGATTTATTTAATATAATCCGTATATGATTTCTTCCAGTATTTAAAAAACATAGCAATTACTTGATTCAGTTTGTGAATGACATATTTCTCTTCTTCATCAATTGAATTATTAAGTATAAGTTTTTGCATAACAGGTTTACCTAATTGCAGATATTTATAAATCATATAATTGTTATGATTTTTTATGTCTTGTTTGTCCGATAAACAAATTCAAAGAGCATTGCAGCTATCATTTACGAGAAGCTTCTGGATTATTCGGTGCAAGTTTCCGTCCTCCGATCTGCTGGTACAGTCATCATATACAGGACAAATCTGGAGCATATTTCCAGGTTAGTTTGTGATTATTTTCGTTGATTTGATTAGATATATTTGTAGTTCAGGTCAGTGATTTAGTCTAGCATAGCTCCCTGTTTTATTTCTTGTTCATAAAACTATAAAAATCAAAAAATATTTTTTACTGTCTTAGGGCAGAATATTAATGAGTTTTGCAGGTTTTAATTAAATCTGTAAATTGTCAATATTGTATATTTTGTGAATAAGTTATATTGCAGTTAGTAGTTAGATAGATAGTTAACTAGAGTTAGAATAGTAGTAATTAGTAGATTATATATAAGGTTAGATTAGTTTAGTTTGTTTTAATAATTAGTTTTAGTTAGTTTGTTTAGTAGTTAGTTTTAATTAGATTAGTTTATTAGTTAATTTTGTTTATTAGTTAGTTTAGTTAGTTTTATTTAGTTTTATTTAGATTAGTTTAGTTTAGATTAGTTTTCTTTTATTTTCTTAGGACCTTAGATTGGCTAACGGAGCCGCTAAACTCGTCGGGGTGGTTCATTCCAAACGGATTGGGTTATTAGACAACCCTGGACCGGTTCCACTCTCTCAGTTGACGGACGGTCAATTTTTCCCATCAACAAATGGCGCTAGAAGGAGGGCCTGAACTTAATTAATGGCACGAGGTAGTTGCAAGACTCCTCCCCCCCCTAATCGCTCACCTATAATGACTAGAATCCGTTCACATGATAATATTCCCCTTCAAACAACAACTACTTGAACCGATGATCCACAGATCACAGTTGAGCCAACAACCCCTAATCCTACAGGTGGTGACATATAAGAGATTGTTCGTCAATCTCTTATTAAAACACACAGTTCCTTAGCTCGTCTTAGGCAACCAAACCGTCCGTGGGGTCAACCTTTGGACTTCTCTGATAGCAGAGAACAATTAGGTGACACTAACCTCGCTGTGAATCCCACAGATACAATCACAAATCCTGCTGCAGGAGGATCTGGGATACCTCCTTCACCACCTCCCTCATCTCCTTCCTCTTCTGGAGGAGATTCTTCTGACAAGGCAATTCACCTTCTCAACCTTCCACACCCACTAGCCCAATGGCAAATCAGAACAACCCTGCTGGACCCTGGCTTGATCAGGATGCTATAGCTGTACCTGGATCTCAACACCCTCTACCTAAACACCCAGAGAAATGGATTCCCAAGTTTGATCCTGACTCAAAACAGATAACTGAAGATCATATCAAAAAATTTATGTTATCCATTAGACTCCGTAATGTTGAACATGAAGACATTTTCTGTAGGTTGTTCCCTTATACTTTTGAGGGTAATGCATCCACTTGGTACTTTTCCCAACAACCCCTTACCATCATGTCTTGGGAAAAGTTCGGAGATGGGAAACCTCCGGAAGTCTTAGTCATGGATCTTTCTAGCTTAAGAATGAACCCAAAAGAAAAAGTTAAACATTTTAATCAAAGATTCTTAACACTTAAAAACTGAATCCTTGCAGATTCAATGCCTGCCGAGAGTCTTATAATAGCTTACTACACTAAAGCTTTACATCAAAGTATATCTATTTGGATTAAATGATCTAAGAAAGCTACGTTGTTAGAGGCCTTCGAGGAGGCCAGCCAGATTGAAAAAGACATACTTAGTCTTAAAGACTCTTCTAGCAACGATACCGAGACTATTTCTTCTTCCAAAAAGAAGATTGAAATTCTCCCCAGACCTACTCAAAGTAAAACACAACCTAAAAACTCTGATTTGGAAAATTTAACTAAAGTTGTTCAAAAACTTTCGAATCAAATTATAGACTTAAAAAGGTCAACCGAAGAAGCTTCCTCGAGTAAAGGACCCTACAAACCCCCTTTCCGAAAGCCTTTTCCTACCAACCGACCTAATCCAAACCCCGAAGGCTTGAATCTAGAAAGTTTGCAATGTGCCCTTCAAACAATTCTAGAAGCCCAAGATAACTTGATACCCCCTGAAATACCTCAAGAGGTAGTTGAACAGGAAACATTCCAAGAAGAAGAATCTTCTCCAAACATCTTTGGACACTTCTCGGACAACATCTTTCAAGCTAACTTCGAGACTATTCACCCTTATAATACTATGATTAAGACAACAAACAATCCTTCTACTGAGAACACTACAACTTCACCTCCAAAGCCATCTATATTAGGTGAGACTAAACATATTAATGTGAACCCCAACTTAGATTATGATTTTGTTGAAGATCTTAAAAAGTTAAGGGCTAACATTTCTATTTATGAGTTATTGAAGTTTCCATTTCTGCTTCAAAAAATGTTGCAAAATATTTCAGAGAACGACAAGAATGGTAATTCAAGTAGTAACAAGGTTGTGCAAAGCAAAGTTCCACAGAAGACTTCCACTAAAAATAGTCCCGATCCACAAGATAAAGGAAGCCTTCCTGTAGTCCCTGTAAATAATATAAATAATGTAAATAATGTCGATAAAGTAGCATTAGAAATTGCAAGTAAGAAGCCACAAGCTACTACTCCTACTACTCGCAAAAATGTACCTCCTTTTCTTTTAACTTTCGAGATTTACAATAGAAATGTGCATAATTGTATGGTGGAATCAGGAGCGTCATCCAATGTGATGCCTTGGTCTGTCTGCCAAAAGATTAATGCCGAAGTGGAACCATCTACTTTAAAAATTATACAACTTGATCGGACAAATGTTAAAGTTATAGGCGAACTAAAAAATGTATTGATTAGATTATCATATAATCCGAAGGTTCATCAGGTTATTGATATAATCGTTGTGGATATTCCAGAAGTGTATGGTCTGTTTTTAAGCAGGGATTGGTCAGAGAAGCTACATGGTTACTTCGTGACAGACTAGTCTCACTTATGGCTCCCAGAGAACGGTAAGCCTAACAAGATTAGGGTGAATTGTGAGCGCTACCTTAAGTTCACGGTCACAGATTTGAACGATCCCAACGAACCATATACACCTTCTGATAATTCACCCAAAGTCCAAGGGATGGACACCTTCTTCAACAATTTCATGGCCGAGGTTTCACCTATCATCAATTCGGAACATCAGTCCAAGATCGTAGCATACATGTAACCAACAGATTCTATGCAACAGTCCCATGTGCTCGATGGAAATCAAATTTGGTCTCTATATTTCGATGGTTCTAAGTCTAAAGAAGGAGATGGTGCAAGTTGCATCATTATCGATCCGGCAGGTAACAAGAGATTAATGGCTTGTAGACTAGAATTTGAATGTACTAACAATACTGCAGAATATGAGGCTTTACTACAAGGTCTCAGAAAATCTCTGGATATGAACATTCAAAACCTGGTTGTATTTGGCGACTCTGAAATAGTGGTTAGACAGGTAAGAGATTCTATACACTGTCTTTTCCCACATCTCAAAAGTTACTAGTTTGAGGTATGAAGTTTAATGAATAAATTTTCTGCTTTCAATATAAATTCCATTACTAGAATAAATAATGTTGAAGGAGATCTATTAGCTAATGTAGCCTCTAAAATTCTTCCTATAGAAATCTTGTCCCCAGACGCATTCTCCGTCGAGCTATTGTTTCGACCATATGTTCCTGACAATATCACAAAATGGAGAGTATTTGACGATGATCAGTAGATCATTAACTTTCTGCACATGGAAGAAACCTTTCAATGCGTGGTGATAGATGAACGCACGCACGACGACAATTTGCACGATTTTACGGTAATACCTGATCCGAAATCTCCTGAAGCTCTATCGGACATGGTAAATTCCATACCCAAATCCATAGTTAGATTAGAGAAGTTTTATTATTTTGAAGATAAATTTAAAAAGACGGTCAATTGTAAAACCAATAGTTCCTCGTTGTCTTATGAAAAAGTGAACTTAGGAACTAGTGAAAATCCTCAGTGCATTAACTTAGGATTGGGATGTTCTAGACAAGAAAAAGATACTTTTGTTAAATTATTTAAAGAATTTAAGGATGTCTTTGCATGGACGTATGATGATCTTAAAACGTTTGACCCTAATATCATACAGCATGTCATCCCGATGAAACCCCAAACCTTACCCTTCCAATAGAAACTAAGGAATATGCACCCTAAACTAGAACCGATCGTTCAAAAAGAATTGAATAAACTCCTAAGCGCTAAAATAATTTTTCCTATTAGGCACACTCAATGGGTGTCCAACCTTGTCCCAGTTCCGAAGAAAAACGGGGAAATCCGACTTTGCGTCGATTTCTAAAACCTCAATAGAGCGTCTGACAAAGACAATTATCCTGTCCCACCCATGGAACATGTCCTTCAACAGGTATCTGGTTCCGAGAGTCTATCTTTATTGGATGGTTTCTCTGGATACAACCAAGTCTTGATGTCTCCGCCAGACCAACTCAAAACTAACTTCCGTACTCCATGGGGCACTTATGCTTATTGCAAAATGCCTTTTGGATTGATTAATGCTGGTGCTACGTTTCAGAGAGCAATGGACATTGTTTTTCGAGGCTTAATCAATCACTTCGTCGTAGTTTACTTGGATGATGTGACCGTTTATTCTAAAAACAAAGACGATCATCTAGCTCACTTATGAGCCGTTTTGCTATGATGTCGTAAATACAACATCTCCTTGAACCCCAAAAAGTCCATCTTTGCAGTAGAATAGGGTAAACTCCTAGGATTCATTGTGTCTAGTGATGGGATGATTATTGACCCCGAGAGGACTCAAGTCATTGCTAAACTTCACCCTCCTACATCCAAAAAATCCATGCAGTCTTTCTTAGGCCAGATTAACTTCGTGAGGAGATTCGTCCCCAGTTTCTCTGAAATGGTCAGGCCTCTACAGAACCTGATTAAGAAAGACACCCAGTATCACTGGGGACCCACAGAAAATCAAGATTTTAATGCCATAAAGAAGGCCATAATAGACGCTCTGTCTCTCATGGTCCCTGACTTCTCTCAAGATTTTACACTCTATACTTTTTCCTCTGATCGTTCCTATGCCGCCGTCCTAACTCAGAAGAATTCCAATAACAACGAAGTACCCATCTCCTTTATGAGATTTTCTTTCAAAGGTGCTGAACTTAACTACCCAGCGGTTGATCGGCAAGCCTACACTTTTTTCAAAGCAGTTAAGCATTTCTGGTCTTATCTTTTGAAGTCAAGGATGAAAGTCACTGTCCCCTACCCTGCTGTAAGGAACTTGTTAGTGCAGAAGGAATTAGGAGAGAAGAGAGATAATTGGGTCACCTCCTTGCAAGAGTATGACTTAGAAATCACCCCAGCTCAGATTGTGAGAGGCCAAGGGTTGTGTAAATTGGTTTTTGATTCTGAAACAAGACAACAAGAATATAATGATACGTCAAACCTAGGACAAAGCGATCAAAGTTTGATCTATTGTGCACAAAACCTCGTTAGTCCCTGGTACGACGATATTAGATTCTATTGTGAACATGGGTCAGCACCTCGTCACCTTGACCCCACTAAGAGAAGAGCGTTGAGACTAAAGTCTGCCTCCTTTCATCTAGTTAATGGTGTACTATTTCGTCAGAATTTTGACGACATACTTATGTGCTGTCTCGAAAAAGACGAAGCAGAAAAATTCTTGCTTGAGTTGCATGAAGGAGAAGCTGGTGGTCACTTCGGTGTCGACACCACTGCTCATAAGGTTTTAAGAGTCGGTTATTACTAGCCCACGCTTTTTAGGGACGCCCATGCCTTGTGTCGTAAAGGTATCATCTGTCAGAAAGCATCAGGGTGATTACAAAAACCAACCTTTCCCTTGCAACCCGTTTCAGTAGATTCTCCTTTTCAGCAATGGGGCCTTGATATCATAGGTCCAGTTAACCCTCCGTCCTCACAACAACACAAGTATATTGTAACAACCACATATTACTTTACTCTATGGTCTGAAGATGCTGCGCTAAGAACTGTCAACTCCAATCAGGTAATCGCTTTTCTAAACTCGAATATTATTACTCGTTTCGACATCCCTGACTGTCTAGTCTTTGACAACGCTTCATACTTTTCTTCTCTTGAGATGAGCGAGTTTGCTTTGGAGAAAGGAATTAAGCTGAAGTATTCTGGTAGTTACTACCCCCAGGGAAATGGATTAGAAGAATCAACAAACAAGAACTTGATTAAAATTATCAAGAGAACGGTGGTTGAAAATCACAAGAATTGGCACAATGCGTTGTTGAATGCGTTGTGGGCTAATAGGGTAACGCCAAAAGCTACTATAGGTAACTCCCCCTTTTTTCTTGTTTATGGCAGAGAAGCAATTCTGCCACCTCACATTCTTCTTCCTTCGCTTCAGTTGTCACAAAAAGTCCAAGAAGAAGCTAGAAGAAGTAAGAGCCCAAGCTAAGCGTAAGTTAGATCAACATCGACAATTGATTAAAAGATAGTTCGATTCTAATTTTGCTTCTGATAGGAATTTTGAGGTAGGCGATCTCATCTTAAAATGGGACAAACCACACGAAGGAAAGGGTGAGCACACAAAATTTCAAAATTTATGGCTTGGACCATTTTTAATTGCTGAAAAGTTGGGTCCTAGTTCCTTTCGATTGCAGAATCTTGAAGGGCAGCTTGACACCTATCCGGTGAATGGCCAAGCCCTGAAAAGATACTTTGCTTGATAACTACCCTTGTATATTATGTAAATATTTTATTTTTGTTTTCACTTTCGTTTGCTTTCTGTTTTGATTTGAATTTATCAGTTTGTGTTTTTTTTTTTTTTTAAATATACATACCTGTACACTGAGCTATTCGGACAAAGAAGATGGAAAATTCCTTCACTGAAATAACTTCTGAAAAATTTGTACAAACATCGATGATATATTGCTGAAATTGATATCTGTGTTGGAAAATTTTGTTGTTTGAAAGAAGTTTACTGATTTCAATCTCTGAGCAAAGCTTGTCATGATCATCTATTATCTTTTTATGCTGTCCCTTTTCCATAAAGGAATGACTCAAAAGATGTTTCCCTGTCATAGGAAGTTGTTTTTATGAATAAAACATCTTTGGAGCTAAATAAAGGACAGTTCTAAAAAATTCTGATGAGGTCTGAAAAAAAAAATAAAAAAAAAATGTTAAAATATCTAGATTTTCAGCGTCACCCCGCTCAGCTATATACCTATGAAAAACAAAATAAAAATTTTATTAATAAGAGTTGTGGGAAATGCTTGTAAACCCATCGGGATGCTGAACAGGTCTGATGGCAGCGGGTAAATGCATGCATGACGCCAAGACAACTTCGCCGGGGTACTGAATAGGCTCGCTGGCAGCGAAGCAATGTCGGGTACATGAAAATTTGGAAAAAGAAGAGAAAACTCTTTAATGTCCTTTATTTTGATCCAAAACTTCTTGACAGGATACAGATGTCAGAGTGGGTTAAATGGAAACCCTGTCGAGGCTATGGACACCTGCTGGCAGAAGTGGCTATGCCAACAATATTGGATATTTTATCTTTAATATCGTGACTTGCTGATCGTAAGACTGTTATTGGTTTTCATATTTTAAAACACTGCTGGAAAATATGATTAATGATGATGTTTGTTCGATTTTCTGGTTGTTATTTTTGAGTTGAAATTATCTTTGCTGTCTTAATCTAAATTTGTACCTTTTGCAGAGATAACTGCTTCTTCTAGTGTGTCGCCATTGTTGGCAGCCAATTCACTTTTTTTTATGATCCTGTAAGTTGCCTACACCTATGCCTTGCAAGGATCAAGTTTTGTCGCAATTTTCAAATAGACGACATTTTCATTTTTTGCGACATTTGCACATTTGTCTTCGTTAAGTTTTCATGACTGTAAGCGTGAAAAATTCTCCTTTCGAAGTTGTTTTTCGATCATTATCTGAACTGTCAATATCTTTTATGTCATTACGCCTATTGCACTTACCTTTTATTGATCATTATACAATTGGCAAAATCCTCTAATCGGTTCTCATACTTCGATTGATTGTATAACTTGGTTTTATTGAGTTTGTAAGGCATTTAGCCTTTGGATTTGCACTTTATATGACTTGCCTGATCATTTATGAAAATGCATAGGGGTTATGATTAAATTTTATATATATATATGATATAATCCTGATGTTAATCTTTTCATAACTTATTGGCTTGTAAACTATATGAATACCGTTTGGCACCTTGGTTAAACTTTTGATTATATACATTGGCGCATAGTTGATTTTGGGTTTTGATTTATATGTCAGATGTTTGAACATTATGGTATAACGTTTGCGTGCATTGGTATACACATTTGATTTTATTGGTTGTACACATGACTTAATGGTTGAACTATTATTATGGAGTGAACAACTATGAAAATCGGCGGTTGTACTTGGATAATCAATACTTTTCATGGCAGACTCCACCACCTTCGCATGCTCGCATTTATGCTTATCCCTTTTTGCTCATTCATTTCTGTTGGCTCGGGTAGCTCTGCTCCTGTGTGTGTTGGTGAATCCAAACCCTGCCCTTACCATGTGTTCAGCTCCATGGCACTAGTCGTGCGAGTTAAGCCCAATGGCAATCAAGCCCTGTTGATGTTTGACAATGCCCACCAAGATTTGGAAGATAGTGGATGGCTTACCTTCATCAAATGATTAGAGGGTCTTAACCTTTGTGTAGCACGACATTTTTCCATGACCTTCGATGGCTGTCAAGCCAAGGTAGGCGACATATAGTTAGAGATTGATGAACAGTTTATCAGCTCAGCCACGGGGTTACCTACTTCGGGACAACACTGGTTTAAGAACTGCAAGGTCGAGGAAGTGCTGTGGACATTGTTGTTTCTATCGCGCAAGGTCACATCTTGTGACAGAGGTATGCCCGTATCTATGCTCAAACCATGATGACATGATTTATTAATGCTAGTCAAGTAGTTCGTGACCTGTGAAGGTCGATACGGACTTGTGTTCCTTTACCACCTGCGTCTGCTGATGATTTTTATAGGGTATCCTCTAAACATGCCTTTCTACTTTCATCGGAGCCTGTATAAAATGTCTAAAAAATTTAAGAGGCACAAGGCTGACAACATCCTGTTCCACCATGGGCTTATTAAGCTCATCGTTGTTTATCATTTGAGTTTGCTTGGTGATAGTTGGAAGGCTTTCATCGCCTATAATGGCTTTGAAGACACCGACCCTATACAGGTTGATAAACCTGTGGTAATTGAAACCAAGCCTGAACCGCTTGTACCCTTACACCTCCTACTGCCTAAACCCTCGGTCGACCCTCCTGTTGATTTACCCAAAACTGTAACTAAGAGTGCAAAATCCATTAAGAAGCCTATGAGAAAAAATCCCAAGGAAAACCTTACGGCTAATGACAAAGGAAAAAGGAATGCCCAACTCATTTCGAGAATGGCCAGAAACAAACCAAAACCCTCTGCCGAGTCTAACCCTATAGTTCTGAGCGAGGATTTTGATTCTGATATTGAGCGTTTTCTGGCCAGCGAGTACCCCTACTCACAAGGTTTATGTCCCGAACCCCCTTATGATTTTGTATCAAACCTACCCCCCTAGCTAAAGGACGACCCTAACTACCCGGGTATTAATTTGCCTCATGAAACCCTCGGTCATTTGCCCAAACCCTCGAAACCCACGTAGTTGCCTTGTGACCAATGCAATTCATGGTTAGAACGATATTATATTGATGTTCCTATACTCCAATAAAATATTCAATCACTGGAAGACCAGATTGCACTGCTAAACAGTCAAAAATCCAAGCCCCAAGCAACAGATAAAAAGCAAAAGACAACCGGCTCCATCCTGTTCAAAAATGTGGAATCAGCCACGACTGTTGTAAATTCCAAGCTGGCATAATCAAGCAGCCTCGTCGCTACACAGGTATGGTTTTGACATCATTTTGTTTTTGTAAATAATCTAGGTTGATGTAATGGTTTGAATTCAGTTTTTAAACGGTTCTGTTTACATCTTGAATGGCTCTGTTATAATTGTGTGCATTCTATATATAGTTTTGTTTTGAATAAAAAGAAATTTCGATCTGATATACGATCTGATCATTCCCAATATAGCGATCGATAGATTTTGATTGGATTTGAGTGGTCCTCATTTGAATTTGATTGATTGGTTTGCCTTATTAATAGTGTGTCTTCAACTGAATTGGGTTGTATCCGATTTGAAAAGGAAATTTTTCATACTCAGTTTAGAACACAATTGTGTTCGGATTTGATTTTGTTATGATATATATGCTATGGTTGGAAAACGATTTGATTGAGTTGGTTGTTACGATATGCTCTGTCTTACAATGTTCAAAATTGAGATATTGCTCTGTTCGATTTTAATTTGGGAAACGAACTACTCTGTTTTTATAAAAACAATATGTTCATTTAAGTCTGTACAGGTGTGCCCGAATCACGGAATGGATTCGATTCATGACAACTATGCTAAACCTCAGCCAATTGATTCGTTAATTAGAATGATTTCATTTTGATCAAAGTCAATCAACCCTGTTTGCCCAATTGGCCATAACAAATTATGAATTCTACTGCCAGTCAATCAAGCCTGTTATGATCTTATTTTAAATTGATTTTCTCTCTGAATTTAAATTGATCTATTCGTGGCATGAACCGTCTGCCGTGTCAACTCAGTCATAACGATTGGAATGATCTCGTCGAAGTCATATTTCCTGTTGACAGGGCAACGTAATAGTTACTTTCCATTTGTTTTGATTATAATCGTTTCAATTGATATCAAAAGATTTCACAACTGTTGGATTCGATTGGTTATGAAACGAATTGATTGACTGTGTTATTTTTTGTTACCAAATTCGGTTACGATTCATTTGATTGTAATCGATCTTGCTTGCCCCAGTTTGCAAAAATGAATGATCGGGTATCTCGTACGCACTATGATACACCATGTTACGTTTTCGTTTGCTATGTCGTCACAACGAATTATAAACGTTTCAGTTCGATTTGATCATATCTCTTGTTGGTATAATGGCATAAAAAATGCATTAGATTTGTTTTTATTGATTGCATTGGATATCAAACAGTTTCTCGACTGTTTGATTATGATTCTTTTAGACCCGATTCTGTGGTAATTAAATGAACAGAGTTGAAGGATTTTATGATTCTATTTTGATTTCAAATGGTTTATCAAGCTCCAATTGAATAAATCGTTTTCAAATGGCTGTTAAATGATAATTGAATTAAATCTCCTTCAAAGATTTTCAATTAATTTCAATTCTGATTCTATATCTTTATTTAGACTAGCTACAGAATCAGAGGATTCTGTAGCTAGTCTACAGAATTAAATTTTCTATCATTTATTAATAAAAGATCCTTCTAATTTGTTCATTTTTGGTTCTTTTCAGGTGAATTCAAATTGCATGGGATTTGATGGACAGTTTAGAGGATATTTGAATATTTTAGTTTCATTTTAGTTTCCTAGTTTAGACAACTTTGGGAGATCTCCCAGATTTCATGTAAACAATTTTATAACTTCCACAGGGAGGTTTTACCCTGTGGAAAACCTTTAAATACTTATTATTTTTTGTAATAAGCATGATCATCCTCGCTTGTGGGAGAACCAGGATAATGGATATCTAATACAGACTGAGACATAAATTGATGTTCTGCTACAACTTTAGCTTTCACAATATCAATCTTTTGTTTCATGTTTATGTGTATCAATTTGCATTTGGTTAATGACTACTTTAGCTATCTTAGTCTTTTGCAAATGATATGATTTAATTAATATAATCCATATCTGATTTCTTCTAGTATTTAAAAAACATAGCAATTACTTGATTCAGTTTGTGAATGATAGATTTCTCTTCTTCATCAATTGAATTATTAAGTATAAGTTTTTGCATAATAGGTTTACCAAATTGCAGAGATTTATAAATCATATAATTGTTATGAATTTTTATGTCTTGTTTGTCCTGTAAACAAATTCAAAGAGCATTGCAACTATCGTTTATGAGAAGCTTCTGGATTATTCGGTGCGAGTTTCCTTCCCCCGATCTGCTGGTACAGTCATCATATATAGGACAAATCTGGAGCATATTTCTAGGTTAGTTTGTGATTATTTTCGTTGATTTGATTAGATATATTTGTAGTTCAGGTCAGTGATTTAGTCTAGCATAGCTTCCTATTTTATTTCTTGTTCATAAAACTATAAAAATAAAAAAATA
This sequence comes from Picea engelmannii, assembly GCA_009831015.1. NCBI lineage: Eukaryota > Viridiplantae > Streptophyta > Pinopsida > Pinales > Pinaceae > Picea > Picea engelmannii. The sequence continues at coordinate 199,060 of ML795309.1, forward strand.
TCTTTTACTGTCTTAGGGCAGAATATTAATGAGTTTTGCAGGTTTTAATTAAATCTGTAAATTGTCAATATTGTATATTTTGTGAATAAGTTATATTACAGTTAGTAGTTAGATAGATAGTTAACTAGAGTTAGAATAGTAGTAATTAGTAGATTATATATAAAGTTAGATTAGTTTAGTTTGTTTTAATAATTAGTTTTAGTTAGTTTGTTTAGTAGTTAGTTTTAATTAGATTAGTTTATTAGTTAATTTTGTTTATTAGTTAGTTTAGTTTGTTTTATTTAGTTTTAGTTAGATTAGTTTAGTTTTCTTTTGTTTTCTTAGGACCTTAGATCGGCTAACAAAGCCGCTAAACCTGTCAGGGTGGTTCATTCCAAACGACTTGGGTTATTAGACAACCCCGGACCGGTTCCACTCTCTCAGTTGATGGACGGTCGATTTCGACCATCAACACCTTCCCATAGGAAAGATTTGTTAGCCACTTTAGGATCTACCAAGACTTGTAATCCAGGTACGATCATGCTAGATACAACCGACTAAAAACCTCGTATGCCTTACCACGTAGCATTTCAGATAGTAGTGGCTTACTCCACGAAAACGTTTACTCGAAACATTTTCTGCACGGTGGTTGATGAGGGCGCCTCGATATGCATCATGTCATTGGCATGTTGGAAGGCCATTGGCCAAACCATTTTGTCTTTGTCACCTACTCTTCTCACTGATTTTGATGGTCGTTCATTCTGACCACATGGCATCATTCCCTCTTTCGTCGTGCAACTAGGATGGAAGACCATGTGCGTCGAGGTAGAATTAGCTGACGCATCCCTCGACTACAATCTCTTGTTAGGTTTGAGTTGGACTTATGCTATGCAAGTAGTGGTTGCTACATTTTTTCGAGTCTTGTTATTTCCACACGAGGGCTAGATCGTGACCATTGATCTATTATCCTTCTCCATACCCGACCCTTCATTGGGGGCATCTGCGGTCCCGATGATTGATAATCCCCAACCGGGCATCGTCAACATAGGAGTTGGTTTGTGCCCATCTTTGATGGGTACCTTTGATTACTCGCCCCCTCAAGGCGATGTCAAGTTCATATCAGACCACCATAAGGTTGATATTTTCCAAGTTTCGTCGTTTTGTATGACTTACCTCAACAATCCATGGATACTTCCTTCCCAATCGGTCACGATGGAAGGGATAGGGCACCTTGACATGTCCATGCCCTTGTCCATAGTTGAAGTAGCGTACTCTTTAGTCCTGCAAGCTTTGGCCGACACAGATCCAACTCCTACACAAGAGTTAGATCTGTTCTAGAGCCTATTTGGGCTCAAGGTTCTTTCACTAATATCGATTAGTTAGACTTAGTCTTGCCATTCAATGAAGAAATAATTGAAGCAATGACTAGCCTGGACAAACCCTGAGATAATCTCCATCACAAATCATACTTTCTCCCAGAGTTAAGCATAATCGAAGCAGGATAATTCACCTTGACTATGACTAGAGATAGGTCTTGTCCTATTAATCCATTAGCTAGACATGAGGTTTATGCCGAGGGTAATATGGAAACTATCACTGAAACTATACCAATTAATATCTCCAGAATCCCTAGCGTCATGGAGAATGTTTTCATCGGAGCTGACTGTTCCCCTGAAGAGATTCAAATCTACACAAAGCTATTTAAAGAATTCCGTGATGTTTTTGCCTGGTATTACGAGAAAATTCCAGGCATTGATCAAGAATTGTCAAACATGAAATCACAACTTATCCTGATGCCAAGCCAGTTCGGCAGAAGCTTTGTCTAGTTAATCCCAGGAAAGCAACAACCATTAAGGTTGAAGTTGAGAAACTACTAAAAGATGGTTTTATCTATCATATCCATTTGACCCAATGGGTGTCAAATCCTGTGCCAGTCAATAAGAAACAGGGCATGATTCGTGTATGTACAGACTTCCGTGCTTTGAACAAGGCCTGTCCAAAAGATAATTTTCCCACACCATTCATCAACCAGATAATTGATGAATGTGCAGGTTGTGAGGCCTTTTCTTTCATGGATGGTTTTTCGGGATATAATTAGATACAAATCAAACCCGAAGACTAACACAAAACTGCATTCATTTGTCCATGGGGTACATTTTCCTATCGTAAGATGCCTTTTGGTCTCAAAAATATTGGAGCTACCTTCCAACGGGCCATGCCTTTTGCTTTCCATGATCTCAAGCATATAGTTGAGGCCTATTTAGATGATTTAGCATCTTGATCTCGCAAGAGAATTTATCATCCCACACACCTCCGACTTATCTTTGAGCATTGTCGCTACTTCCAGATTCACTTGAATCCAAACAAGTGCATATTTTATGTAACATCAAGATGTTTGTTAGGTTTCATAGTGTCAACAACAAGGATCATGGTCAATCCTTTCAAGGTTGAGGCAATAGTTCAATTGCCTCCCCCACGCACATTCCTTCAACTTTAGAGTCTATAGAGAAAGGCGAATTTTTTAAGGAGTTTCAATGCCAACTATCCTGAGATCACAAAGGGATTTATGCGCTTACTAAAGAAAGACATTCCTTTTCATTGGGACGATGCCGCTCAATGCTCCTTTGAAGCGTTGAAACATGCCCTCACAACTGCCCCTCTACTTCGGCCACCCAACTATAAGAAAGATTTCTTATTATACTTGGATGCAGCAGAGTCAACCATCGGCATGGTATTAATTCAGGAAGATGATTTTCTCTTAGAATATGTGATATATTACCTGAGCTGAGGCCTAGTCGGACTGGAACTCAATTATTCTCATATCGAAAAACTTGCATTGGCAGTAGTCCAATGTGTTCAAAGGTTCCATCATTATGGTTTTTTTTACAAGACCACTGTCATTTTCGTGGTGAATCCATTTTAATACGTGTTGACACGACGGGTCATAGGCGGAAAGATTAGTAGATGGACAATTTTCCTTCAGGAATTTGTCTTAGATTTCATTTTAGCGAAATCCAAAAAGTCACTGGTCTTTGTAGAACTCGTTTCATAACTTTCGATCTAGTCAGGCGATGTTATGTCCAAAGAGTCGCCTATCAGAGGAGATATGTTTTTGATCGCATATTCAGATCCCTCATATGGAGATATACTTGTCTATCTCCAGACTTTGAAGTGGCCCACTTCTGCTTTTAGTGATGAGCATCGTCGTATAAGCCATCAGGCTAAGAATTATCTCATATTCAATGATACGTTGTATCGAAGAGGTGTAGACTACATCCTGCACCGATACCTCACTCACAACGAAGCAATTATCATGCTTAGCGATTGCCATACCGGAGCATGTGGCGGTCATTTGTCTGGGTTGGCAAAAACCCAAAAGATTTTACGAGCAGGTTACTTCTGGCCGACACTAATCAAAGATTGTATCGAAATGGTCAAAAAGTTCCACCCATGTCAGATATTCTCTTGGAATATGAGGGCACATCCCGCTCCCATGTTTCCTATCATTATAGTTGGTCCCTTCACCAAGTGGGGGATTGATTACACTACATGCAACCCTCCTTCAGCGAGGGGGCACAATTATATCATTGTCGTCGTAGACTACTTCACAAAGTGGGTCGAAGCTAGACCAATGTTTAAAGATGATGGAGAGACTGCAACTCTCTTTTTATTCAACCAGATAATAGCAAGGTTTGACATCCCGAGAGAGATTGTCACTTCCAGAACTAGATGATGACCGAATTAACATAAAAGCTTGGGTTGCAGCAAGAACATTCGTCACCCTACTACCCCCAAGAAAATGGTCAGGTGGAAGCTATAAATAAATATCTTAAGACCATCCTACAATGAACAATCAACTTAGCCAAGTCAAATTGGCATTTGATGTTATACTCAACATTATGGGCTTACTGAATGTCTGTTAAGACTGCAACCAGTTTCTCACCTTTTCAAATCGTTTATAGGATGGAAGTAGTCTTGCCTATAGAATGTCAGATCCCGTCCCTAAAATTGGCAGTACAGTTATTGCCAGACACTTTTCCACTTGAAAAACGGTTATTATACCTTGAGCAGCTCAATGAGCAGTGTCGTGATGCAGCCTTGGCTAACAAGGCTCTCAAACATAAATTCAAGTGTCAGTATGATCGGTCCATTTTTCCTCGAATTTTCTCTGAGGGAAACCTTGTCCTAGTCTATGACCAAGATAAGGACCCCTTGGGGGGAAGAAAATTCAAACCCATGTGGTTCGGAGATTTCATCATAAAAGAGGTTCTAAAAAAGGGTGCTTATCATCTGGTTGAATTTGAGGGAAATTCTTTGGCGGAACCTAGAAATGGGCTCTACTTCAAGAAGTATTACTCATAGGTAGGTCACCTTGGGTAACTTTTTGTAACATATGTATAGTTTTTGTACTATTACTTTCTAGTTTCTTTTAGTATTATGGACGTGTCATTTTTTATGTTATCTTTTGTCACTGTGGCAGATGTCAAGTGAACCAGAGGTGTTCATTGGGTACACAGATGGTGCTAGCCTCCGCAACTTGGGTAATTTTTACACCTCGAGGCCAGTTATTATCTTCCAGAGGTATATGCTTAGGCAACGCCACAAACAATGTCACCGAGTACAATGTAGTTATTGAGTTGCTTCGTGATTCCCTGTCATTTGCTATCTCTCATCTCCGAGTATATTTAGACGCTTAGCTGATTGTGTCTCAGTTAAATAGATTCTACCATGTTCATGATCTGAATTTACACCGACAATTCCTTAGGGTACGTCTCTTAGAACGAAGATTTGATTATATTACATATTTTTATGTTCCTAGGAGATTAAACCAAGTTACATATACTCTAGCTAATCAAATTTTAGACATGCACATAAATATGTAAATACATTTTTAAAGGCAAGCATGATCCATAAGACACAAAAAGACATAAAAATCCATATATAATATCATAATCATCAGAGTACATAGGTGGACGCAAGCGCCTAAAAAATATGACTAGTAACGAGTCATGGGGCTTATGCCCTCAAAAAATATATACAAGTGGAGCTGTCAAAGTATAGACTAACTAAGGTCAGGGCATGTGGGCCCTGTTGTAATAATCAACAGTGTTGGCCAAACGCCGAAACAGTCGGGCCCACGTCCGTGGTGCCCCCACTACATGAGGCTACATGGATGGTGGTAGATTGTCAATCTCTTCCATAGGGATGGTGCGAGTGAGTGAGGTAAAATTTCGCTCAAAGCGTCTCAAAACCCTCTCAGCCTCACCAGCTGGAAGCTCTTCTGCTACTGCTGGTCCCCCTGCAGCGGTAGGTGCGACTGATCCAGATTATTTTCGGCATGAAATGAGAGTGGAGATATAATAAAGAAATGCATAGATATATCATGTATATCCAATAATATAACATAAATATATCAGATATGCAACCATAAACATAGAGATACAGTAATACACAATTTCTATTAATGAAATAAATGTACAGAGACTGTAAAAATACAGAGTGAAAGACTCGCTAGAATGGTGGCAGCTTATCTCTGAGAAGAGATTTGACGGCTACTCGTATTCGCAAGAAGATGATTACAATGAGGCTCTGAAGGACTTTTTACAATAAGTAGGAATGCCAAAAAGCCTAGACATCCAAAAACCTAACCCTAGGAGATGAAGCGCCAAAAGTCATGTGGGCCCCGTTTGGGCAAGTGAGTACATCAACTTCCCATGGTCGTAACTTTTGCATACGATCTCCGTTTTAGGCGTGTGATACTGAGAACCCCGATCTCAAAAAACCTTCATTTGGGCCCTCAAAATGGCCTCGGAAGTTAAAACCTACTAAAAATAGTAAATTGCCAGAAAACGGTTTTGAGCTAGTTGGAAAAGGTGGGTGGCCACCGATATCCACCTGGATCAGTGACCCCCGACTGAGGACGACGCCTATTCCTTGCATAATCCTCAGGTCGTGAGGGTCCCACATCTGCACACAATAGACATGTATCTGTCAAATACTCTGGTATAAAAAATGATATATAAAGAAAACACCATAAAAATTATATATGTTTTAAAAAAGAAAAAATAATGAAAACTTACCCATATCGCCTCGCTCCTCACCTGAAGGTACAGGGATCTCAAGATCTCTCGAGAAATCAATCGTAGCATAAGGATAATTCTCTATGGCTGGGAGCTACCGCGACAACCAAGAAAATAAGTCATCATCAAAGGACTCATTAGTCCTTCCACCACCCTGTCGTGGTAGCAACACTTCCCATCTACAAACCACAGGAAGAGAAGCCTGATGTCCTCGTACCACCACTTGAGGACTGAAACTAGGAACTATTTCAAAGAAGAAAGAGCATAAAATCATCCCGAACCCGAAGTTCCTCTGTGTCCGCAACCGACAATCTACCAACTTCCTCTTCATACAATCCAACAGTGTAGTGCTCCAGTCAAATATTTGTGCATTTAAGCATTGGACTACACAGTTCATCTGTGCATGGGACACCTGATGTAGAGCTGCAGAACCAGTCATCCACCCAATAAAAAATACAATCGCTTGCAGTGATAAATCGATGATCTTTCTTATTGGCACCTGCAATCTTGATCAATCTGTACTAGCCTCATAATAAAGTCTTATCAATTTCGATATATTATGAGGCCCCGAAGGAAATTTCTAGAAATTGACTGGTTCCCCTCTCCTAGAGAGGCCAGTCAAAAAGTATATATCCTCTGTAGTGGGCACCAATGAATACCCCTCTAACATAAAAGCTTCTGTGTCAGGGTGCCTGTATTCAACCAAGGCATTCAGTAGCCTAGGTTTTTCTCTCATGAAAGGACACAGAAAAAACATGAGCAAGCCACATTGCATTAACATCGCCACAACGTTAGGGTCTTCCCCAACTAGTGCGCTAATATCTCTGTGCTCGCATTCTCTCCATTGCACATACATCCTGCACATGGGAAAATTTTCAGAGGGTTAGGCCTTGATTTTTAAACCTTTTTTCACTCATAGGAGGGTCCATGCAGGCTGTTGTGATGAAAATCACATGTACATGCACTCTGACTTTAGACAGAGTGAGTGTACATGCAGGCTGTCATAGGACAGTCTGTGTGGACCCAGGGCCAACCTTTTAAAGGTCAACGCCCCCCCAAGAAACCAAATTAAATGCATAAATAAAGAATTAAAAAGAAAAGGGAGGTAGTTTATACTTACTCGGTCCAGACGGATGGTCATTTCGTCCACTGTAGCTCCCGGAATCAACACTTTTATCAAAGGTTTTTTTTTTTCTCTAGAGTCAATTTCCAAACCAACAATGGTGATAATGAGCTACCAACTTCTATTTATAGACTTTTTGGCCCTTTTTTGTCACTTTTTTGCCCCCCCTTATCATTTTCTTTGAATTGAAAACCATTTAGAGTGATTCAGGAGTTGCTTTGGAAGGTTACGATCGGGTATCAGGACATTTTTTGGAGTTTTGGGTCACTTTTGACGATCCGTGGGAAAAACCTTAGATGGTCAACTTGAGCATATAAGTTAGGTTTCCACACCTACTTTTGTATCTTTTTGTCTTTATCCCTTTTCCATAGAATCGATCCCATCAGGTTGTGACACAAAACCATCATTGTTGCTTTAGAAGTGTCACGATTTGGTGGTAGAGCTTACCAGAACATGGTTGCCCTAGGTAGATCCTGGTTGCATTATGGTGTCCATGTTGTCACTGATGACTGTAGGCTCGGTAGTTCTTTTAGTTTTGTCTGATTACACATTTGAGCCTCATTTGCATGATTGTTGACCTCACCCACGGGACTCCCAAAACATAATGGGTCTTCTTTTAAGCCCTTTTCAGACCCTCTAAACATGAAAATATTGTCGAGTGATCTTGTGACCTTTCACGCTCGTTAAACTAAAATTTGAAGTTACATCTATCCGACGATAGTTTACCCGTTTTTCGGTCTAGATTGTCAACTGTACGAACAAAGGTATAGTCTAGAGGCCTCGAATCTCTGGAAGAGTATTCTCAGGCATAATTTTAACCCTTTTTCGGGCCTGAGGGACTAAATTTATGAAAAAGGAACCCCCATGGAGTCCATAGTTAAGCTCTTTTCAGACTCCCTAAAATTGAAAAGATCACCGAGTGATCTTATTCTTTCACACTCTTTAAAATGGTCTAGAATAACCTTCCTGATGAAGTCCATAGTTAAGTTTTTTCAGAATCCTTAAAAATGAAAAAATGGCCGAGTTATCTTGTATTTATCAAACTCACTAAAATGGTTTTGAATAGACGTCTTGTCAGTGCTAGTTTACCCCTTTTTTCGAACCGACTAGACTACCTTCAAAAAAGGTACCCCGGTGGAGTCTCCTTTTTACGTTTTTCAGACTCTCTAAATATGAAAAACCATTGAGCTTACTTTCTCTGGGATCGTTAAACTTACATCGAAGGATGTTACCATTGTGTGTTTTGTTAATCGTGTTTTCATACCTGTGTATTTGTTCTAATGCCAACTCCATGTTTCTCTCAACTGAACCATCTGAAGCATGCCTTATACGCAAGCCCTGTAGCACTTTGTCTCCACGTCTTGACACCTTTGGTCCCAGGAGGGATTTTTCTCGAGTGTCCTTTCTTTGAACATCAGTCTTGTCCTTCCACCTTGAACTTATATGTTTTTGACACTCATTTCTCCTTTGTAACATAACATTCTTTTATTCTCTTTCCAAAATTATTGAAAAAGACAAAAAAAATCAAATATACCCCAAAAAGAGGAAGGGAAAAGTATTTTCTTTTTATTGCCAGCACAATGATTCTCCCTTGGATAAAGCACATATGTCTATTTGTTTGTCAAACCCTAGGATTTAACATGACTTTAGGAAGTTGTTCCCACTACATTGAGCTGTGTCCTCCTCCGTTTGGTTATTCTTCCAAACATATGGAGAGTTTGCGTTGCCTCCTGCCTCATAAATTTATGTTAATTCCATGTTTCTTGAGTCTCATCATTTGTCATGCTATTGTCCAAGGGAAGTTTTTACCAAGCCTGAGTCAGCCCCTCTACATTTTGTCTCTTTCCCTCATGCCCGACCATCCCAAAAGTCTAATCAAGTATTTGTTCAAAATCAATGAAGCCTTCAGTCTCATAATCAAGATTCTCTAGTCCATGACCGACGAGTTGTCGAATACCTCTGGGTAGTGAATTCGTACACTCATATTACACTCCTACCCGAGTTTTGAATATTTTTAAGTTGTTGCTCGAGCTCTGAATACCTCATATCCAACCATTAGGCCTTATCATCTTCTATAACATGGATACTCTACACGTATATCTTTTTGATTTCGAGATGTAGCTCCGCTGTGTATTGCTCGCGGCTACACTTTATATAGTTATATGACATGGATATACAATGTATTTGATTGGTAGCCATGATTTTAATTTATCCTGAGCATGAGTATGCCCTCCTCGGTGAGACAATTATTATTTTGCAGATGACACCTCCCAATTTTTGGTCCCTGGGCTCACTTGTTTGGAACATCGGTGAAGATTGTTAATGTATTTCGGCCATCAGATACTCTTTTGACCTCACACATTAGGGGGCATCTGTTATAACCCTAATTTGTGCCAGACATGATTAGCTTGCATCAGGCCATCTCAGATTCCTTCTTTGCCAAAACACTGGCAAACAACTCTTCTTAAAAACCCCTTTTATAAAAACCCACACACCCTACTCCATTATTGCATGCGTGTACATGCTATCTAACCCAAGACAACCCACGTGTACCTACAAAAGCATGGAAAAAGGAAATTTTTTGACGAAACAAACAGCTTTGGGTAAGTTAACTAAACCTTTCGGCCATGCATGGTCGGTCACTTGACAAAATACCTAGCTTCTTCTATCCTATAAAATAAGGGTTAGGGGTCCCATTTGAAAGGAGGAGAATCATAGTAAAGAAACTATACCTGATTAAGCATTCTCTTTGTCCCAACCTTTAGCCATCCTTGTGAAAAGAGAAGTATAGAGAAAAGTAGTTGGAAGACAGTGGAAGAAGAGCCCAAGACTAGGATCGAGGTGCAGTAGCTGAAGTTATCATTGTAAGGTATCATTGTGAAGTTAATAAAATAATTGCTTTTCCCATCCCGCCATATGAGATTGTCATTATTGGAATATTGACTGTATGATCGATTAAATCTCTAACCCATTAGTTCATAGATCAAATGCATGTGGAGTTCTTTGTTTGTCTTTAGTGAATGCAGGTCAGCATTGGGAGGAGATTTGCAGTCAAAGAATGACCAAGTGCGAAAAGGGATCGACGTCAAACATGAAAAATAAGGTACGTCAACTTAATTTCTTGAGCTTTGTATTTACATATGAATAATGGGGGTTTAGGCATGGGATGATGGTAAAAAATAAGAATCTTTAGGTCATTTCTACGTGTATGATAAAACCCTTAGTTCTAGTCCGTAGGAGGGATTTCCCACCCACAATAACTCTAGAATCAATAAGCCACTCATCAGAAGTAGACGTAGAAGTTGTATTGAAGGAGAAAACATAAGCTGAAAGTGCATGTCCATGAGAAGAAGAAAAAGAAGTAGAATCAATACTGATGTTGTTCTTCTTCATCTCTTCTTCTAAAGCTACCATCTTCTTGAAACATTTGGGCTCATCATGACCATCTTTATCACAAAAGTTGCAATGTCTGCCTGTCTTCTTATTTTTATATTTTTCTCATTTGTCTCCATTAGGAGTGGAAGCTGTCTGAGTGGGTTTGAGAACCTTATATTGCTTGTTATTGTGGGCGAGGATGTTGATTCTTTGTATTCTTGGGTTGATCTTTCTGATGGACAACTAAGTCTTTGTTGGAGGTACCTGTAGTGTTGATCACTCCAAGTTGTACTAGATTATCTTGCTCTCTAATCAAATCATCACAAAAGTTCTCAAGACAGGGTTTTTGATAACCTGCCCCTAGAGCCTCTTGCATGGCATTAATGGTAGATACAAACAAAGAATATGCACTACCTAACTTAGAAAGAATAAGATGAATGTAACGATCTTCATCTATATTTATCTTACATTCTTCACATAAAGTTCTGAGTGTTTTAAACTTAGATATATAGTCTTCATTGTAAGAAAAATCACTTGGACTTAAAGTTAGTACTTCATTTTCTAACTAATGTGCTCGAATAATATTGTGTTTACCAAACACAGATTCAATATTTTCCCAAGATTCTTTGGGTTTATCAATTGATTGAAGGTGGAACCTTAAATCAGGAGAGACGTACATTCCTATTAATCCACATGCTTTGTCATTCCTATTATCCCATTTGGCTTTCTTATCAACATCAGTGGATGTTGTTTCCTTTCCCAAGGTAATCTGGTACAAGCCTTTAGTTATTAAAAAATCCTCCATATGGGATTTCCATTGGAAGTAGTTGGTGCTGGTAAGTAAGAGATTACTTGTAAAATCCATATTAAATATGCAGATAATATGGATTTAAAAACAGAAACTGATGATATGAATGGAAAGATCTCGAAAATTTATGTGGTTTTAAAAAATGACACTTAAAACAGACTTTGGACGTGAGAGTTATGCCCTTTTTTAAAAAGGCATAAACTGTAACCATGGACCATGTGGTGGTGTAATTTTCTTTATGAAGTGACCCACTTTTATAAAGAGAAGTGGGGATCACTTTTACAATGAAGTTACTTCATGAAAAATAAATAATTCTAAAATAAAATATTAAAGCTACTTATAGTGATTCACAAAAGAGAGACTTGAACTCAAGACCTCTTACTTAATAAGGAAAATTTTAACCAAATGGTCTAGCAAAACATATTGTATTGTTTCACAAGAGGATTAAGGTGTTGTTGTTAAAAATCCCTTGGAGAGCGTGCTAAAAAAAAAATGTTTTCACACAAGAAATTTTTTTTGCTTCTCGATAACAATAAGGGTTAGATCTCGGTTAGCTTACTTGAAAGATGAATCTTTTCCTATATATTTATGATTTTCCAAGATCACACAGGGCATGGGGAAAAGAGAATACATAGATCTAAAAGAGTAGCAACCTAGAAACAAATAATATCAAATTTAAATAAAACCAAAATAATACTTTGCAAAAATATAAAAAAATGTGTATTCAGGTTTTATACCTCTGGATCTGACCGTAATGACTATATCTTGGGCAAAGGGAAACCTTTTCAAGTGAAATGAAAAGTGTTCCTAACTGAAACGAGTGCTCCATACCCAATGGAACAGTCCTCTCGACCCAGAAATGTACATGAATGAAAAAAAATGGAGATGAGGCAACTCGGCTTCATGATCTCGATCTACAACAAGAGAAGGTCTTCAAACAGGCTCTGATACCATGTTCGACAACACAAGTATTCCGACAGAGGACGAACACCTTCAAGAACCACTCACATAACCAAATCAAATATCAACACACTAATGTTTTCACGTGGTAAAACCCCTACGGGGAAACATCCACGACCCCAACCAACACGACCACTTGGAGCAGTTTATTAATGAAAAGAAAAAGATTACAAAGAGATTTTACAAGAGAGTTTCTCACAATCGATCATCGACAAATGACCCTCCATGTTGTTTAAATATATATCATGGACCAATCAGGTGCTAAGCAACATATCAATGGCCGTTAATATCAAGGAGAGTATGAACCGTCAGATCACTCTATGTCGGGAACATATCGTGACCGTCAGATTTCCTAACTACAAATGCATACTAATGCATACTAAATAAACAAACTAAGAAACACACTTTTACCTAATGACACATTAGACCAAGTATATCTTAACTAACTCCTAAGTGTCTAAATATCCTAACAATAAGCTTCCCATCTTGTCCCATAGTTTCTTGGATGAATCTTCACCCAAGACATTCAACAACACCGAATCTACAAGATAAATACAAATTGCACTTATTGCTCTTATTTTGTGTTTCTCCCACTCTTTCATTGACATGCATGTCAGTTGGGTAGCTGGACAGACTGTTGTCAAATGTTCTCGATCTACAAGAAGTTCTTCCATTTTAAGCTTTCAAATCTCAAAATTATGGCCATTGAATCTTTCTATCTCTATTCTGGAAATGCTCTCCATTCTTTATCGTGATCTCTAAAACAATTTATGACTTACAACTCTTATTGTACCTAGGATTTAGTTCTCATATTAAAGATTTGCAAATCAAGATATGATATACTCGCCAAAGCATTAACCCGCTCTGATAACTCACTTGTAAGGGCATAACTAATCTCTGATACCACATGTCAGGAAATGTAGGATACTTCCATACTAATCCTAGCAGAAGAGAAGAAGAATTTAATCAAGAAAGCAAATGACACAAGCAATCACATAGTACACCCAGATTTTACCCTGGAAACCCTTAATTAGGAAAACCAACATTCCTTTGAACATTCTGCTCTCTTGTTGTCTTATTCATTCAGAATAAAAGGTTACATGTATAACCTTGGTCCACACCTAAGACACAATCGACATCATACCCTCTTTCACAAGAAATAACAACCTTGTATCGAATTCGGATTACATATGCATTATCATCAACCTACACTTACAAATGCATTAACCTACAAAAGTGAATTCTACGATTACCTTACAAAATCATCCTTTACAACCTTACAACATTCCTCTTTATAGGATTTACAATAGGAAAAAACCTAAATATTACATATTACAAATCCATCCATATCTCGGGATTCTGTTACAGTCGACTCCAAGTCAAGTTTACCATTCGACTACCAGTTGACCTTTATTCGGTCTCTAGTCATTCATATAACGCCAAAACTTTGACTTCTTGTTGGTTGACTTTCCATCAATATCTTCTACTTTGAATTTAAACATTCGACTCCCTCGAAATTTGACTTGTTATCAATCTACCTCGACTTCGACTTGCTGTTGATGTTATCGATATACCTTGACTTCGATTGTCAACTTTCACTACAAAGAATATAAAAACCCAACAAGGTTTATAGTATTGTACCACCCAGAGGATCTGCTCACAAATTTCCTATCTTCCTTCTAGTAGGATGCCAACAACTGATTAGTGTTATGGTGTTCATTGAACTTGACCATGAAGTTGATGTTACACCTGACTTTGGGCTCCTTGAGTTTGTAATATTTGTTAACCATTATTGGCAGGAAAACACGAACAAATTGATCATTGACATTGTTAATCAAGAACTTGTCGGACTTTGTGTGGTTAATTATCCATTCCAACATTTCTACATAGGGTAAAATCAGGGTTATGGAAGCTACCATGTATAGGGATGATAATTTTATATTTTGAAATACATGATCGTCCATAACTCTTACTTCTCAATCACTATGGGGATTCAATTTGGGAAAATTATCATGGTGAATTTTATTGTATAGATCAATCCAAGTGGGCATAGGTACCTTGGTTGTCTTTCTTGTATCTGTATCTTTGTAGAGCACTAGTGGAGTTTGTTTTTTATTCTGCGACATTTTGATTACAGGTTCCACCTTGGGTGTGAAAAACTCAAATTCTATGGCTGCAGTAGGACTATGTTAAGTACCTATACCAGATCTACAAATATACTTCAATAATACCAAGAATAAACCATAAACCATTCACCATAACATGAACACAAGAAATAGAGAAAACCCTTGAGGTAGGGTAACACCATATATTAATCCTTATGGAAGGATAAAACTCCTCAAGCAATCCTTTCATGTACAATCACAATATTCTTCACTATGTTTCATTACATTGCCTAGACTTCTTTATATAGCTCTCCCTATCTCCTAGGAACCTTCTAGAGAGTCTTCTCACATTTATTACATCCAACTACCATAGTGAGACTTTATTAATATAGTGGACCTAGTCCACCTTACATTGAATGACCACATTCCCATATATTGAATGAATTCCACTAATAACACATAACTACATTCCCATTGGGTACCTCCCTAGGTACTCTATATTACCTCCCTAGGTAAACCACATTCCATCCCCCTTCACATGTTTCATCCTCGAAACATGAGAAGAAACCATACAATATGACCGGCTAAGCAATGTAGCCAACTGGTACCAAGTACAACCATCCATCCATCCCAATGGAAGTCGAACATGATGTCTATATGCTACCTTTGCACCCTTATCTTTCTCTGCATCATGTCGGGGTTGCCATGGGATTGTTTTTGTAGCTTGAGTTCTTCCCATAGTGTTGGTAGTCCTCCATGCACCTCTTGATCGGTTTCCTGTTTGGTGCCCTGCTGGTGCATAAATGTGTTGATGCACATGCCCTTGTCTTGATGACTTTTGCATCTCTATATGATGTGGATGGTGATATACAACAACTATAGGAATTTGTTCCTTTTTCTTCAAATATGCAACACTTTGTTCCTTTGAGTCAATGACCTCCTTAGCTTTCTGATTATGTCCTTCTTGTAGTTTTGCTTCATCTCCTTCTATAGGATTTGCCTCTGATTCAACTTCAGAATGGGCAATAACTTCTTTGCTACCCTCCATGGGTCCATCTTTCTTACTAAGAGACACATCCTGCAATGTGTTTTTCTTTTTCTTGTACCACAACTTTAAAAACTTCCTTTGCACATTAATATTAATGGTACCCACTGATTCTATCCAAATATATCCCAAAACAATATCCACTTCATCCATATCCATAGCATAAAAATCTGAATGCAACACATATTTATCCATGGTAATCTTCAAATCTTTAAAAATTTGAACATTTTCACCCTCAACATGTGTGCTTTGAATATTCTTTATGAATACAACCATGAACATGAAAATATGGTTTTTTATTCTGCGACATTTTGATTACAGGTTCCACCTTGGGTGTGAAAAATTCAAATTCTATGGTTGCAATAGAACTATGTTAAGTACCTATAGCAGATATGCAAATATACTTCAATAATACCAAGAATAAACTATAAACCATTCACCATAACATGAACACAAGAAATAGAGAAAACCCTTGAGGTAGAGTAACACCATATATTAATCTTTATGGAAGGATAAAACTCCTCAAGCAATCCTTGCTTGTACAATCACAATATTCTTCACTATGTTTCATTACATTTCCTAGACTTCTTTATATAGCTCTCCCTATCTCCTAAGAACCTTCTAGAGAGCCTTCTCACATTTATTACATCCAACTACCATATTGGGCCTTTATTAATATAGTGGACCTAGTCCACCTTACATTGAATGACCACATTCCCATATATTAAATGACTTCCACTAATAACACATAACTACATTCCCATTGGGTGCCTCCCTAGGTACCCTATATTACCTCCCTAGGTATACCACATTCCATCCCCCTTCACATGTTTCATCCTCGAAACATGAGAAGAAACCATACAATATGACCGGCTAAGCAATGTAGCCAACTTTTACCAAGTACGGCCATCCATCCCAATGGAAGTCGAACATGATGTCTATATGCTACCTTTGCACCCTTATCTTTCTCTGCATTATGTCGGGGTTGCCATGGGATTGTTTCTGTAGCTTGAGCTCTTCCCATAGTGTTGGTAGTTCTCCATGCACCTCTTGATTGGTTTTCTATTTGGTGCCCTGCTGGTGCATAAATGTGTTGATGCACATGCCCTTGTCTTGATTACTTTTGCATCTCTATATGATGTGGATGGCGATATACAACAACTGTAGGAATTTGTTCATTTTTCTTCAAATGTGCAACACTTTGTGCCTTTGAGTCAATGACCTCCTTAGCTTCCTGATTATGTCATTCTTGTAGTTTTGCTTCATCTCCTTCTATAGGCTCTACCTCTGATTCAACTTCAGACTGGGCAATAATTTCTTTGCTAGCCTCCATGGGTCCATCTTTCTTACTAAGAGACACATCCTGCAATGCGATTTTCTTTTTCTTGTACCACAACTTTAAAAACTTCCTTTGCACATTAATATTAATGGTACCCACTGATTCTATCCAAGGATATCCCAAAACAATATCCACTTCATCCATATCCATAGCATAAAAATCTGAATGCAACACATATTTATCCATGGTAATCTTCAAATCTTTAAAAATTTGAACATTTTCACCCTCAACATGTGTGTTTTGAATATTCTTTATTGGAACTTGCAATCTATTAACCAATTGAACATTGATAAAATTATGCATGCAACTAGGGTTAATAGAAACAACGATATTTTCGTTATGAATACAACCATGAACCTGTAATATAGATTTTTCACGTGAAAATAAACTCTTGGTTCTCTCTTTATCCTTATTTTCTCCATGAGACCACTTGTCTAACAATATTTTTTCAAATTCTCGATTGGAGAGTGTCATCATCTCCTTATAATCAAGTGATTTCCACCAAATGGCAGCATCACCTTGCAATTTGAGATCTACCCAATGGGGCCAAGTATCTTCCCATGTTGACTTTCTTTATTTAATGAATGATTCAATACTAGGGCCATCACATTTCCATGTAAAATATATCTTGCTATGAAAAACCCCAAAAAATAGAACAATAAGTTACGACAGAAAATCGTGGTTTTTTTCCGAAAAAACCCTGAAAAACTGTTAAATGTAAAATGCTCATAACTTTACTTCCCGAACTCTGTTTCAGTTGATTTTGTTTTTTGAAATTGGGTATTTTTCCAAGAGGAATTCAAATACCCAATTTGTTTTTCCAAATTCAGCTCATAAATATTTATATCTGAACCTGAAGTGCGCCACCCTCTTTTTCTTCCCTAGAAAAAATTCTACAAAAAGAGAAAACAAATATTTCCTTTTTTGGCCAAGGAAAGTGCTCTAATACCAATTGTTAAGTACTTATACCAGTTCTGCAGATATACTTAAATAATACCAAGAATAAACCATAAACCATTCACCATAACATGAACACAATAAATAGAGAAAACCCTTGAGGTAGGGTAACACCATATATTAATCCTTATGTAAGGATAAAACTCCTCAAGCAATCCTTGCTTGTACAATCACAATATTCTGCACTATATTTCATTACATTTCCTAGACTTCTTTATATAGATCTCCCTATCTCCTAGGAACCTTCTAGAGAGCCTTCTCACATTTATTACATCCAACTACCATAGTGGGCCTTTATTAATATAGTGGACCTAGTCCACCTTACATTGAATGACCACATTCCCATATATTAAATGAATTCCACTAATAACACATAACTACATTCCCATTGGGTAGCTCCCTAGGTACCCTATATTACCTCCCTAGGTATACCATAGACTAGAAGCCTCTCCAACTAGTATCTTATTCCCCTTCGGCGTCTTTTGTGATGGACAGGTTGTTGGTATTCGAGGAGGAGTTTTTCCTACACAAACAACTTGATTCATTTATCTATCTATCAAACACCAGCTAAAGGAAAATATTTATCATAAGAACCAAATACCTGAGTGAGACAATTTTTTTTGGCCTTTAGCACTTACCAGTCCCGAAATTAACAGAAAATACAACAACAATTAGCTCAAATGAGTGCAACACTTTGTGATTCAATAATTCCTCACAACATGAAACCCTCAAACAATCTATGTAAATAATGATAAAATGAACAATCCAAATCAAATTTAAATAGTTTGTTTCTGCCAGTCCCATCCATATTTACCATTGTCAAGTACAACAAAATTCTTATGGATCTTAAAGAATTAATTACGTCATCAATATCGTGCTTTGGAGTTAATGTGATACGTAAATCTATGGCATAAATAAAATGTTAAGTTGGTCTATCATTAATTTTGAACAACGATTGGTTGGTGTGCAATGACTACTAAGATCGAGGATTGGGGGTATGCTCCTTGTCTAAGGTTCAAATGACTTATGTCAATGTGTAGTCGCCAATATCGATGTGAATGAGTTGTATGCTTACATGATTTCTCTTGGTGAGTTTTTCAAGGTGTGGATGTGGAACACTCATCATGTCACTTGAAGTTTGTGTCTCCCCTTAGCTGACATGGCTAATTCGCGTAGGTCAAAATTGTGCAATGACAAGCGGAAAAGAGTTAGACATGGACAACCCAGATCAAGTGTAGAGGTCAAAAGAAAAATGGATGGCCCATATTTCAGCTAGTTATACCATAATTGATCATCAACAGAAGTATTAGAGTGTCAAAGAGAATATTATTAAGTTCAAGTTCTCAAACCCTGACGAGTTGTTGACCTTCGACGAGTTGAGAGTTTATAAGGTCTACATAATTGTGCATGTTTCTTGCCAACAACTGACATGACATCAACATCGGTGACTTATTTCCTCATTTACTTCCCTTCGCTTCTTTTACCATAATAATTCCCCATGCCCCAATGAACTCGTGGACCATTAGTGATGACATGGATGATGACATAACTTGATGACATGGCTCAACTGACCTGGTGAGGTAGTGTGATCATGATGATGTGGCAAGTGATATATATTTATGAATATCCATGCGGAAAATGTATGTGAATTTTGATGTGGTGTTCAAATCATGCAACATGAAGTTCGAGGCCTCCCTGAGCCAATGTGGCTTGCTCGGATAGGTAAAAATATGCCCAAAAATGGGTCATTAGTGATCTCATTCATGTGTTGAAAAGTGTAGTTTCTTGGTCTTGGTTCACCGATGTCGATAAGATATCGACGATCGATGGTTGAAAAATCATGGATCCTAATGAAATTGTTCTTATTTCATGATGAATATCGATGTAACATCGGTGTTGGCGAGTTCAAACCTCAACTACTTCCTTTGACCTTTCTTGTCAAAATATTTGGCTCCTCAATGACCGATGTGAATTTCTCATGATGACATGAAGGTTGATTTGAATGAATGACATGATTTAGCTGACATGGATTGAAAACATGTATTTATAACTTGGCCTACCTGGGTGACATGGTGAGGTGTTGTAGCGGTACAGGTGTTCTGTATTTAATGACATGCCAGTGCTGACGTGGTTGAAAAAGTGGAAAATACAAATATCCATGCGATGATTGATATGTTAAAGTGATGTGGTGAATGCTTACGTGGATTCACCTTACATTGGAATTGAGTGAAATTAAATCAATGGTTGGGATGGTCTTCTCGTTAGAATTGGGAATCCATGATTTGGAGGAAAATTTCACTTATCAGCTTTGGGGCTTGGATTTCCCTAATCATAATTTTTGATGTTCAAGTTTTGGCGTCGATGGGATATACTCATTGGCATCGATGAATTCCTTTTCTTGATAGTTTATTAGTTCCAACTACGAGTTGTCATAGGTGATGCCCAACATTTATCAAAGTCAACACTCTTAAGAGGTGATTTTTGGGCATTAGGAAAAGTCAAGTATTGTCAGAAGTTTCAATAATCATTGAAAATATTAAGTGTTGAAGGCCCCTTTTCAACATCTAAATGATATCAAATTCTCTCTTGTCTAGTGACAATTCAACTAAATATTGGGAATTGACTGAAACAAACAGAGAACAAAAGAATAACTTGAAACAAGTCATGACCATGAGAGAATCAAAGTATAAGGAAGAAATTAAATCAAATTGGTACCCAAAAATTTCGTAAAAGTTTGAAGGTGTGTTGAGTGCTCAAAAAATGGAGATTCACTAGTTGAAACTATTATCTTTGTTCCTTCTTTTACTGATAATGATTAGAAATTTTGAGAGTTGTATTTCAACTTGAGATGACGACCCGTAAATTATTCATAAATTTGTATATATATGGCCTGGGAAAAATTCATGTTGGCCACTTATGGGGATTCATTTGATTTCATGTCTCTTTCCACTAAACCAATAACTCATATCCTCATGACGAGAGGTGAGTTGGAACACATGGCTACTATAAAGACACATTAATGTATTTAATTTGTTTAAGTTAGGATCCTCTCCATGGTGTTGTTCCACTGCGAATGAGCATCCATAGCGCTGACAGAGTCACATCGATATCATAGACCTTGCTGCACTACTAGCGAGAGTCCATAGCCTTGATGGAGATATCGACATACCCTCCCTAATTGTATTTTCTGGCTTATTATGAAAATCTCTTCTGTCCTTTTACTCGTATATGAAATTATTACATAGGTGACAAGAATGAATTAGGGAGGAGGATATTTTTTTCTTACATTGGATGAACTAAACCTTGTGATTTTCTTTACTGTCTTTGCTAACAAGTCTGATACCCTACTCTATTCTGTCCGAGGTATCAATTATACTTTCCTATGGTCCATTTCCTTTAGTATTTTCTAGACATGAGGCAGGCAACTTGTATGCTCCCTCAGTGATATGCATACATAAATGTGAATTATTTGTGTGTTCGAATCTTTGGTCTAGTAAGAACTCATTTTTTTTTTTGATATTGAAATATTGAGGATAAGAGAACCGGGTTTTCCAAATCACACCACGGCCTTAGAAAAAAACAATCTCATGATTTTACCCAAAATTGAAATAAAACTAAAGAAAAAAAATCAAATTCATAACAGAAGAAAAGATAATCTAAAATCAAATGAACACACGAACCTAAAACCAATCTAGCTAATAAAATCAAAATGAAAGGCAATAAAGGTAAACTATGGTACAAGCGACTGCCTAAAAGGCATCTACAAAAATAAATGTTTTAGGGGGCTTGGCCATTAACAGGGAGATCCTCAAGCTCACCCCTAATATTTTTAAGTCAATACGTGCCTACCCCAATCTTCTCATCAATTTGGAAAGTTCCAAGCCATAGGTTTTGGAACTTAAAATGTTTCCCTTTTGGATCATTGATTTTATCCCACTTCAAGACCAAATCCCTTACTTCAAAATTTTTGTCCCCATCCTTGTGTTTATCAGACCATGTTTTAACTAAATTTTTGTGAACTCCAAACTTCCTCTTAGCTCGTTCTCTTTCTTCCTCAACCATTAAAAGTGTATCTATTATTTTTTGTGTTAGTACTAGAAGTCACCACTGGATTGCGGCAGAGGTAAGCCTAGTACCCATCCGTTTTTATGTCACAATGAATAAATTTAAGGGGGGTCGAATGGATGAAAAATAAGGATGATATCGCTTTAACTTAGAAAACTAGGTTGTCATGCACAGGAAGATGATGTATTGATATAACTTCAGACAGTAGGTTGAAGTAAGGGTGAGTAGGAGGAAGAACTTGAGAGAAAAATGTAATGCTCTGCTATAGACATCCTATCTTCCAGCAGCCTAAGGAGGAAAAGTTTTGAATGCAAGATCCTCTTGGATCCAAAAATTTAGAAAGATGAAAATGTTATAACAACACTGCAATCAAAGATACATTACAATATGGTTACAACAACTCGACTGGATCCTCCATGCCCAAGCCTTCAGTTTTAGAAGAAATAGAGATGAAAAGAAAGTTGTCTGTCATTAAACAAGAAGTCTCAAATGGTGACACATAACTAGGAAGCAAGAGGCTTCATTAAAACTTTACAAATAAGGAGCTTAGCTCAACCATCGACACTAAAAAAAATGGAAAAAGTGCCTACATATACTCAGAACTGGCTCCAAATGCCTAAGACACGATCTTTATCACGCATTCAAATATTTGTGTTGATGAACTTCTCTATCAGGATGCACATCCAGACATTGATTAAACTGCCCATGTAGTCTTATGTTAGACGTGATCTTTGTCAGACTGGAATTGTTACACGTCAAAATTGCTAAGTATCGCATTGTCCCTGTCAATCGTTGTAAGTGTCGCATCTTCCCTACAGCTTTCGCAAGTGTCGCAAGTTGAGCACTAGTGTCGTAAATGATGGTCGGGCATAATGACGTGATAACGACACTAAGGAAGCATTTATGACACCTCATATGACTGTTTTGAAGAGCAAGAACTGATCTACTGGAATCAAAGAACTTTTTACACCTGAAAGAAGACCTGAAATAGTGGTTTGGAAGGGGAACGCTCCTCTAATACTGCTAGAGAAGCGTTGGCGCTCCTACACCATGGTCCAGAAGCGTTATAACGCTCTTCAGCCCTTCTGGAGGAGCGCTTCTCACTTTAAGAGCGCTGGCGCTTTCCCAAGGCACATCAGGGGTGCTATAACGCTCTGATACCCCTTTGGGGGAGTGCTCCCTATTCTGGGTCAATTGTTAGCCCGTTGAGTCGAATGAGGAGGAGATCATTTGAGATTAGAAGGAAGTTATGCTCGAATTCTTGGTTTCATCACAGATCCCTGATCCAAGGAGATGGTTCCTAACTGGTTCTAAACATAACTCAAGAGGTTATGCCTTGCCCAACCTATATAAACAGGCTTCATGATGGTGGAAAGTGGGAAGAAATGAACATATGAAACTTATGATCTTGGAGGAAACTGACAGTCAACCAAAGAGAAGTGATTAGTGAAGTTGCTGCCATCCAGGTTGTGGATCTTTCAGGCAAGGGTTGGACGAAGAGGACTTGACGAAGCTGTCGCATTCGCATCTACGATTGTAAGTACTGCTGTCGTTATTCTCATTAATATGACAAGCTTGGCCTGTTTCTTTCTAGTTTGTGTCTGATGTTACATGAACTTATCATTCGTTGATAGATCTGTTTTCAAGCTAATGCCAATAGAGTAGGAAGTGGTTGTATCTTGTTTTGTTCACAGACCTCAGCGAGGAGAAAAAGGATTGGAGCGCAACTTGGAGCGTGCAGGGACAAACGACGATTAAAAGGTACTTCTGTTATTCTCCCTTCTCATGCATTAGGCTTAGATAGATTTGAAAGGAAGTCAGTGTCCATGTTAATCATTTTTCTGTCTAGGGTTAAGGTCAAGCTCTAGAGGTCGATCTACTTGTCCGCAGGCAGATTTTCCTACAATAGAGACTGGCGACTCCACTGGGGAGATTTTCTCAAATCGAAACCTCTTGTTTGGATTTTTCTCCTCATTGACCTTGTTCTATCCCTTGATTGTTTCAGACCTGGTTTACCCCTCTTCGATTAGTTTCATGAGCTGATTGGCTCCTTGTCCCATCATACTCAGCATCCTTGTCAAGTTGGAACTTCAATTTTTGAATTTTCTTGACATTTCTGGGACTTTTAGACCCTGGCGCCCCTGAGTTAGTGTTATCAGAGCGCTAGTGCTTTTTGTAGCTTTACACAGAGCGCTATAACGCTCTTTGCCCTTGGCAATAGAGCGCTAGCCTCCTTTGGCCCAAAAAACTTCAAAATTTGCATTTTTTTAGATTTTTGCCTCTGTGTTCTTCTGCTGAGTGATTTAGTGAGTCAACTTGTCTTCCCTTTAGCATCAACATCTATATTTTTTGAAAGATAAACACCTTGTTGTTTGGATCTTGCAGCCTTCTTCACTATTTTTCATTAGGTTTTCCCTGTTGAGTGAAATTTGAGATTTATGCATTGTTCTTCTCTCCTCATTAGTTGAGTGAAAAACCTTGGTGAAGGTCATCAAAGGCCTATAGACCTCTTCATATCGCTTTGATTCAAGGTCCTTATCCTTCAATTTGTGCTTTTTGGGTGTAAAATTTTGTTTTTCTCTTTGATTGTTTCATCTTTTTCGCTTTTTGTTTTGATTGATACGAAGGGTGTATTGTTTGTGTTGCTCTTGCTTATGCTAGTTTGGTTT